>JAPSGF010000122.1:204674-283728 GCA_035772895.1 Perdix hodgsoniae | reverse complement strand
CTGCCCCACACACCTGCCCCACACACCTGCCCCTTTCCCCGTGCCGAAGTCCCGCTCCCCCCGCCGAAGCCCAGCAGCGGCCGCGCTGGGGCTGCCCTGCCCGCAGCGCACCAGCAGATGGCAGAGCCTTGATGTGAGCTGCTGCTGGAGGAGCTCGGCTGCCGGCCGATCTCTTCATCCCCCCACCTGCCCGCTGCCCACGTCCCTCACTGCCGCATCCCCACGGATCCCGAGCAGCTGTGCCAGTGCCCGACCGCTCTTCTGGATTTTCTCTAAAATCCACCCGGAACCTTCTCTGGTGTAACTTGAAGCCATTCCTTCTGCCTTCTCGCATGGTGCTGTGCAGCTCTTTGTTATGTCCCCTACACAAAACCATTGCCCCGGCCCACCGGGAGCTGTGCTGGCAGGATGCTGCAGGGCAGCACCAACACTGGGCCGTTTGCTCAGTGCCACTGCAGGTAGCAGAGCAGGGGTTACCTTCTCGGCTATGCCATGCAGGAGCCCCACGCATACCTGGGAGGTAGGTGCACAGGGCCCTGGGCTGGAAGCAGCCCCTCTTCCCAACTCATATGTGCTGAAGTGGGTTCCTGCAAGTGTCTGGAATGGATAAATCTGAGATCTTGAGGGCCTGGGTGCATATGGAATACAAGCACCCACTTCCCCTCCTCGTTCAGGCAGCCGTGCAGTGCACAGCAGAGCAGAGGCTGCGAGCAGTTTGCAAATGTGTTAGTGCTACTGCAGCCCCCAGCAGCGAGCAGAGCGGGCCTCAGCCCTGCTGCGTGAAGGTTTTCTTCTCTCCCCATCCCCTCCTTAAACCCAGAACCTCTGCTTTGCTGCCTCTTTGCTGAGCATCCCTAAAACCTGCGCCGTAATAGCATCCCTGCTAATTATATCACTGCAGATTTATTTCATGGTAATGTTATTGCTGGCCCCGGGCATCACCGCTATCATTTCAAAACATCGAACGATCACAGCTCTTTATCTGCCTCCATTAAACCTGGCAGCGGCGTCTGTTTATAAGTTTGCCTTCTGATGAGAGCCAAGGATCGACGAGCGGGTGGTGCCTGGAGGGGAGCTCACCGAGGGGCAGCGGTGCTCAGGGAGAGGGCAGTGAGTGGCAGCGTGCCTGGCACCTCCTTGGGACATGCCTGACTCTGAGCAGAAGCTGTGCCGCGGGCTGTGCCATGGTTGTGCCACGGGTTGTGCTGTGGGCTTTGCCATGAGCTGTGCCATGGGCTGTGCTACAGGCTGTGATGGGGACTGTGCTGTGGATGTGCTCTGGTTGTGCTGTGGGCTGTGTGTTGGCTCCCCCGTGGTGGGGAGGTGGCTGCAGTGGCTTGTTGAGGTCCCTTCCCCAGAGCAGTTGCTATCAGTTTTGCTGTGCCTGGCCGACGTTCTTGTGGTTATGGTGAGAAGGGCTCTAGCAAGGAGTGAGTGGGCCAAAAGCTGGTCTGAAATGGGGTCAATACATGGCATGCAGACAAAAGGCACTGCCAAGCAGACCGCATCGAGTCTCCTGGTAATTTCTACAAAACAGCCGGAGCAGAAATATGCTGATAATTATTTAAATTAGGCTCCAAGCATTGAATTTTTTTTTTCTTCAAGTAACAGCACTTCAGCACTTGTCCAGATGAGTGCTAATTTACCCAAATGGAAAGGTTTATTAAACATGCCAGCCAGCGCTTTAGCAATATTTAGGACAGCAATTTTGCCTTATTATATCTCTTAGCAGAGAGGGCACAGCCTGCTCCATCCAGCCCCTCTGCAGCAGGGCCCCATCTCTTTCAGGGACTGAATTTCCTCAGGGACCTACAGAATAAGCCCACCTCTCCTTGGTGCGTGCAGCAGGAGTGCTGCTTAGGTCTTTGAGGCCTTGTGGGGCAGAGAGGCAGGACCAGAGCCTCCAGAAGGACTTTGTTGCCATTCAGGTTTTAATAGGAGGTGAAGGAGCTCAGCAGCTTTCTGCTTTAGAAGGACGTCGCTTGTGTATGTGATATCAATAATGCTGTTGCTCTGTGATCTGGCCGCTGCTGGTAGCTGTCATTTCTGCCACTATATTGCAGTCATCTCCATCAATATCCCCTCCCTCTCTCTTTCCTTGCTGCGTTCAGCCATCGCACTGCAAATCTTGGCAGCACCAGGAGCTGTGGTTGAAGAAGAGTGGGTGAAGGGGACCCCAATGGAGCTCTGGGCTGTGCATTCCTCAGCACAGGGCTGAGCTGGTGGCGATGGGCTGTGCTTCAGCTCCAGGCATTCGTTCCCCTCCCCAGTAAGCCCTGGGTTTGTGCAGTACTGCTGCTGCAACCCCATAAAGCCAACCATTGCCACTGATTTCCACTCACACAGTGCTGCTGCTGTTTACATGCCTGGCAGTTGGCTGATGGGGATATGAACTTTTCCAAATGGAGAATATCAATGAAATCACTGAAAGAAAGCTCGCGGCGGTGCTGATCATACCTGCATCTGCAGGGCAGCACGCTCTGACCCCTCTGCTGTGCTGCAGCCGCCCTTTGCCAGCTCTCACCCACCCAAAAATGGGGTTTTTTGAGGAGCAGCTTTGAGGAGCCTTCCCTGCTTATTCACCTTTATAAAGCATGAAAAGAAAGGCAGTGTGGGATTCAATTTTACCGTTCCAGCACCTTTTTCACCACCCTGATTGAAAGTGCTTAACCTCCTCTTCATTAATCAGTTTGAATCTTCTCTGAAATTCATCCTCGGTGAAGGAAATTAGGTAGAGATGTGCTGCTTCCATCTTAGTGCCTGCCTGCTGCAGGATGCTCTGCGGCTGGGAGTGCGGATGCTGTGGCTTTGTTGGCTCTGTTGTGCCCGGAGGAACCATCTGGGTGCTGTGTGCACGGCCCTCTCCTGTGCCCGGAGCCGGGTTACCTGAAGCAGACTGCCTGGGGGGGCTGCTGCCACTGCATTGTACAGGTGGGAAGGCTGAGGGCAGGGCAGCAGCTCGGCTTCAGGATGGGTGGTGGCACAGTGCTGTGCCGTGCTGGGGGAGGGCGGCAATGCGTGAGTGCATCTCGGAGGTCTGCCTGCTTTTCTGAAACTCCTTCACTTTCGGATGTGTCCGTGCAGGGCTGAGTGGAAAACAGGGAACAAGAAGGGACAAAAGGCTGCCCAGGCACGATTCCCCCCAGCTGTGCTGGGGTTGGGGACAAGGAATGGTTCATGGCACGGGGTCAGCGTGCCACCCGCTGCCACATCTCATTGCTAGCACACACTGCCTGTCACCACGCCGTGCTCATAACCTCTGCTAATTATTTATAAAGGATTAATTAATAGGCTCCTGCTCTCAGCAGTGACCCAGTGCTCTTTGTTCCTGCCCCCTCGGTTCAAATAACAGCTCTCTTGCTGAGAACAACAATCATTTGTTCTTGAGAAGGAAGAGCTGAAGTGCCGTGCTGGAGCCTCACAAAGCTCTGAATGTGGCACTGCCTCTGTCCTCAGATCACCGATCGTGTAATTTTATCAAGGAATGCAGTCGAGGTTGTCTCATTGCATTGGTGCTCATTGTTCAATTCCATTACCCTTTCCAGCTTTTCTCTTAATGTCTGCTCCACTGTTTTAGCAAAGGTTGAAATTAAAGTAATTCCCCAGATCACTCTTCTACCGGGTTTAAAATGCAGATAAAACAGATTAAGATTATTGAGATCTGGAAATCAAAGAGGACATTAATGGAACCATGAAGGAAGGAGGGCATTTGTGCATCCCGTTAACCCGCTCCCAAAGCACAGGCAGTGTTTTATTCCACACCGCCTATAAGCAGAGCAGGACTTGTTGCTCAGAGATGGCGTGGAAGCGAGAGATGTGCAGGGTGCAGGGGGGAAGCTGGCTATGAATGCATGCTGGCTGTAAGAACCCCCTGTGTGTGCTGCTGCTGCTGTGATCGGAGGCTTTGCGTGAATGATGGAGGCTTTCCAGATCAATGTGAGCATCTGTAAATTGAGCCGAGGAGAAGACAAATGAGCAAGGCTGCTCTGTTCCTTGCTTTGTGAAGATTTAAGCCAATAATTAGTGAAGGCAGCAAAATGATTTCCCTTCCTGCGGGTGGATTGGTTAAGTTATGTGGTTGCGGTCTCTCATTCTGGAAGAAGAGGGTTGGGTCTTGCATGGGCCGTAGTGTTTTTTTCATGCTATTCACCTATTCTGTCTATCAAAAGATCTTGACCCCACTATTTCCATCACAGGGGATAGAAGTGGTAAGCTATGCCAACGTGGCAGCCAGCGCATGGAAATCAGTGTGCCTACGAAAGTGCATTCTCACTGATTGCTGCATTTAAGCCTGATTATGTTCCAATCATCCCACCACCACAGAGTGCTTTGAGGAGTGTAAAAAGTCATCAGAGGCAGGCAGGGAGAGGGAGAGTGGCTCAGGGTCTGGTGGAACCCAAAGAACTTTACGCATTGGCCCTGTACAGTGCACTCAGCCATTGCAGGGAGCAGTGCAGCACCCTGCTGCTGCTTTGCAAGCACCGAGGCTTGGAGGCCTGTGAAAGGGTCAGACTTCAATGCCACCAGTGCCTTACGTTTTAGTAAATCCATCTCAAAATTTAATAAATCCACCTCAAATCCACCCCAGACCGTTGCACCTGTAGGGCAGTAGCAAAGCCTTTGCCCTCTCCTCTCATGCTGGTGGCTCTGTGCAACCCGAAGCTTCTTGCAGAGCCCCCAGGAGAGCAGACAGCAAGGGGAAAGCTGCAAGCTCCCATCTGCACTCAGCAAGCAGTCCCACCAGTTGCACTGGGGGCACCACATTTGCAAGTTGTGCCTTATCTTGCAAGTGGGGGCTGCCAGCTCTCCCCCCCACCACATCCACCTGGCGGCTTGGGGAACCTCCCTTCAACTCCGTGCATCCTGATCCTTGGATAGGCCTGGCAGTTTCTGGGTCAGACTCTTTGCTCCACGGCTGTGGTTGCACACGCACAGCCGCAGCACTGCTCGGCTGCCACAGGACTGCAGGGTGCAGCCCTGGAGCTTTGCTGCAGCTGTGCTGTGCCACAGGAGCACAGCCCCGGGCAGAGCTGCTGCTCTAAGGCTGTGCTCTCAATCTCTTAAGCAAATTACAAAGAGAAATGGATGGTGCTGTGTGGTTTTTTTTGCCTCCCTGTGTGCCGCTAGTGCTGTTGCACCAGATTTTCCTCCTTTTATGCTCTTGTTTTTACAGCGTGTCCGCCGTTCTCCTCTCTCTTTATATTGAGATTTGTCCTTTCTTTCCTGGAAATTAAAATGCTGCATCCCTGCCAATCTGAGACTAAGCTGAGATCAGAGAATAGTTTGTTTCCAATTGAGATACGAAAAATACCTTGCAGTAACGCCTGCAGCTGTAATGCGTGGGAATGTCTGGATTGCTCTGTTCTGACAGCCCACGTCCTGCGGCTGCGGGGCCGAGGGGTGGGCCTGTGGGGAGCTGGGGAGTGCTGGCTGCCTCCAGCATCCCCAGTGCCAGCCCAGTGTCCCCCTCCACACTAACGGAGGGTTCCAAAGCACAGAAATGGCCAGGAGGATCCACTGGTGCCTGTGGTTTCAGCATCATAACCATCACAATCGGGTTTGCTTTGCCTGGAGTTCTCTCCTCTGGGAGAAGGCAGCAGAAGAGGAGGAAGGGAATGGGACCATCCCTCCTTTAAGCCCCCCGTGGCCGCTCAGCAGTGACTCAAAGAGGTGATATCTGCTCCAGCCATGTCTGCATCCCCAGGGATGTGAAGGATGCTCCTTGCAATGAAAGGACAGCCTCTGTCCTGGGTGAGCAAGAAAGGAGAACTGTTTTGACAGAGGGCGAGGATCCCTCTCCAGGCTCCCCAGAAAGGACAGTCCATTCCCAAGCTCGGTGTTGCTTGACCTCAGCTGGTTTCCATGGTCTCTGCACCACGGTTCTTCGGGCTTGGAGTCACTCTGCTGTTTGTCCTTCAGAGAGCACCAGGAGCAAAGCAGCTGCTTCCCAATCTTGGCATTTGTTCTGCTGGCACCAGCTCGCTGCTCTTATCGCAGACGACATTCCTGCACTCCATCGTCGGACAGTCGGGCTCAAGAACTCCAGCCTGCCAGTGGTGTGGCATTTGGGGCAGGCAGCCCTCCACTGGGTCCCATTTCTGGACAGGGGTGCTCCCTTGAAAGTCCAGCAGCAGGGAGGTGGGGATGGAGATGTGGCCCCAGGTCCCACAGCCGCTCAGCAGCTGCAGGCTCGCGCTGCCGGGTGCTCCTTGGAGAGCAGCCCATGGGCACCAGTGCTCTTGGCTCGTGGCACCCAGCTCATGTTTTCAAATACCAAATGGAGTTGTTTGCAAATGCCTAGTAAATCCCAAAATAGCCCCAATTTTCCGAGTTTTGTGAATAGGCTCCAGCCCACTCCAATGACAATAGCAGCCTGCCTCTGTGCCTTGCTCCAGCTCCGTGGAAGCACAGCGCTGAGAGGGTGACAAGCGAGGCTGGGTGAGCAAATGTTATTATTCCAGCCTGCTGCACAAACAATGGATGCTATTTGTTTTGCTGGCTTCGAGAGCATCTTATTTGTCTCGGCTGCGGTTCCCTCCCTTCAATCCCTGTTCTGCTGTGGCTCGCTGCCGCTCAAGAATGCACTGCCCCAGTGCTGTGTGCCACCACCAGTTCTGTCCCCCCATGTGGGCAGACTGTGGGGAAGTGTGTCTGCCAGTCCCTTCCCGATAAGCCATTCAGAGTGATGTTTTATTCCACTGAAAACCAGTTTCTTTGAGGAAAGCAGCCCATGCTGCTGGCTGCCCATTCCTGGTGGCCTATCATGTCCCTTCGTGCCCTGTGGTGACCAAGCCACAATCTGCACGCCGCAGGGGATGGAGCAGAAGAATGCGGCCCAGGGAGACGTGCAGCTGTGCCCCTGGCCATGCAGCATCCTCATCATCATGAGCATAGCACCTGTGGGCACTGGTGTCCCCAGTCTATACAGGAGGGATGGGCAGTGGGGTGAGACAAGAGCCATCATCACCTCCAGATTGCTGTGCCGTCAAAGGTACCCGCATTTCCCCAGGATGGGGAGTGGTGGGCTGGTTTTGCCACTTGTCCTGATGGAAAGCTGCTCGATGTGCCATTCATGGGACTGCTGGGTGGTGGGGCTGTGCAACCTATGGGACTGCTGGGTGCTTCCCAGCATGGATGGGACAGGAGAGAATTTGCAGAGCCGAAAACTTGTGTGATGGGATCCGTGAACATAAGGCGATTAGGGAACCCATTCCCAGCCTTCTGCTTGCTGTGACAGATTCCTGAATCCCAGCCAGTGCATCACTGGAGAGATGCTGTGGAAGAGGAAATAACAGGAATCTCCAGCTTTTTATAGTGCTAGCAGCTCTCTGACCGGCTGCAGCGTTCCTGCTGTCCCCAGAACACGTGGGGCTCAGCCAGCGGCTGCTGCCTGTAGAAGGGGGGGTGATGATCTTTGAGAGCGGCTACAAGAATTTAATTTATTTTACAAGAATTTAATTTGCTACAAGAGCAAAGGGTGGTCAGAGAGTGGAAGGGATCTCAGGCTGATGGCAGGAGATGTGGTGGATTTTTACTTCTCTGGTGTTTTGGGGCTTCTTCTGGCTCAGCACTGTCCTGTCTTAAAGACACTCGCTGATGAGTTTGTGCCATGATCACACTAACGAGCCCACTCTCATTGCTATGTCTCCCTCCCACGCTGGGTCTCACACTGATGCTCCCAAGGTATGGGCACACACCGTGGGCTCTGCCCCCATAACAGCAGTGGTGTCAGGGAGGGGTGGGCACACCATGGGCTGTGTGTTAGGAGCAGGAGCACAGGAACTGGTGGTCACATTGGTGGCTGAGAGCTCTTCCAGGGAGATGCTGAGGCCTGGGGATGCCAGTGATGGAGCATCCATCCCTCATTCTTCCCTGGTTGTGCTGAGGACACAGAGAAATGTGGGCAGAGAGGAAGGAGAAGAGGTTGTGGGACCACATTTGTTGCTGCTCTCTGTTGGTACAGGCAGAGCCGGCCGGGTTCCTATGCTGCCAGTCAGTGCTCTGGGAGGAGGAATCCTCCCTTGCGCGCTTGCAGGCACCCTGTGGTTCCAGAGTGAAGCAGTGCTGTGGGCACTGCACTGCCCATAATGCTGCCCTTGGTGTTCCAAGGGTGTTCCAGGCTCTGCAACCAACGCACATCAGCCCCAGGAGCCCCTCTGCACATCTCTGCTACTAGGGCAAAACAAATCAACAGGAACGATAATACTAAATGACAGCCGAGCTACTCTGGAGCACAGGGCATCCCTCCCAGTGCCCTCACTGTGCTGGTGCTGGGCTGGGAGCCATCCCTTACGACACAGCCCATTGCTGATGGTGCAGGGCGCTGAGCTGTTGCATGCAGCCAGAACCCCCATCCCTCCCATCCCTCTGAATGCAGGGTACTGAGGGGCTGCTTGTCCACTGCCTGCCCCAGGGGGCACTGGGTGGCAGGGCCGAGCTCAGGCATTGGCCAAAGCAAGAGAAGAGTGGCAACATCTTTTCCCTGCCCGATTTCCACCTGTGCTGGTGAGGCTGCCCAGGGCAGTGCTGGAGAGCTGCACTGCAGAGCTCACCAAGGCTGCGATGCATGGAAAGCCAACTGCAGTTCTTTCAGCCTCCTTTGCTGCACAGGGTGGGTTAGTATGTTTACCCACAGTATTTTTGGCATGTGGGCTTCGCAATTTGTTTAGCAATGTCAATACCATCTGGAACATTGTCTATTTAAAATACATTAGAGACATGAGGAACAACCCATCATGTTGTTTTTTTTTCCAGAGGGTGCATGCAGATTGGAGGAGAGAGTCATTCAGAAAAGTTTAACACCAAAGAGATGCTTGCTGTGCCGCATGCCCATCCCTTCCCACACATCATCACTGCTATTCCTGTAGTAGTGCCATGCTTCGATGCCACCTGCCCTGGAGAGCAGGGGCAGCACCCATGTCCTTGGGGCCTGCAGGACTGCTGGCCGGGTGTCCGTGTGTCACCCTACATCCCTTCCATGTCCCCAGCATCCCCAGCACCTTGCTCCCATCTGTGGTTCATGATTTGCTACATTGCCAACAGGAGCTCTCTTGCATTTCCCTTTCCCTTTGGTATTTAGCGTTATGTCCAGGGCTGTGACCATGGTTTTCTAAGGATGTATATAGGCTCCAGTGGGGATACAAAGCGCCATGTCCTCCCCACATCGTGTGCCCAAATGCATTTCCCATTTTGAACTGGGTCACCACAGATGTCAAGAATATCCCCTCTGATCACTCGATGCAGGTTACTTAGTGAGAGAGATAAACTACTTCTTACACGATCAGAGGAAGAAATGGATTTGTGGTGCCTGGGGCCATTTCCATGCAGCAGAGCCCGTTCCCATGTGCTCTTCTCAGAGCTCTGTTTACTTTGCTACCTCAGTGTTTCTAATTGCTGTTCTGGTGGCATTGGCCTGGCAGCAGCACCAATGCACTCCACATCTGGGCATCATCTGGGTCTGGGGCCCCTCTTTTGGCACGAGACACAAAGCCAAGGGCAGGGTCAGAGGAATCGTCTGTGTGTCTCCATGTGACAATAGTAGGGATTTCCCTGCTGGGCTCCCAGCAAGTCACACCGACCGTGCATAGAGAGAGCTTTCCTATCTGAGAAACCAAACCGTTCATCTGTGCTCCCAGCTGTCCTCATATGTCTGAGAAATCTTTAAAAAGTCCAAGAGAAATTATTGAAAGCAGTTTATCTTGTAGAAGATGAACGTGCCTGTGTTTAGCCATGTCTCTGCATTTTGGGTGAGTGGTTTGGCAGATGTGGCTGTAAGGTGCTGTGATTGCCTGGCCCTGTGGTGGTGGTGGCCAACATGATGCTTGGAATGGAGCTGCAGCATGGAGCGGATGTGCACATGGAGCAGAGGTATGAGTGTAGCAGAGGTACGCCTGGAGCAGGGGGACACCTGGAGGAGGGATGCGTGTGTAGCAGTGGCACACATGGAGCAGGGGGTCTGTCTGGAACTGAGGTACACCTGGAGCAGAGTTATGCATGTAGCAGGGCTGCACCTGGAGCAGAGGTATAGCTGGAGTAGGCTACACCTGGAGCAGGGTTTCACATGGAGCAGAGCTACACCTGGAGCAGGGGGACACCTGGAATAGAGATGCACCTGGAGCAAGGACACACCTGGAGCAGATGTGCACCTGGAGCTGGGGTGCAGCCTGCCCTCAAAACCTGTCCATCCAAAGCCTGCAGACCCCACGTCCACTCTGCTTCGTGCGACCATGCACTGAGGTTGTCTGGTGGGAAGGGTCTATCCTTAAAACATTTACATTGCGTCCGGAGCATTAACAGTCTGCTGTCTCAGGAGAAAACTCCAAACTCAGAGGCCTTGCTTCTTCTCCCTGGAAGACTTTAATGCCGGCTCTCACAGAGTGCAGCTTAATGGCTGTGAAATTATCACTTCATCTGTGCCATCCATCTACGTGTGTCTGCTCTGCACTGTGCCCCCCTCCCACCCAGGGAACCTCTCAGCAGCTGGGTGCCTATAGCTGGGGCAGAGCCATGTCCCCATGCAGTGCTCTGCTCCGTGTGCCCCTGTCCTGCTGCAGCGTGGGATGGAGGTCCTGCGCCGTGTCTGTAACACAGTGGTGTTACTTTCCCTTCTCCCTGGCTGCGGGTGGCTATGTATCTGCTGTTCTGAATAATCCTATTTGTATTGCAATAACAATGGAATTACTGCTGTAAGCATCAAAGCCTGTGTAGGTCACGAGCGCTTTGTTTCATCATCTCGACGCGATGATGATGATGATGACCTTTTGCTGTCTGCATTTCTGTGTACCTGCATCTCGCTCTTATTAAATATCCTCGCATCGAAATCTCTCACTAATCTAATCTCCCCATGTGGCTGCTGTATAATTACCTCATTTTGTAAAATATTGCATCTGTCACTCTCCCTCCCTGCTCTCGGAGCAGAGGAGGGTGACGGAGCAGAGGGGCTGAGGGGAGAGCGGTGGCGGTGCTGCCGTGGCATTTGGTGTCACCTCCCCAGCACCTGAAGCTCATCCACACGTGCCTCTGCCGCTATACCCAGAGGAGCTGCTCCCCCAGGACCAGAACCCATCTGCTCTGGCAGGTCCTTCCCAGGAGTAGTGGCGTTCATTAATCATCCTGTTTGCTTTCTTAAAACTGCTTAAGTTCTTTTTCCCTCAGGGGATAATGCATTGCTGCCTTTTAAATAAGCGCTGCCGTTTCAGGCTCCTGCCACCCTTCTGGCTGGGAACACAGCTGTCTCCCGTCTCGGAGCACACATCTGCCTGCGTGTGGCACGGGGTGAGCTGTGCTGTGGAGGGGATCAAATGGTGCTTCCTGGTGCAAAGGGTGTCGGATGCAGAACCCCTCATCTCTTAACCCCTTATCTTTTAATTCGGAGACATTCTTGTCTGGCAGTTCATAAATTAAAAATGTTTCTTCTGTGACTTTTTGCTCCCGTTTCGTATGTATTCTTTGTAAAGGCTTTTAATTCTGCGGAGAATTATGCAAAACCTGCAGGCCCTGGCTGTGTGTTCTTATGGGATGTACTTGGCGTGCTGCAGACCGTGATGCTAAAACCAGCGACAGTGCGCTCGGAAAACGCTGAGCTGCTCAGGAAGGGCTGCGAACTTCTGCAGCACAGGGATCCGGTGCTGTGCTGTGGGCGCGGAGCTGTGTGCCGTGCTCCTCTGGGAGGTGTTAGCGAAAGCCTCGCTGCATCTGCATCGATAAGGAGCGCAGAGGACAAGAGAGCTGCTGGGAGTGGAGCATGCATCAGTGTCAGTGCCAGCGCGGTAATTAGGCGGCACAGAAGAGCGAGCAGCGCAATGAGCCCCGTCGGCGAGCACAGGGGATGGCGGATGGCTCCGGCAGCGACGCTGCTCCCTGCTGACACCTGGGAGTGCAGTGAGCCCGGATGGCTGTCTGTGCCCAAAGTCACTGTCACCTTGGGGATCAGCAGCTGGGGGCTGACAGGTGGCTGGCAGCAGGCACACAGCACTGGGATGCAGCCTTTGGGACCCCTTCCCAGCTCTCGCCCTGGGGTTGTGGATCTGAGGGCGCTGCTGCTTGAAGAGCATCAGCTGCACCCCAAGCCTTGCTGGAGGAGCTTCTGGGTCTCTCTCCCTTCCTTTCTCTCCCGGTGCTCCATGTTGCTGCTCCACGCCGGGATGCGGGCTGCAATGGAGGCCAGGGTTGGGGACACCGGTGCTGTTCCCAGGCACAGAGTAGTACAGTGCATGAGGGTCATGGGGCTGTGTCAGGGGTGGCTCAGTGAGAAAGGACTCATCATGTTCCTGCTGATCGGGAGCTGGGGCATCACATTAAATTAACAGATGGCAAGAGCTGGGCAATGGAGAGCAAGGAGGAGAAGGGTGGGACTGAAGAGTCCAAAAGTCATTAGGCATATTTAGAAGAGGAAATATCATTGAGAGTGTAGCAGGCACTGTCTTTAATGAGCTCAGTCTCTGAGTTGGGGTGCTGGAGGACAGCGAGGGGCAGGAGCAGCACTGTGTGCCCATGCAGGTGTCCCCAGGGCTGCCGCTGGGCATGTGCTGAGCTGGGCCCACCTGTCCTCAGTACTGTCCCTTCCTCATGCCTTCAGCCCAGGGACTTCCGCACATATTGCACGAAGCCAAGAAGTAGTCACTGCTGCGTGGTTCAAGGTCTGCAGGGTGACGGTCACCCTGCGGGGGTGGTGGCCTCAGGGTGACGGTGGCCCCAGGGTGATGGTGGCCCTGGGCACTGGCTGAGTTTCAGCATAAAAAGAAAGACAGCTCATGTTCGTCTGCTCTCCTGCCTTTGCAAAGGTGCATCATGGTGCTGAGCACACAGGAAGGAGCTGGGTGGTCACCAAACGAGTTGGGAAGTGAGAACACCGTGTGTGCACCTTCCTCCTGTGCCTGTGGGTGTTCCTCAGCCCCACAACCCTGCGGGGGCTTCACAGGGCAGGTGAGCTCACATTCTGGGGATAGTGAGCCTGGGCAGCGAGGGGAAGAGGAAAGCCCAACTTAAAGTCTCTGAGTGCGTAGTGTTTTGTGACTGATGTAATTGCTGTCATGTTTTTAACATTATGCTTTTATCTGTCAGATAGACTCCTTCTGGTCATTAATATCAGGGGTTTGTGCCGGGTCCTGCAGCGCAGGGAGGCTCTGCAGAGTGCTGCAGCTCATCTGGGTCCTGCACCAGTGTGGTAGAGAGCAGCTCGTGTGGGTCGGACCCTCAGGTCCTGCAGCCCAGCATGCGGCCGTGGCACTGAGAGCAGGGAGCTGCAGTGCCAGGCTGAGCACCAGGCGGATCCTCAGACAAGTTTTGAATGGAAACTTTTCCAGATCATCCTCAGACTGAGAGAGGGAGCAGATCTGGGCACTGCAACAAGGGTGCGCTCCAAGTGGGGCCTGACAAAGCCCTTTGCTCAGTGCCTGGTGCCATATGGGGGCATGCCATCACTCAGTTACAGATTCTCGCTGTGTCTAAATGAAATGATTTGTTAATCGGAGTGAGCGATCGCTGCATGGCCGGGATGCTCCTCCTCCTGTGGTGAACAGCTTTTGCCCACTGAGATGGATGTGGCCGCCGCCGCTGGGTGCTCCCCAGGGGCTGTTTCCAGTTTACCAGTGAAGTGAATGAGAAGAGAGATGTTTTTCTTGGCAGTTTGATAGGCGCAGCCCTCTGACAGATGTTGGTGTTTATGGTCCCACTGGGACAACGTTATGTAGTTGGGAATTGCTAATTCTCTCCCAGGCATGGCACAGCGTGGGATGCCAGTGTGCATCGCTCCCAGTGCTCCTTGCTACCACTGGGTCTGGGGTGCTCCAAACTCCAACCTTTGTGTTTGTAGGGGAGATTTGAAGGGGACACGAAGTCTTGTGGTGCGTGCTTTGGGATTCCCAGTGAGGCGTTCCTGCTGCTTCCCTGGGACCTGGTGCCGAGTACTTGGCACTGGCTGTGCTCCCTTGGGAGAGCTGGGCAGGGAGGTTGGGAGGAGCGGTGGGAATCTGGGCTGGCGGCAGGAGGTGGGGAGCAGATTGCAGCGCAGGAGGCTTTGATTGACCACAGTACCATTTTGTGGCTTTTTCTCCCTCTCTCTGGGTAAAGCTGCACCGTGACATCCATGCCATTAAATAGGCCATGTTCAAAAGAGAAAATTGCTGCTATTTTCCCCCTTTACTTTACTGCCATAAAAAATTGATCCCACATAGCATCCCTATTTCAAAGACTGCTAAAAAAAAAAAAAAAGAAAAAAAAAAAGAAATTCTCATTTTGGGTCTGACAGCTGCATAAAGTGTTTTTTAAATATAAGGGACAGGAAACGTGGAAAAGAACCTCAACCCTGCCTGTCCCCAAAAAGCTTGTGCCCCAGAAGGGCGTCCTGATCTGGAGAAGTGGGTAGGAGCAAGAGCACCAGTGGCTGCTGTGGAGCAGCAGTGGGGTTTCTTTTTTTCTGAGGTTGGCCACAGAAATTAAAACTTTGCTCAGCAGCTGAAGGGGCAGAACCCCACACGTACCTGGGCTGGGCTGGGCTGGGCTGGACTTCTTTGGGAGCAATGGCAAGGGGCTGAGCCAAGGGATGGGGAGCGGGGGCTGGCAGGGCTGGGCTGGGAGGCTGAGGGATGCTGGGGAGGAAAGCAGCTCCAGGAAATAGCTCTCCCAGTAACAACCTCAGCTCCTGTTCTAATGCAAGCAGGATTAGCCATGTGCAAAGGAATTGGCTGAAGCCGCAGCGGCAGGCTCTGTCCTGTGATATGTCTCCATTTGCTCTGACTTGATTTCTCCAGCCAGCCCAGCCCCGAATGCCATAAATTTTGCTCTTCTTTACACCTCGCTGATGAGCTGTCCTTCGGAGCACCACGTCTGTGGCTTTGCAGGCTGAATTCTGTGAGTCTCCCCTGAAGCCAGCCGAGCCCTGGTGAAGAACTGAGATGCGTGTAACTATTAAGGTCAAAGGATGCTTGGGTGCCCTTCTCCTTTCTTCAGACTTATTTTTCATTTTCAGTCTGCAGCCTGGCCGCTGGGGTGTGCTGCTCAGACCAATGCCATTGTCCTGTTCAGTCTGGGTCACTGTATTCTTTCAAGTGCACTATAAACCCGGTGTGTCTTTAAGGCCATGTGTGTGTAGGGATTTGCTGATGGCTCATCTTTCCAGCAGGCTTCTTCAGCTGAATGTCAGTTTATTGCTTTTGCAAATTGTCTTGTGCCTACACAGAACCGGCTGCCTCAGCACAGGGCTCTGCCAACAACGTGCTCCATAAAAGGGTTATTAGGATAACAAGAAAGAAAACAGAAACCTCTGCAGAATCATAGCAGCGTAGTGCATCCCTCCCCCTCCCCGCTCCCCGTTTATTGCCCTCGATGCTCCTGAGCTGGGCTGCAAACCGCTGCTGTGCTGTGGGTGAGCAGCAAGGTTAAAGTGCCCAGACAGGAGCTAACTCTGCTGCAATTATCTGCTCCACGGCACAGCACCAAGCTGCAGCTCGCCATAAACACCTCAAGGAAAACATGCACCATTTGCAAATTGCAGAGCAGTCGTGACCACCCCACGCCAGCACACAGAGAGGTGCCAGTGTTTTCTTTCCCATGTGTGTTGTGCTGACCCTGCACTTGTAGAGCAAGAGTTGGAACAAGGCAGGTGCTGGCCCCAGCCCCTGGCTCACCTCGGTTTACCTTCTGGGGAGAGGATGGGGAATAAAAGCGTGACTCACTTTCCTCTGAACGCCACTGATATCTTTCACCCATCTCTAACGCCACTGCTAACCTTTCAGTGTGAGTTCATGCTGGATGCCACAGTGCTATGATCCTCCTCTCCCTCTGATCCTCCATAAGCATAGCATTCTTCTCCCTCTTGCTGCTGTGCCTGTATTGCTCACCTTGTCTGGCTGCTGTGTGGAGCTGCCTGTGCACAGTGCACCCACTGCATATCCCATTCCCTGGGCATAGTGCTGGGGATTGGGTGAGAGCAGGCAGCACCTTCAAGTCGTGCTGTGATGCACCGAGCTGAGCCCAGAATGTTTCAAAAGCCAGAGACAGGAAGCAAGGAGGAGCAGCGGGGAGGTTCGAGCCAGTTCTGCTGGCTTGAGTTTGATGCTGCATCAAGGTGCAGCTCAAATTCATGCTACAGAACCATAGAGCTACAGCTGAGGTGCTGCACACATTTCTCCTCCTGTTTGTATATATATTGCATGATTGCAGGATGCAGCTAGAAATGTTTACAGCACGTAATATCAAAATCAGTAGCACGGGAGCCCGCAGGACTCGCTGCTTTGTGGGTCGGTTGCTCAGTGGAGCTCCAGGATGAGGCACTGCGCTCCTGCAGCAGTGTGACGGGATAACCCCGCAGTGGTGACTTTGCACGGCCCACTTCTGTGGTTGTGCTCGGATCGGGTCGGGTTTATGATCCACCTGGCTTCTTACCATCCCCATTAGTAGCTGATAGCAGATGTTTGGAGAGAGGGATTATTACTCTTGCAGTGCATACTTAGCTGGCAGATTATTGAAATTTCTTTCTAATCCTAAGCAGTTACTTGGGAAGTATAAATCCTTGAGTGATAGCACTTCTCTTCCTCTGTACTTTGATCTCAGCTCGCATAACCGATGATGCTCTGATTAATTTGATTTTTGTTCCTAAAAAAAAAACCAAAAACTCATGTTCCCTACATCTTGAGGCATTGAGTTCCACGGGGAGCGGTGTTTCTTGGCACCAGATTTGAGCATTTCCATAGCCGAGCTCAGACACCTTTCCGTTATGAGGGGTTTCTCCTTCTTTTTAACTCTCTGCTTCCTGCAGTGAATCGCGTCCTCTGTGCCTCTCCCACCTGCCGCTGCCCCCGTGTCGAGCAGCCACACTCCTCTCTCCTCCCCACCCGGCACCAGCACCGTGTGCTGTCACAGCTGAGGGGCCCACTGATGTATAGGCCTGCTGCCTAATGTGGCAGCTTTATTTACCGCCCACTCCTGAGCACAAACCTGCATCTTTGGGCCATCTCTCCCACTGAGATGTTTGTGCTCCAGCGTGCCGCGATCTCTTCCTTGAGTGGCTACAGTTCATTTTGAGCTCCATCAGCACGCGTGATGAGTCCTAATTGCTCTCAAAAAGCACCGCCTTGTGTGTGCTTGCCCTGAATGTCATCTGCTGATGAGCTGTTGGATCTCCCAAACGAATCGATTCCTTCCCGACTACCTGCATGCTGACCCAGCCCTGTTCTGCTGGAGGTCTCCCCTCAGTAGAGGATTGCCATCTTCTCACCCTGTATGCACACCCATGTGGCACACTCCACTGTCACCTCCCATAGCCAGGATTTTGGTGCTGTGCAATGGAAGGCGTCCTTCTGCTTCCCCTTTTGCTCTTTCCCATCCTCTCTCATTTCTCCTTCTCCAGACTGACCAGGTAAAAACAGGTCAGGTCAGAGCAGCTGCAAGCTGACATCTCCCTGGCCATCAGTCCATCTGCTTGGGAATGGGCATGTGGGCTTATGCAAAATCCAAGTCCTGCCTGGAAGTCATTTTTCAAAGCACAGAGCCCTCAGGCCCATGCCCCGTGCTGAAGAACTCGCTGCAGGGAAGAGCTTTGCTTTGAGAGGCGTTTGCTTTTCAGGACTCAGGAGCCACCATCAGCCAAACAGCGCTTTACAGTCACCAGTATCCCAGTCCACAGAGGTGAACAAATGCGTTTTTAGAGGAAGAAAGGCTTTGCCACAGGTTTCCTCATGGCACATCTCCACCTTCTGAGAATTTTTTTCCTTTCCTCCCATTTGAACAACAAAACATTGGGATGTGATGGGGAAGGTTGAAATAGATGGAAGTGGTTCTACTGGACTGCAGACTTGGCTTGGCTCAGCACTGCCAAGAGATGGCAAGTCACCATCTGATGGTGACTGGGGCAGGTGAGGGGGCACCACCTTCAGTGCTGGTTCTGCTGCCAGCAGTGTTCTTCCAGAGCAGAGAAATGGCAGACACACAGAAGGACAGAGAGCAACCAGGGGACTGAAGAGCAAGGGGCCATTTGAGATATCAGAATAATGGGATTGTTTTGTCAGGAGAAGGCTGAGGTAAAACACAGTAACAGCCTTCAAATACAGAAAATGTTCCTGTTGCAGGGAAGGAGAAAGTAATGAACCATTCCCTGTGCACCCTGGAGATGGTATGGGAAGTAATCATCTTAAATTGCAGCAGGAAAAATTTACCTTTGATATTAAGAAAAACTTGGCAGTGTAAGACTAGTTAAGCACTAGAATAGATTGCCTGGGGAAGATGTGGGAACTTGGTACTGGCAGCTTTTTGAAAACAGTCTGGGAAGTGCTCATCCAGGAGGGGCTGGCCTTGCTTGGACAGGAAGGGACCCCATGGATGGATCTCACAGGGTTCTTCCTGCCCCATTTCAGTCATTCCTCTGCCATCAGCCCATGGTCATCATCCTTCCTCTCTTGAAGCACTGCTGTAGCTTCCATGTCACTCTTACACCTGTTGGTATTCTCGTATTCGTGCCCTTTGTAGCAGCTTCCACCCACCGCTTGCTGGGCAGCAGCCCATGGGACAGCTTTTCTCTGCACCCATATCTGGGTTCTCAGCTCTCACCTGAAAGAATGTAGGTTCCTTCCTTCCAAGAGTCTCAGAGTCAAGGACCTGAAAGAATGACTTGACAGGATCCCAAAGCTTTGGAAGCCCTGAATCAATCAACCACAAGATCTAATTGTATTTATCTATGCGTCATGATTCTGAAAGCTAATATCTGTATATACATCTCACTTCAGCAGCACGCATACTAAAATTGGAACAGTATAGAGAAGATCAGCATGGCCCTCCGCAAGGATGACACACAAATTCATGAAGTTTGTCCCACAGCGTCCTAAAACCGAAAAGCTGTGCACTGGCATATGAATACATACCAATAAACTCACCATAAATTAATACAAATTAGAAATCACAGAAGGCTTTCAACAGAGACTCCCTCCACACTTTCCCACAAACTCTGTGCAGGTGGCTTTGCCTTTCTCCAGTCCCCTCCACCCAACTCGTGCTCGTGTTGTCCAACCACAGCCCCAAGCCCTCTCACCACCTCGGATGCTGGGAGCTGAATTTCAAGCCCTTTTGTCAACAGAAGATGCCAGGGGATGAGTGGGTCATGGCAGGCATAGTTGGTTTAGGACTCCAGGTGGAAAAGGCTGAGAAGCACTATGATTCAGGCTGGATGTGGCTCTGGACAGGCTGGTCTAGTGGTTGGCAGCCCTGCCTATGGCAGGGGGGTTGAAACTACATTATCTTTGAGGTCCTTTACAACCCAGGCCATTCTATGATTCTGTGATTCTATGAGGTATTCCTGTTGGTTTTTTTTTGCTGATGAGATTAAACTGGGAGGAGCTGTTGACTCCATCGAGAGGCCACGCAGTGACATGTAGACAAATTGGAGAGCTGAGCAATCACCAACTGCATGAAGTTTAACAAAAGCAAGTGCCAGATTCTGCACCTGGGAAGGGGCAACCTTGTCTATAAATGCAGACCAGGGGATGAGATGCTAGGGGGCAGCCTGTTGAGAGGGATCGGGGGTCTTGGTCAACAGCAAGCTGAATGTGAGTCAACAATGCACCCAGGCAGCCAGAAAGGCCTACAGTACCCTGGGGTGCATCAAGCACAGCATTGCTAGCCTGAGAGGGAAATGATTGCCCTGCTCTGTACTGCGGTGCCCCAAATTGCACACTGGTGCAGCCTCACTTTGAGTGCTGTGTGCAATTTGGGGCACCGCAGTATAAAAGGACACAGAACTATGAGAGAGTGTCCAAAGGAGGGTACAAAAATGGTGAAGGGTCTAGTCTACAGGAAAAGATCTATGAGGAGTGGCTGAAGGTTTGTTCAATCTAGAGCTGAAGAGGCTGAGGAGTGACCTCATCATGGACTGTGGCATCCTTACAAGGGGAAGCAGAGGGACAAGCACTGATCTGTTCTCTCTGCTCACAGCAGTAGAACCTGAGAGAATGGCATGAAGTTGTGACAGGGGAGATTCAGGTTGGATATCAGGAAACAGGTCTCCACCAGAGGGTGGCTGGGCACTGGAACATGTTCCCAAGAGCAGTGGTCATGGTACTGAGCTTGCTGGAGTTCAAGAAGCATCTGGGTAACACTCCCTGACATGTGGTCTGATTTTTGAGTGGAACTGTGTGAAGCCAAGTTGGACTGAATGATCCTTATGAGTACCTTTCAACTTGGGATATTCTGTGATTCTATGATCTGTAGACTAATGCTGCGGATGCTCTGGGCAAGAAATCAGTGGGCAGCCAGTGCAGCAGGGGCAGGCAGAGCAGGCAAGGCATGATCCACAGCAGGATCCTTGCCCTTCCCTGTGCTTCCCTCTGCAGCCTTCAAAAGGGCTGCGCAGAGCCACATCTGTGCAGCACTTATTTATATATTTGTCCTCCCCTTGCTCCTCTCAGAAATCAATTCCATTCCCCCAAACAATGGCGAAGGCCTTGAGGAGATATCGATCTGTGGCAGAGCCAGAGAGGGGAGTATTTGTGACACAGAGATGCTCTTTTGTAAGTAAAAGATAATTACCAGATCATAGGGACGCTGACTGAATGGGATGACATTAAATAGGCATCAGGGTGAAAGGCAGCAGGGCTTTGAATGAGGCATTAAACAGCACTTGGCTCCCACCAGCAGCAGCCCCTCCTCTCCACTTTCCCTGCCCTTGCTATTTTATCCTGCTCTTCACCCCATGCTCTCATTTTGTCCCCGACATCCTTTTCATTCCAGCTGCCTTCTATCCCATCTTGTCTTACCTTTGGGTGCTGCCAGGCTGACTGCATGGGTGCACCTGCCTTCAGAGTTGCTGAGTCCCCGTCCCCAAAACCAGGGGGACTCAAGTGGCAGTGTGCTGAGGGGCTAGGGAAGGAGCTGCCACACGCACCTGGCTCAGCAGCGGTGCTGACATTTTGGGGTGAGCGTAAACACAGGACTTGGGTGTATTTGGCCCTGGCGAGGTTGGTCTTGCAGTGTGTTGGATGATGGCAGTGCTTTCAGTGTCCTCAGCACAGCCTGGCTGCTTGAGGCCACCTGTGCTCTCCTCGTTTGGTTTCTGCTGGTACTCCCAAAGCCTGTTTTGTTCATCTTTGCATCAGTGGAGGGAACAGTCCCACAAAACAACAATGAAGTTCAGGGGGATTGGTACAGCTGTCAGACAGGGGGGATCCCTGGAATGGGACAAAGCAGGACTCACCGTGCCACTCACTGCTGTCTGTGAGAGCTGCTGCCAGCCGGGCTTACTGCAGTTGGCATGGCACAATGCAAAATACATTCTCAGAACACTGCATCATATTTTTTTATTTATGCTGATGCTGGCAGTCTTATTCTAATCCCTTGGTGGCACATTACAGACAGATTGCAGTGAGGACTCCCCAGCTGGACTTCCCCAGCCCATGGATGTCACACTGCTGGGGCAGCAAGGAGGATGGAGGCTGGCTGCGCCGTGGGGACATCGGCTGTGCCACACCGAGCAGCATTTCTCAGCTTTGTGCCTTGTCCCAGCCAGGCTCTGGAGGCAGCAACATGGCACGAGCGCGGTGTCCGAGCGGAGAGCTGTGATTTTGGCACAGCCAGTCCTGTTTGTGCAGTGCACTAAGTGCCCGCCATCGCGAGGCAGGAGCCGACTTTGCAGCCTGATGTGGCACCGAGCACAATCCTTTCCTTTACAGGGAAAAAAAAAAAAAAAGGAAAAAAAAAAAAGCCCATTACCATTATTGAATCAAATACCAACAATTTAAAAAACTCTTTTAAATATTGTTGCTGCGTTTCCAGCTGTTAAAATCTTCTGTATTTAGTTATCATAATAACAAAATGCTGAGGCTGATTTGAGCAGCAGGGAGGCAGTGCCATTATTCAGAAGGGTTTTAAATGGTCGGGTTTTCTTCAGCGCAGTGGTGCTCTCCTGTCTATTAAAAGGCCTTTTGTTGCCTTGGCACCTCCAGCCGGGGCGGTGGGGGTGGCGTGGTGTGTTGGCGGAGGGTCCCTGCCTGTCGGCAGAGCACGAAGCAATACGCAGAGCTTCTCACCATGGGGCCGCTTGCCTGGCAGAGGGTGCTCAGAAGTGGGAGCAATCCCGAGGTAACTTGCAGAAGTTTCTGCTCTTCGGTGTTTAGGGAATGCAGATATTGCTGTTCATGTTGCAGGGAAGGCTTAAAATAGCAGAAAGAGGCTGGCTCTGTTTTGTTGGAAACCGGTTCCTTCTGCGCAGCATTTGGAAAAGGCTGAGTTGTGCTGCTGGCGTGCGCTGCTTGCGACATCTCCTTAAATCCCTTCCTAGAGAAAAAAGCTATTTTTGCACCATCTCCCAACGGCAGTCGGGGTTGGCAAGGACGTAAGAAGTGCATGAGGATTGTGGGAAGCACCTCTAGGCGGGGGGAGGCAGGAAGGCAGTGAGCTTGCCCTGGTGCAGAAGGAGCTGGTGGGTGCACGGGTAGCACTGGCAGCTTGGGAGTGCCTGTGGGATGGTGGAGCTCAGGGCTGTATGGCTCCATCCAAATGAAGAAACAACCTTGGCTGCTGCTTGGTGAGGACTGCGCACAGGCAGCAGAGTAATGCTCTGCAGCCCAGAGGCAGCGGGGCTGCAGCCTCAGCCCCTGCCAGCCACCCGGGCACAGTGGGCCATGTAAACACCAGTCCTTATGCTGTCCCCAGCCTGCACGCTGCTGCCTTGCACACCCCAAAAGGTTACCTCCAGCATGGCGCATTGTGGGTAACGAGATGCAAATTGATAGAGAGACAATGAGGCTGTCTTGTGAGCCATTCCGACTGGGGCCAGTGTTTAAAAGTCAGCCTGATTGCCTCTCCTGGCAATTTGCATAGCATTAACCGGAGAGATTTTCTTTTTAAACTTGAACTTTTTTTTTTTCCCGAGGTCACCTCAAACTAATTACATCTGCGAGGCTGCTTTACAAAAGAGGGCTCTGCGGATGTGATTACAGGGTTTGGAGTGTAAGGAGGAGACTTTCCTGGCACAGGGAGGGGGAAGGCCCTGTCCACATGAACTTGGTTAATAGCAGAGCCCTACCTGCTGCCATCGAGTCTGTGTGGGTTTGCAGTACATTCAATGGGAGGTGAGAACAGGGTTGGGCACAAGGCTGTGGGGACTGTCCCCCCATCACAACTTGATTTGGGGCTGGCCACAGCCTGCCACTGCCCACGGGGTGCAGCTGCTATGGTTGGGCCTGTCACTGAGGCATGAAGGTGCTCTGTGATCCCCGGTGACACCTCGTGGCTCTTCCACATGGCTCCTGGGCTACAGCCATTGCTGCGTGGGGCTTGCTTTTCTGCTGGTCACGTGGCACTGTGAGGCAGTGCCAGCACAGCAGCTGCTCTAAGGAGCCAGCTGGATAATTTTCAGAGCATTTATCTCACCTGTAGCTATGCAAGCCATGACTTCAAATAATTAAATCTCATGCTTCGCAGTGTTACTTGCTGCAGCTGGGAGCAGGTCTGCTGAGAAGCCCCTCAGCAGGGTCTGGTGTGAGTGGAGGCTGGCTCAGCCTCAGCTCCGAGCCCCAGGCTCCAGTCCCAGATCCCAGGCCTCGCTCCAGGCTCCAAGCCCAAGGCCATCCAAGGCTCCGGGCGCAGACCCCAGCAGATCCATCCCTGTCAGCCCACGGAGGAGCAGCTTGCCCCCAGGTTTCATCATGTGCCCCACAGCAGGCACTTCTCCTCAGGATCTCTCCCTGTGGGGTGCCACAAAGTACTTCCATCTTCCATCCAACACTCTTCAGCCTCCTCCTCCTCTTCTCCAGGAGAAGCTCCTCCTTCCACTTCTCCCCTTTGGCTGAGGCCAGGTAGATCACCTCCTTCCTCTCCAGCATCCTCCTCCCCTGACTTTCAGCAGGTGAGCTGAGATGTTGTGCCATGGAGCTGCATTCCTCCGGCTCTATTAGCTCTGGCTGTGTTCTCCATTCCCTGTGCTTCACCTTCTTTGGACGACATCCTGGCTGAACCCAGGAAGACCAAAGGAAGATGTGTAATGACATAGATTATTGGGCATCTTCCTGCATCGCTGTGGCATTGTCCTGCTGGGGCAGAGACCACAACACTGCTGCTGCCACGGCTTTATGCCCTGCCAAGAGAACTGGGGAGCAGAAAATATTTTTATATTTTTTCCTTTTTTTTTTTTTTCTCTTCCCTCTTTTTTTTTTTTCTTTCCTAAAGATTGAGTATAATCAGAGCTAATCAGAAAATTATGAGCTGTCTGATTGCTGATTAGATTCCTAATGTTAATATAGTCAAGAAGCCTCTCTTAGCGTTGTATTTTAAGAGAAGTGTAAAAATAACGTCTTAGGAGAGTTAGAGTTGCTGGAACAGCAGGGAAGCCTGTGCTAGCTGAAGTAGAGGAGAAGAAACCAGGCCAGCAGAAAGAGCCATGACGGGGCATGCAGAGGCGAGTAGTGCTGCTCAGCACCATCATTGCTGACCCTTTTTATTGTGGGTTTCATGAGCGCACCAAGCTGTTAATTCTGGCCACCTATTTCTGAGGTTTCTTCTGCTCCCAGTGTCCCTGGTCTGCTCCCTCATGTCTCTGTGCTGCTTTGTGATGTCCCCAGGCTGCTCCTCAGTGTCTCCATGCTGCTCTCTCGTGTCCTCTGGCTGTTCCCCAGTAAAACTGACCTGTAGGGACCCGAGGGCCAAGGCTCCCTTCAGAAAGCTGTGTAGTAGCTCTCCTCGAAGCTGAGTTAGACTTGTGCCAGGCTGCCGGCTGGGCACAGGGCTGAGATGCCCTGTGGAATGTTAGTGAGCGCAGAGGGGACGTTCTCCAGGATGCTGGAGGAAATCTTCATCCAATTCAGCTGCTTGCGCTTGGCTGAGCAGTTGCAAAAATCTTAGGGCAGGTGGAGTTGGATGAGGGTGCTACATTGCAGATGGCATCATAGAATCATTTAGACTGAAAAAGACTTATGAGATCATCACTTCCAACCATCACATAACTGCCAGGTCCGCCACATATATCCCTTAGTGCCAGTGTGTCTCTGAAATCCAGGGCTGGAGACTCCACCCCAGACATCCCATCCCAGTGCCTGACCACCCGCTCAGTGCAGAAATTTTTCCCGATATCCCATCTGAACCTGCCCTGGTACAACTCAAGGCCATTTCCTCTCGCCCTATCACTCGCCCAGCACAAAGGAGCAGGGGCCCTTCTGTTCCCCACCTTTCCTTCCTACCCTCACAACTTCCCTCTCCTGCACCTGTGTGTCGGTCCCTCCCCAGCTGCACAGCAGGCATTGCATTTGCATACATCGATGCTCCCCCTCATAAGCTACTCTCCATTCACTCTGCATTGGGCTTTGATCTGTCCTGGCAGTGGTGCTATAGAATGGGCTATATGCTGTATTTATCCCCCATTGTCACCGTTTAATAACTTAGTATAATGTTATCACTGTGATTGTTACATTTTTTCACTAAGTTCTATTTTGTTCTTAGCAAGTTAAAATAACAGAGAATGATGAAAGGAGGAAGAGGTTGACAGAACTCTTTTCCAATTGCTGAGGTTGGATATCAGGAAAAATTTATTCTCAGGAAGAGTGGTGAGGTATTGGAATGGGCTGCCCAGGGAGGTGGTGGAATTTCCATCCCTGGAGGTGTTCAAGAAACGTGTAGATGTGGCACTGAGAGACATGGGTGGTAGGGATGGGGTGATGGTTGGACTAGATGATCTTAGTGATCTTTCCCAAACTTAATTGTTCTATGGTTCTATGATAACAACAGAGAGGTCTGCAGCCTGTATCTGGGATGCCTTTGGTTTGGGCCTTCAGAAACACCCACCAGGGGGGACAGCTTTGAAGTAACATTTCTTTTTAAAACATCCATCACCAGGACTGTGCCCCTGCGGCTCTGACTGCTCCCCTAACTTCTGCCAAGCCCCATGGAAAGGTCATTGGGGTGGGCAGGTGAGTGCAGGTGTGGGGGCTGAGTTTTGGGGCACTGCACCACTTAAGGATCTGGGGACACGTGTGAGCCTGACATGGAGCAGCAGCAAGGAGGACATCTCTGGGTTAGGCATACAGCATCCCACCGGGTGCAGGCGGCTCCCCAGCATCTGTCAGCGTCTCTGAGCTCATGGTCCCAGCCCTGCAGCTGAGCCCTGAGTGTGATGTGCACTGAGGTGTGAGGCAGGGAGGGGCCCTCCGGGTTGGAGAGGGGGAAGGCGTACACCTAAATGAGTTTTTCCCTGTAACACATGTCCTGACCTTTTTTAAAAAATGAAATCTATTTTATTAATTTTTTTTTTCTTTTTATCACATTCGGCGGTGCAACATTTAAGATACGACTGTGGAAAAGGTCAAGAAATGTGTAGTTGTTGAAATCTTGTTCCAGCTGACGGCTTTTCCCTTCGGGGAGCTCTCCCGCTCCTTCTCCTCCCCCAGCCTGGTCTTTAAACAGCAAGTGCCAGGCCTCCCTGCTCCGGGGGGTAGCAGCAAGGCGGATGGAGGGAAGGCCCCCACAGTCCCAGCAGTGGTGCTGCAGGACGATGCCAGGGGCACATTTCAGGCACAATGTATGAAGACCCCAGAGAGGTGTAGGTGGCTGCACACTGGGCACCTTTCCCTGGTTCAAGCTGCTCTTTGTGAAGCCGGAATGTCAGGCTGGTGAAGCAGAGGGAGGAAGAGCTGCTCCCAGTACCCCAGCAGGGCATCCTGCTCCCACACCCCACAGCTTGGCTCCATCCCTTGGGGTGCTGGGGAGGACAAAGGCACAGCTGTTATACAGGCGACTGCTGAGTTTGCAGGATGTGCCAGTCCCTTCTCCACACTGTCTCAGTGCATTTTTCACCCACCTTCCGTGCTTTTCCCTGGTTGTGGATTTTCCTGGTGTGATGGGAATACGGCCATCACCAGTGCTTGGGCAGTCAGACTCCAGAAGCTTTTGCTTACATTTCCCTAGTGTAAATTCCTAATAATGGACTTTCAAATGCAGCACGCAGCACTGCAAATTTTTGTGATTCCACTTTGTTTGCAAACCACTTAATTGGCTGCTCGGCACAAACAGAAAACTCTCACAGTTATTTTGAAAATGCCTCAAAATCCTCCTCAGCACAGTTTAACCAGATGCAGGATGTCAGCAGGCTGACGGCAGCTACAGGCAGTGTGGTGTGCTGGCTGCCCTTCCACATGCGCCAAGCCAAATACTTTCACTTGTGTGCAGTACAGCCTGGTTCTGGCCGTCAGAGTCCACCCAAAAAGCCACCGCCTTCATCTCAAACACAGCCCGCCCGATCCACAGCACGTGCCTTAAGATAGCCCACTGCAGATGTGGCTCCATCACTTTCTAGCCCCAGGGATGAGAGATTCAGGCTGAAGAGGAGGAGAGATGGGCTCTGGCCACCCCTTTCCCTCCCGTGCCATGTGGCTGAAAGAGTTATTGGCAAACAAGTTAGCACTCTGATAGAAAAATGCTGCAGCGCTTTGTGAAGCCGCTCCATGATCAATACCCGGCTGTGGCTAAGCCGGCTGCTGACTGGATTTCAGATGCCAGCTGCTGGGGTAATAAGAGCCCTGGGATCAACTGTCTCGGAGATTATTACAGGATGAGATGCTTCGCTGCTTTACAGTGTTTGCTAAAGATTTGTATTCCCTATGTGCCTATAAAGGGAATATCGTCGCTGCCCGACAACCCTGGGCATGTGCAGATGCTGCGTTTTGCCCCATCGTTGTGTTGCTGCTTTGCAGTGACGGGGTGAAAGATGGCATCTGCACATGCCCTTAATGCTCTGTGCTCTGTGTTTGTGAAACAAAGCTGGAAAAGCTTCCCAGGGCTCCCTTGGTTGGAGGACAGGAGCACCACACTGAATGCAAAAGTGGAGGGGCACGGGGGGGGCCATGCAGTGCCTTGCACACAGTGTGTCTGAAGATGGAATGATTGATCTGCAGCACTTGTAAAATAATGGTTTAATCGTTATTAAGGATTAGAAATAATCCTTGAGCTGTATCGATCCCAATCACATTATTCATGATGAACTCGTTGCGCACAGATGGGAATGCCCTGCAGCCCATCCCTGTCACCACGTTCTGTCCTCCCTGGGGCACCTGCCACCCTGCTGCCACCTCCTCCATCCCTGTAATGCACTGATTATCCAAAGAAGAAAAGAACATCTGGATTATTTTTTCTTAAAAACAAAGTTTTGTCCAGATTGACTTTGACAAATTGACATTTTCCAGAGGAAAAATACATTCCATTGAAGTGCCTGTAGTGGGTGCAGCAGTCACCAAGTTTGCACCATTTGCAACACTCCAGGCACTTCTCGCAAGGCAATGAATAGTTAAAGATGTCCATAAATCTTCCCTGGGCATGCAATAAACAAACACGCTCTTATCAAGTATAGAAAAATGCATATTTCATCACTGCTGCCTTAAATACAACTCGGAATAAATGCTTGCCCTTAATCAGCCATCTCAGTGCATAAGCAGGGCATGGAGTAGCTGGGGGAGGGTGCAGGATTTGGGCCGCAGCTCTGCTAACATCAACCCCCCCAGGGCAAAACTGCCCCAAAAATGAGCAGACATTTGACTTTTATGTTTGCTATCTCTGATCTTCTCCCAGCGACCCGGGCAGGATGAGTTTCACTGCAGCACCCCGTGGGTTGCTGAACTCCCAACAGATGCTAGCTGTGAAAAACAGGCACTTTGGCTTGGAAATCAAAATTTCAAGAAATAGAAAAAGGTTAAAGGAGGAAGTTTTGACCAGTGCGGGCTGAGATAGTGCTGTGATGGAATACTCATCTCTGTGCAGCCAATAAGAACAAGCCGTGCTGTCCCCATGGGAAGATGTATGATGGCACTGCACACTCTGTGCTCCCAGTGCTGTGCTGTGCGTGGTGCTCAGCCAAGGCGCTGAGCTGGAGGCACACTGTGCCCGGTGTGAGCTGGGGGCACAACAGGCTGATGGTGCAGGGCCCTCGTGCTCCCATCGTGCTTCCATCACAGCAGTGGGTGCCTGGGGATGTCAGCAGTGACACCTCTCAACTGGCTGTGTTCCCACGATGCTGAGCTCTCCAGGGAGCCTTCCTGGGATGCAACAACCTTGCCAGCCTCGTGGCTAATTAACACCACGCAGTTAGCGTCGTTAGGTGCTGCCTCTGCCTGGGGGCCTCTTGCTGAAGGGAGGGCGGCTGTGGGCTCCTGGCTGCAGTGCTTGTGTATGCAGAGGGCTGCTAGGCACACGCAGAGGGGACGGAGGCTGTGGGCACAGGGAGCTCATGGAGTTTCTCTTGACTCTGCTCGCAGCTGGGGCCAGCCATGGCGTGGGCATCACACAGCTGTACACTCACTCTCCCCTCTTGCTCTCTTTGCAGAGGCTGGCCAACGCAGCAGAGAAGTTCCAGAAGGCCCACCACTGGCAGGACAACATCCGGGTAAGGCTCCAGCTCACCCTGGCCATGTGCCCTGGGGATACACACTGTGACACGCCTGTCCCCTCCCTGCTCCCCATCCTTCAGTTCCTCCTTCCTTATCCTTGATTCCCCATGAATTTTAAAGCTACCGCCATCCCCATCCACAGGGTACATGGACAAATCCATTCTGAACTTGTCTGCAGCCAGGTGGGAGCAGGCAGAAGGGAAAGGCTGAAAGAAGTGAGGGTTTGGATTCTTGCTGAGAGGTTTCTTGGGGTTTTGGGATTGGTTTTTCAGGGCAAGCACTGGGCAAGGATAGCAGCTCACGTGCCTGAGGCACCTGACAGCAGTGCCTGGCTGCTGCCGGGGAAGGAGCGAATCTCGGCTGGGAGAGGGAAGATGTTGTTTTAATGATTGCATTTGACTTTGTAATTATGGCAGTGATAACGCTCAGCGGGAATCTGAAGTGTTCTGCCTGGAAATGCTCTCAAATTCTAACAATAATACAAAAGGAAGGAAGGATTGTTTTCCTTCCAGTGCAAATGGAACCGGCAGTAAAAATACCTGAGTCCACCAGCCCCTTCCTCAGAGCTGGGCCAGATCCTGCCCTGCCACCAGAAGCCACTGCAGTGGTGGAGGGGACAGCCTGGGGACAGCCCCACCTCTGTGGGCATCCCTCGGAGTGTAAACATCACTGGCCCCAGGCTGGCAGCCCCTGGGCTCCACATGCAGCTGGTGCTGTCCCACAGCAAAGGCATCTCCTTTTCCTCTCTGTCCCCTCTCCTGAGGCAATGGCTTGGCTCAGGGTGAGCCTTGGCCCTAGGGGGTGTCACCCCTGGGCTGCCTGCCCCTATCCTTCTGTGTGACAAGCCCCTCACATGGACCCAGTGGCATTTACCTCAGAGGGAACCCTCCTCCAGCGCTGGCCAGCTGGTCCCTGTGCACCGCTGTCCTGGCTCTGCACCTGCCCGTGTCCACCTGCAAGGAGAGGTTGGCCATCTTGCAGCTCTTGGCTGCTGAATAGGGTGGTCAGGGGGCTCCACTGGACATACAAATGGAAACGAAGGTGGAAGGAGAGGTTGTGGGGGAGAAAATAGAAACTGAAGCAAATCCTGCTCCTATAGACTCTCCTGCTATGGGTGATGGTCACCAAGCACAGATAAACTTGGAGAAAAAGGTGAAGGAGGAGCAGAAGACAAGGCAAGGTGCTGAGTCGTGCTTGCCAGGTGATGGGTCTCCCTGCTGTCCCTGCCCCACCAGCAGCTGTGCCTGGCTGACATTTGTGTGTGCTGAGCTTCCAGGGGTCTTCAGGAGTGCACCTGCTCAGTTGCACTGCACTGGGAGTGCTGGCCCTTCACAGAGCAGGGAGAAGGCATTGCAGGGAAAGGAGAGCTGGGTGAAGGCAGCCACGTCCACGTCCTCTGCCTTAGAAGCAGCAATAGAAGCAGCTTTGCTTATGGAAGATGAGACGAACCCGCTAGCTGTGCCATCCAGCAGACTGCTGTATCCAGTACCAATGGTTACCAAGAGCTTTCTGTCAGTTACTGTCACCCCTTCCCTGGAGATGGGTGGAGGTGGCAAGGTTTGCTCTGCGCAGCAGTGGGCCATGGCAGGATGTCAACCCTGCAGGAAAACCCTCCCTGCACTTCTCCCCGCAGCAGCTCTGTGGGTTCAGCTCACGTTTCCCCACTTTGCTGTGCCACAGCCATAATCACCTTCTCCGCTTCTGGAGCCTTCATGGGTGGGCTGGGAGAGGGACAGCCCTGATGGAAACCAGTGTGCCAGGAACAGCTGTGGCGCTGGGAACTCTTGGCTCATTTTGCCATTTGTGGCACAAACCTTTCAGAAACCCACTTTCATTGAAAAATATTTTTAACAGCATTGTTTGCTACCACTTCATAAAGGTAATTAGAAGCGAGTCACCTGGAAACAATGCACAGCCATGCGTCACCACGCAGCTTTATCAGAACAGTGCAGAGCTGGGTGGGATGCTGCTGGGATGCTGGGGCCGCGCTGCCAAGTGCAGCTGCCACCTCCTGCCTGTGCTGCCCATGGGGATGTGCTGGTCCCACCACCCGAGCAGCAGGACGAGGTGCCAAGGACCACAGTAGCGCCCACAGCATCACCATGCTCCTCTGTCCCACCAGCTGCTGGTCATCCTGGCTGCAGCTCTCCCTTGCTCTTTCCGCGTGTCATTTCGTAACCTCGAGCTGGAGTTTATGACAGATTGCACCGAGCATGGTTATTTTTGTGTTTCCATCTGAATGCGCGACGGCAGATGCTGAGTGTTTGCAATGCATTAGTGCTAATGGCAGGACCATTAAACATTAGAGTCGCTCACTGCAGATGGGTTGCTATGGAAGTTCAGGGGAAAATGAAACAGGAGCAGAAGCGAGGACGGCTGCGAGGTCGCTCCCAGCAATCACACAGCACTGATCTCCGCCTGGAAAGTTTCTTCTCCTTCACCAGTGCTGGTGTTTTTGGTTCCCATGCCAAACGCTGGCAGCACTTTCTTTCCTGGGTGGCACTGGATGTGTCTCTGCTCTGCGCCGTGCACCACCCATGTAGTCCTGCCCTGTCCTTCATTCCGTGTCATCACACACTTCACCCATTCCAGGGGCATGTCCTGCAGAGGCTGCCCTCCCCGGGATGCACAGAGCACATGGAGGCTGTATGGGTCCAAGCAGCAGAACAGCTGCCCCTGCTCCTGTTGCCCTGCCAGTCCTCCCTGGAAGATGTTTCTGGTCCCCAGGTGCACAGTCAGGGCCCCGTGGGGTCCGTGTAGGACATGCATGCTGTGCTGTCAGAGGTAGGGGCTCCGTTCCACACAGGGGGGCATGGAGCAATGTCCCAGGTGCTGTCCCCATGCTCTAGGTGTCCCCATCCCTGTCCCCAGTACCATGCTGCTGCGCATCAGCTGCCATCCCCTGCTTGCCACATAGCTCAGATAAGAGCCAGGTGCAAAGCATGATGGTAAGAACAGAAGCACACCACACAGCAACTGGCTTTCCCTGTTCCTCTATCCTCATCTCCCTGTTATTCCAGCATGCAGTCCCACCACGGGGTCCCCAACTGGAGCACAGGGCAGGTGATGCATGGTAGTGCAGGGACCACAGCCAGCTCTGCAGAATGGTGACAAAGCGCAGCCTGCACAACACACGTCAAGGCATGGTGTTGCTGAGTTCAGTGTGCTGGGCAGCAGAGCTCTTTGTCCCTTTAAGGGACACTTAGGCGCTGCAGAGACCCATTTATGTGCGCTTGGCAGGATTGTATAAATTGCCTTTAAAAGTTGACTTCTTTATAAGCCATTTTCTGCTTCATAAAATGTTTATTACTGTTGTTTTCTCCCAGTTCCTCTTCTTCACAGCATTTTTCCCTGCTACATGGGGAAGTTCCCCTCTTCCATATGTTTTGGGTGCAAAGCGCTTCCCTCTGGGTCCCATCCCAAAAGTGGAGAAATTATCTTTTGGCAATAACTCCTTCTGGAGCTCTGCGCGTGTCAGCAGCGCACTCACGTTTCTGTTTTGTTCCTGCCTCTGAGCACATGCATCATGGGATGGTCCCACAGCCAGCCACACTGCCCACTGCAACAGCCGTGTGTCCCCAAAAGATCCCTGTGCTGTGCCGTGCTGTGGCACTGAGGTGGCACAGCGAGCCTGGGCTGCCCTCCATCGATAATTCCCACCTGCAAACAAGGAAGCAAATAACAAAGCCCAGATAATTTCAAGCTCCATTAGAAGTGAAACCCAGGGGAAAACGGGAGCACTGTTCACCAAATGGGGAAGGACAGAATCACTGAGGCTTCACTCACTGGGGAATGGCAGAAAAGCCCAACATAGCAGTGTGCGCTTGCAGCCCAGAAGGCCGGCTGTGTTCTGGGCTGCATGAAAAAGGGGTGGCCAGAAGGGAGAGGGAGGCGATTGTCCCCCTCTACTCTGCTCTTGTGAGGCCCCATCTGCAGTGCTGCGTCCAGGCCTGGGGCCCGCAGCACAGGAAGGACGTGGAGCTCTTGGAGCGGGTCCAGAGGAGGGCACTGAGATGATCGGAGGGCTGGAGCAGCTCTGCTCTGAGGAAAGGGTGAGGGAACTGGGCTTGTTTGGCTTGGAGAGGAGAAGGCTGCGGGGAGACCTCAGTGTGGCCTTCCAGCACTCGAAGGGAGTGTGCAAACAGGAGGGGGAACGGCTGTTTGTGAGGGTGGATGGTGGTAGGACAGGGGGGAATGGTCTTAAACTGAGACAGGGGAGGTTTAGGTTGGATATGAGGAGGAAGTTTTTCACACAGGGGGTGGTGAGGCACTGGCACAGGTTGCCCAAGGAGGCTGTGGATGCCCCATCCCTGCAGGCATTCAAGGCCAGGCTGGATGTGGCTCTGGGCAGCCTGGGCTGGTCTGCACATAGCAGGGGGTTGGAATCAGATGAGCATTGTGGCCTTTTGCAACCCAGGCCATTCTATGATTCTATGGCAGTGGGAAGGCAGTGATGGGAGCATGGTGGCAGGGTGCAGCAATGGGAGAAGGGCAGTGGGAGCACAGCAGTGGGGTTGTGGCTGGTTGTCCCCAGCCCTGCTCTGCGGCCATGCAGGACCACAGCAGCCTCTGCGGTCAAAGCATCTTCAGAAGGGCAAGCACAAGTTCCTTATCCCCGTTTCATTTTTCTCCTCCTTTAATTACAGATCCTACTTATCGGTGGAGAACAGAAAGATCGCCACGGTAACCTTGCACTTGCCCTTGTAGAAGGCTTACCTAAAAAGTTAGAAAATAAAATCAAATACTCTAATTTGCAGTCGTCTTGCTATTTCAAACCCAGTTTTCATTACAGCACAGAAAGTGCATTGAAGCTGTGTTTATAACCCCCTTTTAGATAACAAATCACATTTTCTTTTGGCTGGCGAGTGTGTAGAATTGATATTTTTTTTTTCAGTTTAATGGGTTTGTGTGTTCAGGAATGATCTCCATCAACTGAGAGTCTTTATTGTGTTTGATATAATGTCAGCTTTCATTACGCTCTGAGAATTACTGTGTTAAAGCACCAACCTTGCTGTAGAGCCATTCTGGACGAAAGTAGAACAAGAAAATCATTCACAAAAACCGCGGGGTTGTGCCGTTTGCTCTTAGGAGAAGCAGATGTGCCTCTGGGGGCAGCGGGGATGGACAGGGCGAGGGGTGCCATGGGCGTCCTGCTGTCCCCCTGCCCCGGGACTGGATGCCATCAGCAGGGAGCGTCCGCTCGGTTGGGTGAAGGAGGTGCTGACAGATCACTTAAATATTCCCCCTGCTCTGTCAGAGAGGTGGAAGGAGGAAATTGCTTTTAAAATATATATATATATGCCAAGGCAGATGATGATGGCTGTCCCCACCTGTCCTTGGTGGGGCTGCTGCATGCGTGGAGAACATTTTGTGGTGCATTCTGCTTCCTCCTTTGGGCCGTAATTGGAGGGATTCATTCTGACACACAGCTGTGGGTCATCCTGCATCCCCACACGCTGCACCTGGGCTTCTCTGGGAGCTGGGGGCTCCCGGGTGTGTGCTTACCACTGCTGGCAGCACCAACGTGCCTGGCTTGCTGTATGCTGAGGTGCCAATGGGATGCCATCCCTGTCCCATGGTTCCATCCTCCCCCATGTTCTACCCTACTGGGTTGCAGCTTTGCCAGCAGATTGTTGACCTTTCTGATGTCATTTTCAGTTGCTGGAATTGTTTGTAGAATCATAGAATGGCCTGGGTAGAAAAGGACCACAGTGCTCATCCAGTTTCAGCCCTCTGCTGTGTGCAGGTCACCAACCAGCAGCCCAGGTGCCCAGAGCCACATCCAGCCTGGCCTTGAATGCCTGCAGGGATGGGGCATCCACAGCCTCCTTGGGCAACCTGTTCCAGTGCATGTTAAAAACAAAGATGTATTTCAGTGCTTGCAGAGGCTGGGGAAGGCGCAAGGGGGACACAGGGGGCTGGGGTCCCCAGAGGGAATGGGGCAGCCCCATCCAGGAGGGGACCACAGAATTGAAGGCTGTGGTGCTGGTGGCTTCACCAGTTTTTGCAGATTGCTCTGTGATTGGGCTTAACCACCAGGGTAATTTCCACGTGCTGGAAGACTGAAATAACCCTGTGCTTCTCTGGTAATCGTGCTCATGGTGCTGTCATGCAGCTGCTGCACTCAAGTACTTAGTGCTACACCGAGGAGCAACATCCAGCATCTACCAGTTCAAACCAGTGCTCCACCAGTACACAGCAGCAAGTGCTTCTGCACAGGTTCACTTCCAAGAGCCACGGGCAATGCTGGGAGGGCTCTTGCTCCCAAACCTCTCAACATCTCCACTCACCCATTTTCTCTATTGGTATTTATTCAGAAGGACAGCAGAAATACCAGCACTATTTACACAGGCCCTGTGCTTGGTTGGGTCAGAGGAGGAGGAAGTGAGGATCAGGTGAAGAGTACAAGTGTGGCTTTTAAGAGCAAATGCAAGGGAGAGGAAACCATAGTACTCCCTGTTCTCTTTTTGAGATCTCAGTGTGGAGCCATGGTGATGTCCCACGTGTCCCCTGCACAGACATCACCTGTGGCATGGAGCATGGACAGAGTGACTCCAGCTGCTGACATGATCACGTCCCAGTCCTGTGCACCAGAGGGGGACAGAGCTTTTTGGAGGAGCTGATGGAAGATAAAATGAATAACAAAGCCCCTTCTGGCTGGCTGTTGTTAGTCACACTCACTTCTGATTAAAGCTCGTTAAACATGAAATTAGCTCGTTTATGTTATGGGTCTCCAGGGGCTCTTCTCACTGCAAGGTGCAGATGGCCATAGGCCAGGGGCATGGTGCTGGTATGGGGTAGGGCTGGGGGGGGGGGGGGGGGGGGGGGGGGGGGGGGGGGGTATCCAGGGGCAATATATTATTTTTCCCTTCCTTGTTGTTATGAACCCCTCAGCATCTCAAAACAAATCACAGATAATCAATAAGTACACTCCCTTTGTGACTGGGCTTTTTAAAAACAAAAACCAGAACGTGCTGCGTTGAGTTTTTTGCTCCTCTCTATCAACATTACCTCATTGCCACACCTGGGGGGGCTGTGGAGAGGACATGGGGGCTCCCCATGGGCCATCCCCATGCTGTGGGCAGTGAGCAGTGACAGCTGTGCAGGGTGTTCCACCACTGCGCCCGCATCGCCACGTGCACAAGAGAGCCCCGAGCGCCCTTTAATTCCCCCCTGCGCTGGGAGATGAGATGCTGTTCTGACAGTGTGACGGCTGGCTGCGTCGCCTGCCTCTCTCTGAGTGCTGTCAGCTGCCTCGCGCCCTAGTGTGCAGGGAGAGGGATCTGAGCAGACCTTTCTGCGTAAATAGCTTTTAAAAACCCCAAATTAAAGCCACAAAGTGAGGATGCTGCTCACCGTTCTACCTGTGCAGGCAAGGACAGCCACCTTGCTGCCTGGCTGTGCCACAGCTCCCACAGTACAACTGCAGCATCCCGGACATGGGGACACGCTGCATCCCAGTGTTACCCACTGGGTGACTGGCGGCGGAGTGGGCTGTGCATGGTGAGGGTCTGCGTCCCAGTGCTGCGGTATGGGGAGGGGTACGGGGCAGTGATGGGGACCCCCGGTACCCCCATCCATGCCTGGCCCTAATGCAACTCTGCTTTCTCTACAGGAGGAAGACATCGAGTACTATGACTCCAAGGCAGACACGGAATTCGTGAGCGCTGTGAGTACTGTGAGTACCACCATCCCTTTGCACCATGGGTGCACGCGCATCGCTGTGACCCAGCCCCAGCCACACCAGTGACATCCAGCCCTGGTCCTGCTGGGCAGGTCCCTGTGCTGCTGCTGAAGTTTCTAAAATTAAAGCCGGCATCTGAAATTCAAATGAAGAGCAAATCTTTAATTAGTGACTGAAGCTAATTCTTTGCCCTCTCCCTGCGCAGCCATCCTGTGATTTCTGGCAATCAGGGCTTCAAATCCGCACCGACAGTCCCCAGGGGACTGCCATCACCCCACGTCACACCGAGCTGCTGGCACGCAGGGAGCTTTGTGCCACAGCCCAGTGCAGGGCTGTGCTGTCCCTGCATGAGGGGAAAGGCATAGGGCAGGATGCTGTCCACCCTGCCAGCAGCGCTCCTGCACTTATGCCATCACTGCCACCCAGCATAACCCTGGCAAATTTAATTCTGGCAAAAAATAACAGAGAGAAAAGAAGGTGATGTTGAAATAAAGAAGGAGGAAGACGATAGCAGTGGGTCTGAACCACACTAAATAGGCGGTCTTTCTGTCTTTTCTTTTATTTTGCTTCAATTTTTATATTCAAATTGAGCAGGATCTCGCTGAAATGAAGTTGCTTCTGATAGACAATGCCTTTTCAGTGTAACCAGGACTTATTCACCACCTCATACTGGCTTTAAGGAGGGAGAGAAAGAAATGAGCTTCCTTTTCATTCTGCTTGCACTCGGCTCTGCTATCTCCCTAAGCAGATTTTGGATTTCAGAGTGGGCTTTAGCAGCTGGGCTGCCGGCACGTGTTCGTGGAGGTCCACAGGGCTCTCTGCGTGCCTGCAGGAGCAGTGCTTCTCACTCCCTACAGCAAGGGACGGGGAGGGGAGTTTGTCCTCAGCATTGCACTCAGGGCAGCAGTCGCTCTTGGCTGGTGCTGTGGGCAGAGCGCAGAAGTGGTTTGCAGCTGTGTGTGCCAGGGGATGGTGCTCAATTCAGGACCTGGGCCAGGATGTGCAGGGCCGTGTTGCTCTCCCAGGGGATGGTTTTCCAGGCAGTGAAGTGGGGTTTAGCTGTGGCTGCAGAGATCCTGGAATCACACAGTCATTTGAGCTGGAGGGACCATTGAAGGCCATTTGGTTGCGCTCCCCTGCAATGAACAAGGATGCCGATGCCCATGGCTCCGTCAGGTGCTCGGAGCCCCATCCAGCCTGACCTTGGTTGTCTCCAGGGATGGGGCACCACCACCTCTCTGGGCAGATGTCCCCACAACACGGCAGTGTCAGTCCTTGGGGATGTCCTTGTCCCCATCCCTTCATGGCTGGTCCCTACCATGCTTCCAAGGGCAAAGCTGGACACCACAACAGCCCCACTGAGAGATGACAGGGCTGGAGTGGGTCTTTACTAGGGACACCCAAGTGGCCCAGAGTCATTCCCATGCTGAGAGATGCAGGTTTGCAGCAGCTGAACTCCTCCGTGAGCCAGATTCTGCACTTCCAGCTTCACAAAAGGCACAGAAAAGCAATTAGGAGCCAGATTGTTTCCTCTTGTCATCCTCCAAAAAGAATGCTTCCATTTCTGTGTCACAGTCCAGCCTGCTGGTGTGAGCAGATGCGGGGCTGCCAAAGCAGAGGAGGTAGGGCAGGGGGAGAACTGCTTGTCCTAAACTGTTCCGCTCCCTCCACAGCCCCAGGCACCTCTCACGGAGTGGTGGGGACACGTGGCCATGTCCTGTCCCAGGGCACAGGGACGTGTCACCGCTCTGCCACCAGCACTTACCACCCAGAGCCTCGGCTGCGGTGAGGGAGGGAGGGGGAGCGGCCCTGAAATGTCAGCAGCAGATGAAAGGGGTTGGAAAATTTAATCTTCCAACTTCCTCGACTCATGTGGCATTTGGATTGCCTCCCGATAAGCTATCAGCCTGAGAAGTTTCTTTCTTTTGCCTTTTTTCTTTTCTTTTTTTCTTTTTTTTTTTTTTTCCTTCTCTTTTTTTCTTCCCCCTTCTTCTCTCCTCTGGCTGGTAATTCAAAAAATAAATGGTCTAGAAAGATCTCCAAACAGTACCTTTGGCAAAGATTAAAAAAAAAAAAAGCAAGGGGCGAGGGGAGGCGGCTGGAGAGGCTGATTGTTATTTATAGCCGTGCTGCTCGGAGCAGGAGCGTGGCTGCAGAGCTGCTGCATTCCAGGAAAGGTTCAGGACTGGGAGAGGGAGAAGGGCGTCCTGCTGGGCTGGGCTCTCCTTCCGAGTGCAGCGAGTGCACGGTGGGATGGAGGCAGGTGGGGGCACCTGGGGGCACAGAGCCCGCCGGGCGCCGCGATGTCACCGAGTGTTTGTCACTGTGCTGACACGTCCCCAGCCATCCTTAGCGGCTCGTTCCCATGGAGATGTCACTCCACGGGGCAGCTCACCAAAGGAAGCCACAGGGATGTGGTTGACCTCCCAGCCGGCTGATGAGAGCTCCGTGGTGCTGAAGCCATGCATGTGGGTAATGCTGTTGCATTGCCAAGAACGGTCAAACAAAGTATCCAGATCTGTAGCATCTCTTTAGGCTGTGTAGGATGTACAGTAACATTTGTGAGATACAGTTGATGCTCCGGAGTGCTTTTGAAATGCTAAGGTGAGAAATGCTGCGCAATCTGGCCAAGGACGCACGGAGTTGTGCTTGGTGAAAGTGATATAAGCCCCAAATCGCTCCCTCCCGTGCTCCAACAGCAGCTCCAGCACTGATTCCATGTGGTGTTTCTGCCCCTGGCCCTACTCACGGTCCCTCTGTGCCCCAGCTGGCTGTGATGGCTCCAAGAGGCTGCACTGGGAGGCAGTGACCCCACGCCAGAGAGCTCCAAGCTGGAGCTGTGTGGGTAAGGGCTGACAGCAGCTGGGTGGCATCAGCTCACCGTGGGGCTGCTCGCTGTGCAGGTATCCCTGCTGTTTGTCTCTGAAATTGGCACATGTAGGGGTGCCCAACCTTTGGGGTGGGTGATAGAGCAGAATGCACAGCATAATCTGGATTTCCACCCCAGCTACACCATGCCAGGGAGGCAGAGCAATCCACGCCTGCAGCCAGGCTCCTGCAGCCGTAATTGGGTTCAGCATCTTTCGGGAGGCCCTGTGGCCTGCAGCACGCTTACACTGCCGACACATCTCTTGGAATTAAAACGGAACCCTTCACGGCAATCCTGTTACTCTCCTGAGCTGTGGCAAATGGCTTTGCCTCTCTCCCAATGTCAGGGCAATGTCACCGCCACGTCTCCTCCCTCCCTTCACAGGCCCAGCCCTTCCACCATCCCACGGCTGCAAGCAGCTGGGCTGGGCACAGGGCGCATCCCCTGCCCAGGGCTCAGGGCTGAGTGCTGGCGGTGGGGGGGGGAGCGCGATCCAGCACCAGCAGTGAGGGATTTGCCATCTCTCCACCATAATTAAATATTGTTTGCATTGCTTATTGACAGAGCGCTGAGCTGCGCTCGGTTTTAATTTGTTCTTTGATAGTTGCCTCTTGCCGCTAATTGATTTTCAAGGATTTTTTTGCCCGGGTGGGATTTTCGTCTGGCTTCAGCCCGGTGGTGCTACCAAACCCCTAGGGCAGGTTAAGCAGAATTGAGAGTGGTGGGCAGGGGGCAGGCAGAGCTACCCAGGGTATGTCCCACTGACCCTGCTCCCTTCCCAGGATGATCCCGATGGGGAAGAAATCGAGCGGGAGAAGTCCAACTCCCTAAAGCTGGAGTTCACCGACGACGCCAACTTCAAGACCAAGGTTAACTACTCATATGCTGCCGTGCAGATCCCCACTGACATCTACAAAGGCTGTGAGTGCCCCCACCTGCCCGTCTCCGCGTCCCCCGGGTCCCCACCAGCCGCAGAGTGGCTGTCCCCAGGGTGCACACTGGGTTCAGGATGCTTTGGGATGAGGTTATGGAGGGGTATTAAGGGCAGGTGAAATCCCAAGGGAAGGCAGCAGAGGACTGTTGTGGGATGATGTGGGGATATTCAGCCCTGCATCAGTGCCCTGCAGGGTGCTCTGGAGAGCACAGTCCTGGGGCTGAGCAAGGTGAGAGCAGTGGGCAATGAGGTGGTAAGAGATGGATGGGTGGACGGACAGATGGACAGATAGGTGGATTGACGGATGGGTGGGTGGATGGATGGACAGATGTATAGATGGACGGGTGGATCGATGGATGAACAGAAGGATGGACAAGTAGATGGATGAACAGATAGATGAACAATCGTGTGTGTGGTGGAAGAGCAGGATGTGCCACACCAGCTTGTGGACCTGGGCCAGGCTGACATGTCCACTTTAGAGAGGTGACAGTTCCTGAGCAGTGAGAGCTCTCCCAGCTCTCCCGGCTGCAGCTGCACGCACTGACAGTCCATCTGACACACGGTGACAGCCGGTCTGCATTTCCCTCTAGTGGCTGCTCTGCACAGAGCCGGCACTGCTCCCTGCCTGCTTCCATCCATGCACTGCACCCAGCTCAGGCACCGCTGCTTAGGAACACGACCCCCACGCGGCCCTGCGCCCCCTGCCACTCTCACTCACTGGCATTTGGCAAGGGCTCCTGGGCAAGGTGACAAGGACAGAGCTCATGCTCCTGTCTCGCACACTGAGTCAAGTTGCCGGAGCAATTTCAGCACATCAGCATCTCTGGATTAGAAATTGCAATTAGTTTTATTACCCAGCAAGCACAGGCCAGGCAGTTCATGAGACAGATGATAAGAGTGAGGGGAGGCAGAGTGGGCTGGGGGAAGCATTCTTTGCTCCAAACCCCAATGCTGTGCTAGTGCCTTGCGGGAGCACAGCCACCACCCTGCTGGGGACCGGGCTGGGGACAGTCCAGAGAGCACGTCCCCATTGCTGATTAAAACCCTGCAGAGCCACCCTCTGCCGTCACCCCTGGCTACACATGCAAATGACATCCTATATGTGTTTTATTTACAGTGCCACTTTTAATTAAAGCTACAATTGCTTGCTTGTGGGGCGGGGATGGGAATGGGGGCGAGGTGGGACAGGGACACACTGCTGCACACCAGAGTGCTGAGCCCTGCACTGCCCCAAGGCAGAGCTTAGGGACACGTCACCCAGGGGTGGCAGTCCTCACTGTCACCAAGGGAACAGGGGGTTTCCTGGCTGTGCTGGTGCACCGCAGGGCCCCACTGCCATCAGGGTTCCAAGAGGAGTCCCATGCCCGTGGGGACATGCCGCTGTCCCTGCGTGCTGTCAGCCCTATTTGATTAACTATGGGCTGCCAGGAGCTTATCTGCTGCTTTAATAGCTGAATAATTTAAAACCTCTGTTTGACGGCATCTTAATTGCTTCAGCATCAGGTGCGGGGGCCAGCGAGAACACAGAGCAGGGCCTGGTGCAGCCTGGCCCCATAAGGCTCCCGGGGAAGGGGTAGAAGGGACATGGTGTGCCATGTGCCCCGCTGTCCCCTCTGGGATGCCGGTGTCCCCACCACCGCCCGGTCTGTGCCTTGCAGCCACCGTGATCCTCAACGAGCTGAACTGGACGCAGGCACTGGAGGACGTTTTCATTGAGAACCACAAGGAAGACCCCTCCCTGCTCTGGCAGGTCTTCGGCAGCGCCACTGGCGTCACCCGCTACTACCCTGGTGTGTGATGTGGGCAGCGCCCTGCCCCGGGACCCCTATCCCCAGGTCCCCCTTGCTCAACTCTCGCCTTTCCCCACAGCCACCCCATGGAGAGCACCCAATAAGATCGACCTGTACGACGTGCGCAGACGGCCCTGGTAAGGGGGCAGTGGCTGAGGGGGGGACAGCAAGGGCCCCCATCCCCTGTGCCCCCTCCCCGCTGCCCCCCGGCACGCCGCGCTCCGGTGCTGTGAGCAGCCAGCTCTGTCCAATTTTCATTTCACACATCGTTGGTGTTGGAAAATGGATACAATAACACAGGCAGGGGCAGCCAGGCTGTGGCTTTCAGCTCCCGCTCCCTCCCCTCCTCCAGCACTGGGGAGGTGGAGGGTGGGGGTGGAGATAAGCCCTAGGATCTCAGTGGCATAGGTAGAGGTGCCCCACACTGATCCCACATGGCGTTCCTACAGCAAGCAGGGAACCAGAAGGACAGCAAAGGCAGTGCCAGCACCGTGGTGCCTAGGTGCTGGCTGCAGGCTGCATTGAGCCACACACTGCACTGGGTATGATGGAGTCACTCCCCATTAGCCCAGGTAGACGTGCTCATTCAGCAGTGCTAATTAACACTCTGCTCTACTGACGATCCCACCTGTGCCCCAGCATCGCCAGCAGCTCCATCCCCAGAGCCCCCTGTGGGGCACATTGGGTCCCCTTGTCCCCATGCCCCAGCCGTGCCACCAGCCTCTCCAGGGACAGGCAAAGCCACCGGACGGCAACGGCTGCCAGTGCTGCTTGCTTTCCTTCCCCTCCCTTGACAAATGGCCCTATTAAATAAAGCCTTTTCCTGCGGAGCTCTGGGTATTAATCTGAGTGGGACACCGGAGACAAATGCGGTGCCACAACCCATTACAGACAGCATCTCAGTTCCCAGGGAGCAGGCGGGGGGAACAAGCCGATCCCCCGGCCCGACAACAGTGCTGGGTTTGGGTTGGGGCAGGGGGAGAGCTATCCCTGTGCTCTATAGCACAGTGCCACGGGGCTGGGGCCAAGCCAGACGCCTCTGCACAGCCTGGGTGCATCCATGGGGTGAGAAAGCCTCCTGATTGTTTGGGGGGTGGGAAGATGATTTACACGCTGTTATTATTTCGGAGCTAAAAATAACCTCATCAGCCTGGCCTTTGAAGCTTCCAGGGGGGTAAATAGCATTTTAATATGGATGCATGTGTCAGCACAATCAGCGTGCAGAAAAGGGCTGCGATGATGGAGGAGTTTAGCATTTAGAGCTCGTTAAGCTGACGCGGCGGCGAGTTGGCCGTGCCTCTCCACATGCCCACCTGCTGAGGCCACAGCATCGGCAGGGCTAGGGACCCCCAGCACAGCTCCTGCCACACACTGACCCCGCTCTGTGCCCTGCAGGTACATCCAGGGTGCTTCATCCCCAAAGGACATGGTTATCATCGTGGATGTGTGAGTAGAGCAGGCGGGCGGTGGGCACCCCACAGTCCCCTTCCCTGTGCCAAGTACCCACTCCCCTCTCTGTGGCAGGAGCGGCAGCGTGAGCGGCCTCACCCTCAAGCTGATGAAGACCTCGGTCTACGAGATGCTGGACACGCTCTCGGATGATGACTACGTCAACGTGGCCTCAGTGAGCCCTGCTCTGTTTCTTTTTCAAGAAATCCTCAAATGGTGCTGCTGGCAGCTCAAGGCCGGCTCAAGGAGAGCCATAGGGATCCAGCCCTGCCTGGCCGAGACCTGCCCCATGCTCCTGGATCTCTGGGGAGTACTGGGGACATGGTGGCCATCAGCCGAGCAACACTGAGCCTCTGGGGGATGCCTGGGCCCAAGCAAAGTCAGAGGGAGCCGTGGCGTTACTGATAGACAATAGCTTTGTCTTGCATGACAGTGCCACCAGCCCGTGACATAGTGCAGTGTGGTGGCCGTGCATGGAGACGAGCTGGGCTGCCAGCAGCCTCTGCCCCCCCTCCTGGCCATGACCACACCGGTGCTCATTAGCACGTCTGGCCCCGCTACCGCATCACTGCTCCCCTAATGCAGTCCCTGCTGCCAGGAAACAGAGCAGAAGCAGAAGGCAGCACCTGCTCTTGCTGCGTCTCTGCAGCATGGCTCAGCTCAGCTCGGCACACGTGTTTCCTCACCTCATGTGCATACCCAGATGCTCCAGACACGTACCAGAATGCCAATTATAGGGTTTGTTCCATCACCCCTTAACTCCCTGCTCACTTCCTGCTATGCAGCACGCTGCAGAGGCAGCAGGATGTGCCCATTGACCCACCATACACAGGGTGCTGGCCAAGGATGTGCTGTGTGGACTGGAAATGCCAAAGCCAGAGATCTAGTCTCCAAAACAGCAAACTGATTTCCCAAAGTGCCAGGCAAGCACACTCAGGTTGAGATCACTCCAGTGTCCCCAGTTCCCCAGTGTCCCTGTCCTGCTGGGACGTGGTCCAGCCCATGAGTTTAGAACCACAGAGTCATGGAATCATAGAATCGTGGAATCACAGAACCATAGAATCATGGAACCATAGAATCATGGAATCATTTGTGTTGGATTATCTGTTCCAAATCCCCTGCAATGAACAGATGTGCTGCTGGAGTTGCCTTTGGTTCCCCTCCCCGATACCCTTTGCTCTCTCTTCTCCCTCCCAGTTCAATGAAAAGGCAAAGCCGGTGTCATGCTTCAAGCATCTGGTGCAGGCCAACATCCGCAACAAGAAGGTCTTCAAGGAGGATGTGCACGGCATGGTGGCCAAGGGCACAACTGACTACAAGGCTGGCTTCGAGTATGCCTTCGAGCAGCTGCAGAATGTGAGCCAGGACTGTGCCCATGGGTGCTGGGGGCTCTCCGAGAGGCACCCGTGGGTGCTGGGATTTAGCATCCCTCTCCCTGTGCACCGTCTCTCACCTCACACACCATCCCTTTGCCTCGCAGTCCAACATCACACGTGCCAACTGCAACAAGATGATCATGATGTTCACGGACGGTGGTGAGGATCGGGTGCAGGATGTCTTTGAGAAGTACAACTGGCCCAATAAGACGGTGAGCGCACCCCACTGCCTGGCAACGGGGATGGGCAGGGGCTGGCAGGCTCTAAGCACCATGGAGTCACAGGACAAGCTTGGGGCCCTGCAGCAGGATCCCAGTGCTGCCATGTGCCCTGACAGCTATGCTGTGCCGCAGGTGCGTGTCTTTACCTTCTCTGTGGGGCAGCACAACTATGACGTGACCCCGCTGCAGTGGATGGCATGTGCCAACAAAGGTGAGCAGGGGCTGGGCACACATGGCTGGAAGCACCCCCTGGGATGTGGGGTCACCTGGCACATGGGGGCTGGCAGTGGTGCTGGCAGCATGGGCAGGCAGCGGGACAGATGCTGCAGAATGCTGGCTCTCTACCTGCATCTCTCTTTCCTTTCCTTCGAGGTTACTACTTCGAAATCCCCTCTATTGGTGCCATCCGCATCAACACACAGGTGAGGTGGGGTGCTGACACACAGCAGCAGGCAAAGCTGCCCTCTGGGGCACCCCAAAAAGCTGCCTGGCCCCAAAACACTATGGTGCTGTTGAAATATGTCCTGTGCAGTACATCCTGCCCCTTTCCCTCACCGTATGGGCTGTCACCATGTACACTTGGGGACAGCTGTTCCCTGCAGGATGCCGTGCTGGCACCTTTGTGGCCCCACTTTGGGATTCCATCCTGCACATGCACAGGGCAAGAGCACGCAGGAGGTATATGTGCCCCATGTCTCACTGTCCCTGCCCCTGTCCCTGCAGGAGTACCTGGATGTGTTGGGCAGGCCCATGGTGCTGGCTGGGAACCGCGCCAAGCAGGTGCAGTGGACCAACGTCTACCAGGATGCTTTGGTAAGGATGCCCACCTGGCACAGCCCCGGTGTGGTGTGACAGCCAGGTGCCACCACGGGGCTGGGTGACACCTCCTGTGCTGCTACAGGGGCTGGGGCTGGTGGTGACGGGCACGCTGCCTGTGTTCAACCTGACAGAGGACAACAGTGACAGGAAGGTAGGAGCACTCCTGGGGTCCTGTCCCCTCTGTGGAGCCAGAGGGTGAGCACAGCTCCCATGAGCACCCGTGAGTGCTGCCTGAAGGGTTTGGCCCTGGGTATGGGTGCACCCACTGATTCTACTGCCTTGTGCTGCCTTTCAGAACCAGCTCATCCTGGGCGTGATGGGGATCGATGTGGCGCTGAACGACATCAAGAAGCTGACACCACGATACAATGTGCGTGGGGAGCCTTTGCCCCATCTGCCCTTGCCCCAGGGTCCTGGTGCCACACTGCATTACTGAGCGTGGCATGGGCACCTCCAGCAGAACAGCAAAGCAGTGCCTGTGGTGGTGGGTCGGTGTGTGGCACCTGGGAACACAGAGCAGAGCCAATTGCAGAGACAATGGGCAGTGGTCCAGAATACAATATTCAGAGTCAAGGAGAGAAGAAAATGGCTGGGTTCCGTTACATCTGCATGCTTCCCATTCCAGGGCTCTACAAAAGGGGGAGCTGAACTTTGGGGGTTGGAGAGGAAAAAATGAGCCTTGGGGGAGGCTGGGAGCCTGCAGAGGCTGGGCTCAGGGGTGGCATGGGCCCAGCACGGATCGGCACAGCTCACCCTTCCTCATGTCCCCCCACAGCTGGGCGCCAATGGCTACGTCTTTGCCATTGACTTGAATGGCTACGTGCTGCTGCACCCCAACCTGCAGCCCCAGGTGAGTGGGTGTGCCTCTGGTTAGGACCTCACCTCTGCCCCTGGGGGACACCGTGACCAGGAGACATAGCACATGTGAAGCTCCCACCACCCTCCTGTGTGTAGGATTTTGCCATGACCCAGGAGAAATAGGAATTTCCAGGGATCTTAGGCAAATAGGCTCATTTGTCCAGGAGAGCCAGCTCCTGCAGAGGAGCTAATTGTGGGAATTCATCACTGGGCAGTGAGCGAGGATGAAGTGGTGAGGAACTGTACTGCCAGGGCCCATTTGTCTCGTTGGCAGCTGTGTCACACTCCACCCATCTCCATGCTAACAGGCTGCCTGTCAGGTGACAGCAGCCACTGTCCCACCATGAGTGGGGGGCTGTGATGATTTTGTTTGTGCTCAGCAATGTCTACAGGAGCCCTGAGCGCTTCCTAAGCCCACCCCCTCCACCCACAGATCATCAATTTCCATGAGCCGGTGACGCTGGACTTCCTGGACGCCGAGCTGGAGGATGAGAACAAGGAGGAGGTGGGCAGGGCTGGGGCATGGCAGTGTAGGCTGGCACCACTGGGCTGCTGCTGGGGACCAGTCATCATCCCTGGGTGACATTTGGTGGCACGGGAGCCAGACTGCCCTCACATGCCTCTCCATGTCCCCCAGATCCGGAGAAGCATGATTGATGGGAACAATGGGCAGAGGTTCATCAAGACACTCATCAAGTCGCTGGATGAGGTAATGCTTCAGGGAGGGGGCTGGCACATGGGGCAGTGCCAGCATGCAGAGCCCTGACCCACCACCCCCACCCAACAGCAATACATCGACGAGGTGTTCAGGACCTACACGTGGGCTCCCATCAAAAGCACCAACTACAGGTGAGCGGCCTCAGCAGGACCTGCGCCAGCATGGGGACATGTGAGAGGAGCTCCAAAGGTCCTCAAGGCCACCTCGAGCGTGTCCCACAGACAGGGAATGGCAGAGGTGCACTCCAGGTGGTTGTACATGTTGCTTTGGAGATGGAGAGCAAAGCTTCCTCCACATCAGTAGAACCACAGAATCCTCTGGGCTGGAAAAGACCTCCAAGACTGCCAAGCACTACCCTGAAGACGGCGCTTTCCCAGCTTGGCACTGGGTGTGAATGCTGTCACCAAATGCCACCACACCTCTGCAGCCAGTGCCCACCAGCCTGGCACACTCCCACAGCATCTTCTGTGGGTTCAGCAGCCCCAGGATCACCTCCCATCTCCTCCTTTCCCACCCCTGTCTCACAGTCTCATGTGCTGAGCCCATGGATTCTCCCAGAGCCACTGGCCATATAATGGTTTTCTCCTTTCTCCACTCACTGGGAATCTTCTGACTCTTCATTTGAGGGTCACAGCTCTTTTTGGCTCCCCCTCTTTGGGGATAGTTTGTCTGTCTTCCACACACATCTCCCAGGTACCCAGACAGGCACTCGCTGCCCTCAGTACTGATCTCAACCTCAGCTGGGCTGGCTTGTCACCTACCTGCCCAGGGCACGGCCCTGGAAAAATCCTGGGTGCTCTGGTAACATCCTTGGGTGCACCAAGGTGACTTCAGGTACTCCAGGATGTCCCTGGGTGCTCCAGGATGGCTGTGATTGGCCCCATTGTGGCTATGGGTGCCCTGTGATGGCCCTTGATGCCCTGGAATGGCTCTGGGTGCCCCTCGGTGGCCACAGACATTCCATGGTGGCCATGAAAGCCTTATGGTGGCCCTGGGTGCCCCAGAATGGCCATGGATGCCCCAGGATACCAGTGAGCGCTCCATGATGGTCATGGATGCCCCAGGATACCTATGAGTGCCCCAGGAATTCTTGGTGCCCCATGTTTCTCCTGGGTGCCCCACGGTGTCCATGGATGCCCGCACAGTGCCCATGGGTGCCGCACGATGCCATGCCTTACGCTGCCCATCTGCTCTTCCCCTGCAGCCTGGGGCTGGTCCTGCCACCCTACAGCACCTACTACATCCAGGCCAACCTCAGTGACCAGATCCTGCAAGTGAAGTGTAAGTAGCCCCTTCCCCTCCGTGCCCCCCCCCCGCACACCCTCTGCCCCTGCCCACCCCCCAGATACAGCTTTCGGGGGGGAAAGAACGAAGCCAAACCCTGTGAGAAAAGGGATGAGAATAGCTGAGAGAGGAAAGCAAACTAAAAAGTGAGCCCGAGAGGCGCGAGGAGGTGAGCGCACACACCCGAGGCAGGACCAGCTGCGCCCAGAGCTGGGTGCTGGCACGTGGCACCCGAACGGCCGGCACTGCTGGGGCCAGGATAGCGCTGCAGCACAGGGAATTTGCCAAGCCTGTGAAAGTTTGCATGGGTCTTTTTTTTATTATTATTTCCTTCGTTTGATTACAGTTCTTTGCTTTCAATCATTCTTATTGTTTCAATGAGTTCGCTTTCGGTTGTTTTCGATTTTTTCCTTTCCTTTCGGTTGAATCCGTGTACTTGTGTGTTAGCCTGGCCCCCTCTCCCCCCCCCCCCGGACCCCCACCCTCTCCCGACAGCGGGGCCGGTGCTGCCTCCAGCTCCCACCCTCCGGCCCTCGGCCCCTGCGGCCGCCAGGAGCCCCCGGACCCCGGGAGGGGGGTCCCCACCTCCGCCCCCCGCCCGCCGTTCTGCATGCCCCGCAGTGCGAGCATTGCTGTACCGAGACTTGTTGCAAGTGTTTGCTGCTGACTCGCATTTTCCTTTGGAGTACTGAATATATATATATTTCTCTAGTGATATCTTGGCATCTTTTATTATTTCACTGTGGCCTTTTTGTTTCTTTACTTTTTTTTCTTTTCCTTTTTCTTTTACGTGTCGTTTTTTGCAAGAGGTTTCCTTTTGGTATGATTATGATACACAATATTTTTATTCAAACGGCGATTGAATAAAATATTGTTTGTGCCCCCTCCCCCCTTTCCACCCAACCCCCTTTTTTTTCGTTTGTTGTTTTTTTGTTTGTTGTTTTTCTTGCTTTCTCTCTATGGTGGATTCACACAGTACCAAACATCAAAATGAAGGGCAAGTATTTTCAGTCTCAGACCACTCACCTTCACCACCCGTCCCGCCCCGTGTCGGCCCCAGCCCTGCCTCCACGGCTCCCACCTCCCCTGCTTGCCCATTTCCCTGCCCGTTTGCCGAACCTGCAAACCGCCACGACCCTGCCTTCTCCTCCTCCTTCCCCTTTTCCTCCTCCTCCTCCTCCTCCTCTCCACCTCCACTCCTCCAGCCCCCTGTTACTTGGAAGCGACATGTCTTGTTATGTTCATGAGAGCTTTCCCACGGTGACCCCACTCCCTTCCTGCACATCTCTCCGAAATCCGACCTGATTCTGCTCCAGGCCCGGTCTCATCCAAAATCGTTTTTGATGGACGAGGTTTTCAGTAGCTAGCCGGGATCCCGCTCCTCCTCTGCCGAACCCTCTTCTCGCTGACCTCTCCTTGCTCTCACCCCTCCGGCTCTCTTCTCCCCTCCCCCAAACCCAGCTCCTTTGCTTCCCTCCCCCCCCTCAAGACAACTCAACCTGAACGGGATAGGGCTGTGCAGAGCAAGGCTGGGGATGTGGGGTGGAGGGACAGGGCCCAGGGACCCCAGCGGTGCCCTCAGCACCGCTCTCTTGCCCCTTGGGATGGGCTTCCTGGGGCTGTGATGTCACCGTGCTGCATGTCCCCTGCCCTGCAGGGATGCCATCAGCCCCATCCAGGCACCAGCTCTCACCCCAGGGCTTGATGTCTCAGCATCGGGGTCTGCAGGTGGTCACCCCACATAGCCAGGTGGCTGTCACCAGTGTCATCCACGGTGGGACATGGCAACGTCCCTGCCATGCCCACACCCACATCATACGGCACCTACATGGCCACGGTGGGAAGACAGGGAGGGAACAGTGGGGCCGGGAGCCAGGGAGCGGCAGTGGGCAGCGGTGTCCCCCTCAGCCCTGTCCCATCAGCCTTGAGTTGCCTCCTCCCGTGCCCCTGCAATGGCAATGCGGATGGGCTCAGTGCGAGCGTTCTGTGCTCCTCTCCTCCTCCTCCTCTCATCGGCTTGTTCCCAGTCCCTGCCTACAGCCCTCGGAGAGCAACAGTCCAACCTCTGGCCGCGCCACACTGCCCAGCCGCACAACGCGCTGTGGGTGGGGAGACACCGAGGGGACCCGGGATGTCACTTCCCCACACACAAGCATCCACCGCCGCCCCAAGGGGACATCCCTGGGAGCAAGGACCTCCCAGATAGGAGCGGGGTGGCTGAGGGCTTGCGGCTGTGCCTCAGGGATGGGGGGGGCCCACAGCAGGACCCCACAGCGCGTTGCTCGGCTCCTCTCTGGTGAGCCGCGGGTTGGACTGTCCTCGTCAAGGTGCCTGGTTTGGCCATGCCGATGCCTGAAAACTCCTTTTCTCTCCGATGACCAAGTGTTTCGGCGGTTCTCCACGAGCACAGCATGCGGTTCCTCCCGTTGTCGATGACCCTAATAAGAGAGAGACGCCACCAAACATGCATATATATCCACGCGCACATATATATGCGTGTGTGTGCACGCGTCCCAGCGTGCCGCCCAACCGAGCCAACCATGCTCCGACGCCAATTCGGTCCAAATCCTCCCCATGCTGGCAGCGCGTTGGTGGGCACTCCGTGCCTTGGGGGCCTCCGGCCAGCACAACGGCTTTCCTTTCTCTCTTGTTACCAACGCAGCCAGTCTCTGTCCCTGCCCTCTCTCTGTCCGTCTCTCTCCCTCCTGAGCCCCCCAGCATCTCCGTTTGCAACCCCACCGGATAACGTTGCCTTTCTGTTGCAGATTTTGAATACCTGCTGCCCAACAGCTTTGAGTCGGAGGGACATGTGTTCATTGCTCCCAGGTAGCTCTGTGTGTGCGCTTGCCGAGGTGTGCATCCCCCTGGCCCCGCTGCCCCCACCTCGCCTTGCCTACCTCCCCTGCCGCTCTGTGTTGTGTGCCCGTGTGCCGCACGGTGATGGTGGCACAGGTCCCCCCTGGGGACTTGCGGTCAGCACGGTATATATGGACGTGGTGTGGCCCTGCCTATGCACGTGCATATATAGGTATAGTTTCTGAAAATCTGAGATGAACAGACGGACAGACAGGCAGACAGACATGCTCCTCCACCTGCATCACAGTCAGCAGAGGGCATCAGGCGGGGTGTGCAGGCACCCAGCACCCCATCCTTCATGGCTGCAGAGTGCAACCCATGAGCATCTCTCATTAACACCTCTGGCAGATCATCTGTGTGCTCATGCACCGGTGCCTCAGCCAAGCAACCTGCTGGTGGGGTCTTCATCATTGCAATTTGCATTCGGCAGGTCGATCCTATGGTGCCTGCAGCATAGCATCAGAGGTGACTTTGGGACTGTCCTTTGTCCTCGGGCAATGTGCAGAGGCAGTGAGGTCTGAGAACCATGGAAGCCAAAGCAGAATCTCAACAAGAAATGTATAAATCCTATAATTAAGAAGCTGTCCATGGTGTGATCAGGATAGGGATGGAGAATGGAGTGGGAGGAGCAGCTCTGCCTCAAGCTGCCCTGCCTTAGCTAGGGAGCAGCAGGGGGACATGGCTTTTGCAGCTGAAGCTGTGGAGCTTTGGGTGGAAAAAAGTGGGGCGAGCACTCTGGGCCATGGACAGCTCCCCAAGCTCTGCCCTGTTCAGCAGGCACCCATAGGATGTGCCACCAATCATTTTCAGAAACCGTATATCCCGTATTCTCCCTGTGGGCGTGCCGTCCGCGTACCCGTGTGCATCTGCGCGGCTGTGCAGATGGCTGCTCCCCCAAGAGGGGACACAGTGGCCCTGTGGAAAGGGTCCCAAGGCAGCCCTCACCCCAGTAATGCCCAGCAACCAGACCCAGGGTGCACCCGGCGGGGTGGGCATAGCATCACCGTCCCTGTCACCGGGGTCCCCAACGTGTGCCCAAGGTAAGTACCACTGCCAGTGGGTATGGATGGGGACATGTAGCATGGAGGCTGCAACAGCACCCAGCACCACCAGTATGGGGAGAATGGGGCATGGGGTGCGCCAGTTTACACCAAGGAGGTACCAGCACACTGGTGACACCTCAGTGGCTGCAGAGGTGATGGAGCCAGAGGTACCACAGGTGGTGGAGATGCCCACAGCCCAGCACAGCTCGCTCCTCACTGCCATGCTGGGTTTGGGGTGAAGAGGTGGCATGGGGCCGTGGGCTGGAGCCTGGCAGGTGAGGGGACATGAGCACGACTGGCATGGGGGGAAAACTGACCTTACCTTTTTCATCCTTGTGAACCACACATTTTGTCACTCAACCCCAGAGAGTATTGCAAAGACCTCGACTTGTCAGATAACAACACCGAGTTCCTGGAGAACTTTATTGCCCTCATGGAAAAGGTGACCCCAGACTCCAAGCAGTGTGAGTAGCTGGGGTCAGCTCATGGGAGGGGATGCAGGTCATGGGGCACGAGCAGCCCCACGGGTTCCGGCCCTCACCTCATGCTGCTCCTCTCCCAAGGTGACAATTTCCTCCTGCACAACCTAATCCTGGACACAGGCATCACGCAGCAGCTGGTGGAGCGCGTCTGGAAGGACCAGGACCTCAACACGTAGGCAGGGGACAGAGGACCCTTCCCCTGGGGATGTGGGGACAGAGGGGACTGGGGACATTGAGAGGCTGGGACAGGAGACAGAGACACAACAAAGCCCCACCGATGCTCTGCATCCCCCCCTCTCCCTGCAGGTACAGTCTCCTGGCTGTCTTCGCGGCCACAGATGGTGGCATCACCCGTGTCTTCCCAAACAAGTGAGTGTTCTGGTGGGGTGCCTGTGCCTGGTTTCTTGTGGTGGTACATCCAATGGCAGAGCTGGGGACAAGAGGCACCCATGGCTGTGTCTGCTCCCTTCCAGAGCTGCAGATGACTGGGAGGAGGAGCCGGAGCCCTTCAATGCCAGCTTCTACCGCAGGAGCCTGGATAACAAGGGCTACATATTCAAACCACCCTACAGGGATGGTGAGTGCCTGCAAAGCACTGTATGTGTGCCCTGGCTGTCCCCATGTGCCGCCTCATGCCACCCCTGTCCTCCACAGATGGCTACCAGGGGCTGGATCTGGAGAATAACACCATTGGGATCCTGGTGAGCACCGCCGTGGAGCTCAGCATCGGGGGCAAGACACTGAAGCCAGCAGGTGTGCAGGGGCTGGGTGACAGTACCACTGGGCTGGGGATGTCCCCATCCCTCCAGAGCCAGGGCTGACCCCTTCTCCCCTCTGACCACGGCTCCTCTCCCCAAGTGGTTGGGGTGAAGCTGGACCTGGAGGCCTGGGCGGAGAAGTTCAAGGTTCTGGCAAGCAACCGGACTGACCGTGACCAGCTGGGCTCCCGACGGGTATGCTGGGGACAGGGATGGGGATGGGGACAGGGCTCTGCTTGCCAGGGACGTGATGGGGGAGTGCTCCTGGGCACTGCTGCCCATGTCCCCACTGGCCTGCAGTTCCAGCCCCATCACCCAGTACATGGCACCAGTTTCCAGCCTGCTGGGGGCACATCCCCCCTGAGCAGAGAAGGGTGGTGCCACCGACCCATTCTCTGCCACCATTTTGGTTGACAGTGTGACCCCTCGAGCAGCTGTGAGATGGACTGCGAGGCCAACAACAAGGTGAGTGTTGAGCAGGGCCGGGTGGTGCCTAGTCCCTATGGCCTCAGGCCCTCCCATGGGGAAGAAGCCCCCAGGTGAGGGGTGAGTGAGGATGGTGCTGATGGTCCCTCCTGTCCTGCCTACGGAGGACAAGGCAGGTGAGTGACGCTGCCCTCTTTTCCCAGGACCTCATCTGTGTCCTCATTGATGATGGTGGCTTCCTGGTGCTCTCCAACCAGGAGGATCACTGGTACCAGGTGAGCAGTGCAATCCCCAGAATGCTGCAGTCCTGATGGCAGCGGGGAGCTAAGGCTTCTAAACTCACATCACACGTGACATTATACACCCCTGCTTGAGTCCCTGCCACAGCAGACCCCAAAGCAAGGTCTGCTCTGTGCTGCTGGATGCAGACTCTTCCGATGTCCCGCTTCAGGTGGGCAAGTTCTTCAGCGAGGTAGACGCCAACCTGATGTCTGCCCTCTACAACAACTCCTTCTACGCCCGCAAAGAGTCCTACGACTTTCAGTCCGTCTGTGCCCCTGAGGCCCAGAGCAACACAGGCGCTGCACCACGTGGTGTCTTCGTGGTGAGTGCCCATTGACCCATGGGTGTGCCAGCATCGTTCATGGGCCCCACCACCTCACCACCCCTCTTCCCGCAGCCCACCGTGGCCGACCTGCTGAACCTGGCTTGGTGGACCTCAGCGGCAGCCTGGTGAGTGCTGGTCCCCACATGGCAAGAAGGACGTTGGCGTGCTAGTGTGTGTCCAAGGGAGAGCAATAAAGCTAGGGAAGTGCCTGGAGAACAAATCTAAGTGGGGACAGGCTGGGGGAACTAGGGTCGTTTAGCCTGAAGAGGAAGAGGCTCAGGAAGACCTTTGTAATGACTTCAAAGGAGGCTGTGACGAGGTGGAGTTTATCTCTTCCACCGAGCTACAAGCTGTAGTATGAGATGGGATGGCCTGGAGTTGTGCCAGGGGAAGTTGGATGTCAGGAAAAATGTCTTTACTGAAAGGGTTGTGAAGCATTGGGACAGGCTGTCCAGGGAGGTGGTTGGCGTCAGCGCCCCTAGAGGCATCAAAGAGATGTAGATGTGGTGTTTGGGGACGTGTGTTGGCTTAGCAGTGAATTTGGCAGAGCTGGGTCAACAGTGGACTTGATGACTTAAGGGATCACTTCCAATCTAAATGGTTCCGTGATTCTATGAGTGCCATCTGTGCCATCCCTTGTGCCATCCCTTGTCTGGGGCACCACTGGGTGACACCAGTGTGTCCCCAGGGCCGCATAGCTCACACTGTCACATTCCCATCTCCAGGTCCCTCTTCCAGCAGTTCCTCTATAGCCTCACCTACAGCAGCTGGTTCCAGACAGGTGAGAGCCACCTTGGTCCCAGGGGTGGGTGGGTGGGTGACGTCCCCTCACTGGGCATCCACAGCCACGGGACACTGTGTCAATGCAGAGGACGTCATGGCAGAAGGCATGGAGGCGAGGGAGACGAGCTGCATCATGAAGCAGACGCAGTACTACTTCAGCACCGTCAACGCCACTTACAACGCCATCATCGACTGCGGGAACTGCTCCAGGTGGGTCTGTCCCCTGTATCCTGGCGGTGTCCCCGTGGGCTTCAGGGGGGGATGATGACACAAGGCCAACGCCACCCGTGCATCCTCCAGGTTGTTCCACGCACAGAGGCTGGCCAACACCAACCTGCTCTTCGTGGTGGCTGACAAGCCCCTGTGCAGTCAATGCGAGTCCGTCAAGCTGCTGCAGGCTGAGGTCAGGGGTATCCTTTGGAGACACAGTGCCATCCCTGCAGGTGGCACAGGGATGAGGGGGCAAGGGGAGGGCAGGGCAAGGGGAGCTGCTTCATGGCCATGGGGCACCGTGAGGACCTTGAGGTGCGCCGTGTTCCCCTGCCACACTGGTGCCCATCATTTCCTTGACCCGCTAAGCTCCCCCGAGAGACCCGAACCAGTGTGAGCTGGTGGACAGGCCCCGCTACCGGAAAGGCCCCCACATCTGTTTTGACTACAATGCAACAGTACGTGAGGGGCTGAGGGGCACAGAGCTGGGGGGGAGGGACTGAAAGGGATCAGAGGGGGGAATGCCCCTGGAGGGGGGCAGAGCCTTGGAGTGCCCTCCTGAGAAGTGTGGGGACAGAGCTTTGGGGGCCTCTCTGGGTGAGATCAGAGCCATGAGATTTCCCTCTTGGGGAATCCGGAGCCATAGGGTGCCTAAGGGAGGGGGCATCACCATGGGGGACCCAGGGGAGCATCATTATGTGGGGGCACAGGGGCGGATCACACCGTATCCCCCTGCGGTGTGGTGTTGGCTCTGTGAGTGCCCCATGTCTGCTCTCCCTTTGCCCCTCCAGGAAGATACCTCAGACTGCGGCCGAGGGGCATCCTTCACCCCCTCCCTCGGGGTCCTGCTCTCCCTGCAGTTGCTGCTCCTCTACGCCAGCACCAGCCGGCACCCGCTGCCCCCGGCCACCTGCCTTTAACCCACGCCAGCCGCCCTCCTGTTCTCTCAGCCTCCATCTCCATTCCTTTTCCAAGGCCCGGTGGGATGGGAGCAACCCCCCCACAGCCCCCCAGCCTCGGGGCCGCACTCCCCACGGCCACATCCAAAGAAGAGCTGGGGTGTGGGCAGGGGCCCCCCAGCCAGGACGGCGTCCGGCCCCCCCTGGCCACTTGGACTCCGAAACCCCCCCCTTGGGCCCCCCCCCCCCCCCCCCCCCCCCCCCCCCCCCCTCGCCTATTTTTTTAGCCTCAAGATTTTAAACCAGATCTTTCTACATCTAGTTCACCCTGGAGAACGATGGTGCGTGTTGTCAGTGACAAAGACACGTGGGATAAAAGGGGAAAAAATTACACACAAAAAAAAAAAGGGATGAGGAGTTGGCTTGCCTGTCCTGCTCAGTATGGTCACGGGGATGCCAGCCCCCGGGGTGCAGGAGGACAGTGGTTGCAGTGTCCCTGCAGCACGGGGCTCGCTGCAGGGAAGCCAGGTGTCGCCTTCACCGGGACTGGACCAAGCCCATGGTCCCCACCCTCAGCTCATCTGCTCTCATTCATGTGTCTTGGGCACAGATATTGGGGTGAAAAGGAAAAAAAAAAAAAAAAAAAAGACAAAAATTGTATTTTTTTTTTATTTTCTGTTCTGCAGATCACTGTGAAACCTTTCCCATCCGCTTGCCCCAGCTCTGCTTGGCCCCTCTGTCCCGCCCTGCAAAAGAAACCGCGCACCAGCCAGCGGAACAGGGCAGGACATGTGTCCCCAAATGGGACATGCCATGTGTCCCCAAATGGGATGCACCATGTGCCCCCACATGGGAAGCAGTGAGTGTCCCCATATGGGAAATGCCATGTGTCCTCAGATGGGATGCACTGAGCATCTCCAAACGGGACATGCTGTGTGTCCCCAAATGGGATGCACCGTGTGTCTCCAAATGGGAAGCACTGAGTGTCCGCATATGGGAAATGCCGTGTGTCCTCAGATGGGATGCACAGTGTCCCCAGATGAGACGCACAGTGTTTCCCCAGAGGGGACATGCCACTTGTCCCCGGATGGGATGTGCCATATGTCCCCAGACAGGACGCGCTGCCTGTCCCCAAACGGGACACACTGTGCGTCTCCAGCTGGGACGTGCCACCTGTCCCCAGCCCTGTGTCCCCAGCAGGACCGTGCCAAGTGCCAGGTGCTGTCAGCTCCTCGCTGGCTGTCCCCAGCCCCGGCCCCACCGGTGTTTGGGGGGACGGGAGCGGGCACAGGGCCAGCCGGAGGGGCTGGGGAGGCGCTGATAAGCGCTGGGGTTAATTAATGGTCATTCTGCTTGTAGCTTTCTCAGTCAGTGTGTGTTTGGTTACTGTCTCTGGGAACCGTGTTTGAACAGATGGCTCTGTGTTACCAGGAGTGTGTGTACTGCTGTAGTCTAGTTAGGTGCTCTGCGAGAAACCGCCACTATACAGAACTATAAATATATACATATATAGTCTATTTTAAGTTAAAACCAGGAGACGAAGGGACGGCGCAGCCCCGGCCCCCTGCCCCACCAGCGCCGTGTCCGCCCCTTCCCCACCCCGAAAGCTTCTCTCTGCTCATTCAAAGGCTTTGGGTTTTTAATTGTTTTAATTTAATTTATTTTTAATTTGTTCTTTTCTTTTTGTACAGAAGAGTTGGAAAACTTCAAAAACCAACAAAACGACAATTTGTAAGATATTGTGCGTGTGACTCCTTGTAAAATATTTTCAAATGGTTTATTACAGAGACTCAGTTATTAAATAATGTTCATATTTTCACTTCACAGGTGGTGGCTGCATCATTTCCCGGGGGGTGGCAGGGGGAGGGGAAGGACGTTGGCTTGTTCCCTTTGGCTGGGCTGTGCCAGGGGACACAGGCAACGCATGGGTGGGTTCACGCAGCCCACATCCCCAACCCCGGGCTGCCCTGTCCCTGTGTCCCTTTATCCTCTGTGTCCCCTGACGGACGTGGCCCCGAGCGTCCCGTGCCTACGTACCCCCGTGATGCTACTGTGTCTGCGTCCCCTGTGTGCCTCCCGCCCGTGCCCACTGAGCGTCCCCGGCTCACACCGTGCCCTCACACGCACGTCCCCCAGTTCCGTCCCCCTGCACCACCAGCCCCACATCCCCCAACCCCTGTCCCACAGCATCCGCGCCCTCAGCGCCCACGGTCTCTCCTCGACAGCATCCCGCTGTCTGTGACCCCTCCGTGACCGAGTCCTCTGCCTGTGTCTGTCCCCCTCATGTCTGTGTCTCCCGTGTCCGTCCCCCGGTGCCTGTGTCCCCTGTTTCTGTGCCCCATGTCCGCAGTCCCCACATTTTGCCCCCGATATCGGTGCCCCCAGTGCCGGTGCCTCCCATTTCCACGTCTTCACCGAGTCGGCGTCCCTCACGTCCATGATTCCCACGCCGGGGCCACACGCCCGTCCCTACGCTCCCCACGCGTCCCCGCTCGCGGCAGACGCCGCGCGGGGCGGGGCCGCCCGTGCCACGCCCCCGCCCTTCTTGACCCCGCCCCCCGCTCCAGGCCACGCCCCCCGCTCCGTCCACGCCGCTCGCGCGCAGGCCCCGCCCCTCGCGGCGCATGCGCGCAGCGCTGTTTGTCCGCGCCCGGCCTGGCCTAGCGGCGCGGCCCGAGGGGGGACGTGCGGCGCGGGGCCGGGGTCCGACGAGCGCCGACGGGGGCAGGGTCCGGCGGGGGAGCCGAGAGGGGGCCCGGCCCCGCCCCTCCGGGGGTAGGCCCGGAGCTCGGGGCCCCGTCGGCCTCCTCCCCGCGGCGGGCCGGGCCCGAAGATGCGGCGGTACCTGCCGGTGGCCCGGCAGCACTGCGTGGCGGCGCTGGGCGGCACCAGCGTGGTGGTGAAGGCGCTGAGCGGCGCCGTGCTGCTGCTGTACGCGCTGTCCTTCGCGCTGGACACGGCCTACGGGCTGGCGGTGACGCCCGGCTTCCTGTTCCTGCCCCGCTGCTGGCTGTGGACGCTGCTGACGCACGGGCTGGTGGAGCGGCGGGCGGCCGGCGTGGCGCTCAGCCTGGGCGCGGTGGCGGCGGCCGGGCGGCTGCTGGAGCCGCGCTGGGGGGCCCTGGAGCTGCTCGTCTTCTTCGCCGTGGTCAACGCGTCCGTGGGGCTGCTGGGGGCCGCCGCCTACTTCCTCACCTACGCCGCCACCTTCCACGTGGCCTACCTGTTCGACGTGCACATCCACGGCGGGCTCGGCTTCCTGGCCGGCGTGCTGGTGGCCCTCAAGCAGACCATGGGCGACAGCACCGTGCTGAGGGTGCCCCAGGTGCGGATGAAGGCCGTGCCCGTGCTGCTGCTCCTGCTGCTGGCCGCGCTGCGGCTCGCCACCCTCATCGAGAGCCCTGCGCTGGCCTCCTACGGCTTTGGGCTGCTCTCCAGCTGGGTCTATCTCCGCTTCTACCAGCGGCACAGTAGGGGCCGCGGAGACATGTCCGACCACTTCGCCTTTGCCACGTTCTTCCCTGAGATCCTGCAGCCCGCGGTGGGGCTGGCGGCCAACCTGGTGCACACGCTTCTGGTGAAGGTGCGGCTCTGCCGGAAGACGGTGAAGCGCTACGATGTGGGCGCCCCGTCCTCCATCACCATCAGCCTCCCGGGAACGGACCCACAGGATGCCGAGAGGAGAAGGTACTGCTCACCCCGCTCTGCCTGGCGCACGTTGGCCGGTGGCACTCTTAATGTGGGGAGGTGGAGGCTCGGGGTGCTGAGGGGAGCCTTCTCTGTGGGCTCACCAGCTGGCACTTGTCCCTTGCTGTTGCCCGCTCGCTGCTGAAGCACTGGGAGTGCTGCTGGGGCGGGAGGACATCACCCTCACTTACCAGGGCAGAGCCAAAGTACTGGGGATGAGTGGGAGGCCTGGGGAGGGGTCAGGGAGCGGGAGATGTGGTTCCTGTGGCTGTGCTGTCACCTGGCACAGTGAGAGCTGATCAGCACTGTGAGCAAGCCCTCCCTGCATGTGCAACCATGCTTCAGTCCTGGGGTGAGGCAATGGCTCACCGTTCCTGTACAGTTCCTAAAGTGGTTCCCATGTGAGCCAACAGCAGCCAAAAGCGTATGGAAAGGGAACTGCGCATCAGAGCAGAGGTGGCTCTGTTTGGCTTCATTGTCTTCAGTACAGCTCCTGCTCAAGCAGCATGGGCATGACAGGGATCCTTGGTGCTGGTCACAACAGCAGCAGGGCTGGTTCCAGCAGCATGTGGGGCAGGAGGAGCGGGGCGGAGCGGTAACGCATTTCACAGTCCCTTCACACCAGCCTTCACCCACCTTTGCTCTGCAGGCAGCTGGCCCTGAAGGCGCTGAACGAGCGGCTGAAGCGCGTGGAAGACCAGACAGCCTGGCCCAGCATGGAGGACGAGGAGGAGGAGGTGGTGGTGAAGAGCGAAGGCCCACTGCTCCCTGAAGCCAGTGTGGCCGGGAAGGCAGCTGGCCATGAGAGCAGCCTGATCACCTTTGAGGATGCCCCGTCCCAGCCATGAGCTGCAGCTGCACTGCCCCTTTCTCCCCACCCTGGCTCTGCGGGAGAGCTGCAGGTGCCCACACAGGACACTGCCTGCGGGGACGCTGCTGACCCAGGGGCAGGGGCTACCTCAGAGCCACGGGGCTCTGCTTCTCGCTGCCTGCTGGAGTGGCTGGGGCTTCTCGCGAGGAGGTGGACGTCTGTGCTGGGGGCTTTGTTCCAGAGGGAGACTTGGAACCAATCCATACTGCCCAGCTCCATTCCCTAAGGCCTCTGCACTCAGCCACGAAGGAACCTCACGACGCCCTGGGAGCAAAGTCAGCAAGCACCATGCTCTCTTGCTTCTCCTGTGCACTCAGAACTTAATTTTCTCCTTTCTTGAGTTAGTTTTGTTCTTAATCTAGGGAATGAGAAGGCTTGTGGGTCTCTTTTTCCAAATCCCCTGCCTGTTTCCACCCTCCCTCCACCCTTCAGGAGGTAGACAGAGCTCCCACACGGGGCCGGTGCCTGTTTTTTGGCTCTGCCACGAGCATGCAGAGCGGGGATCAGCCCTGACTCCCATGGCTTCATTCCGTTGGTTCTCTTCTCTTTCCTCTCCTGCTGCAGTGACTCCCCAGGAGGAGCCAGTGTCCTTGGCTGCTGCACGACTAATCCGTTTGTCAGATTATCCTAGAAGCTGGAATTAATTTTTACAGTGGGGCACTTGCTGCTTCCCCTGACACCAGGCTTCTGTCCTGAGGGTAGAAACTGGATCCCTCCTCTTCTGCTCCCTCTGTGTGGCTGGGCTGTCCTTTCGAGGAAGAGGCTGCTCCTGGAGCTCCTTACCCTGGGCTCTGGGACGCAGCCCACGGTGGTGTTATGAATTTATTTTTTTAAAGGACCACACGGGAAGGTTTTGTCAACTAGGAAAAACACAGACATTTCGTTATCAATAAACAGTTCTTTAAAAGAGTGCTTGTCAAGTCCCTGCACTGCACAGGGGGGTATGGAACTGCGTGCTGGGGGGGGATATTCTCCCCAAATCGGGAGCTGCTCAATGCTGGGGTGCTGTGAAGGCTCATGGGGGCCAAGGGTCTGAACCAAGCACCTGTCTGTGGTCAGTGCTATTTTCAACTGCTTCTCTGTGGCTCCAATGTGTCCCCTTCCCTATGTGGGGCCAAAAGCCTCCAGCGCAGTAAGGAGGCTGTGCTGTGCTGTAGCTGCCTGAATCTTTATTGAATAAAAGCTCTGGATACAGAGGACTTTCCCAGCTTGGGTGCTGCTCCCAGCTCTCTGGCCCTGCCAGGAGCACGACAGGGAGCAGCCCTGGGGCCACCGCAGCGCAGTCCATCGAGCCCCGCTCCATTGGGGCTGGAGAGGCGGCTGCTGCTGGAGGAGAGGAGCTGTGATTTCTTCCAGGGTCACTGCTCCATGAAGCCTGCTCCCTCCACTCTGTTGAGGATGGGCACCCACACAGGCGTCTGCTGAGGTTTCTCCTATGCTCGTTACCATTCTCTGCATTCCTCAGAGGGATGAACCAGGCCGCTGCAGGCTGCAAAACACCCCCTGGTGCTCGACAGGCCGTAACCTTGCCACCATTAGCCCCGTGGCACGGGGATTTGTGCACGGATGGAAAGGAAGGGGGATGGAGTGGGACTCCCCAGCTCTCCCACTCCCTGTGCTGGGACCGGCGGTGTCACCGGAGCTGCGATGCGCCCCGCAGCCACCACGGTCCATCTGGGATGAAGGAGCTGCAGAGCATCCGGGGCGGCGCACTCAGTGCTGGCTCCGCTTGCGGTACAGGTAGGCGTTGCTCACCTGGTTCATCACCACCAGGCTGGTGAGCACGGGGCACAGCATGGCCAGGTACCAGGCGGCCCCTCGGGCGGCGGCGGTGAACCACAGCGAGCACATGCCCAGCATCAGGCTGGCACAGCCCAGCAGGTACCCCACCAGCCCGGCCGTGGCGTGGTACAGCCGCAGCTTGCCCGGCGGCCAGCAGCCCGCCAGCTTGGGGTAGAGCAGCAGCAGCCCGCCGAGGCTCTGCGCGGCGAAGTACAGCACGGTCAGCAGCCCGGTGCGGCCATGCCAGGTGCGCAGGTGCCCGGTGCCGTGCAGGTGCTTGTTGTAGGCCACCAGCCCCAGCCCCAGCGCCGCGCACAGCACCGCCAGCGCCTGCAGCGCCCAGTGCGCCCGCGCCTTGGCCTTGCGGGACAGCCCGCGCAGCGGCGAGGCCTCCGGCGAGAACACGAGCAGCGCCTCGGTCATCAGCAGCGACACCTGCGGGCGGAGCGAGGGGTCGGCGGAGCCCCCGGGCCCGGGCCCGGCCCCCGCCCCGCGGCCCGGGACTCACCGCCAGCGCCATCAGCAGCGGATGCCAGGAGAACAGGCCTGCAAGGGAAGCGCCCGTCAGCGCTGCCGCGCTACCGCCCGCCCGCCCGCCCGGCCCCGCCGCCCCGCACTCACTGGAGCCGGGCCGCGCCAGCACGGCCACCCCGGCGGGCAGCCCCAGCGCCGCGGCGTGCGCGGCCGCGCCGGCGGCGGCGCGCAGCGAACGGAAGAGCCGCGACTCGCTCTCGGCCGTCAGCGCCATGCTGGCGCCGGGAGACGGGAGAGCGAAGCGCGCGCGGCGATTGGACGAGGGCACCGCCGTTCCGCTCCGTCGGCCCCGCCCCCGCCGCGCCTCGCGCTCTCTGAGTGGCTAGCGGGGATGTCCTTCAAGGAGAGGGCCCGCCCCCGAGGGGGCGGGATGGAGGCGGGACGCATGCGCGCTGCGGCCGGCCGGCTGCCGCAGCGGGGCCGCCATGGGGGGCCGCATCGAGTGCGTGTTTTTCAGCGAGTTCCACCCCACGCTCGGGCCCAAAATCACCTACCAGGTGCGGGGGGGCGCGGCCTGAGGGTGGCTGCCGGCGGGGGGGAACGACGGGGATTGGGAACGGTACACGGGGGGCGGCGGTGGGTGCGTGAGTGCTGCTGGATGGGCTCGGGTGCCGCGGGAAAACAGCGCCGGGGAAACCGGGACCGGGTAGCGGTGGTACCGGGTAACAGTGGTACCGGGTAGCGGTGGTAGCAGTGGTACTGGGTGGCAGTGGTACCGGGGCCCCTTGGTTCTGCCTCGTGCAGCCCACCTCTTCTGCAGGTGCCCGAGGACTTCATCTCGCGGGAGCTGTTCGACACCGTGCAGGTGTATGTGATCACCAAGCCCGAGCTGCAGAACAAGCTCATCACTGTGTGAGTGCCGCTGTGAGGGAAGCGGGCACCCGCCCGCCCACCTGCAGCCCCAGCACTGGGCACAGCCCCTGTCCTCCCACAGCACTGCCATGGAGAAGAAGCTGATCGGCTGCCCGGTGTGCATCGAGCACAAGAAGTACAGCCGCAACGCCCTGCTCTTCAACCTCGGCTTCGTCTGTGACGCGCGAGCCAAGGCCTGCGCGTTGGAGCCCATTGTCAAGAAGCTGGCGGGGTACCTCACCACACTGGAGGTGTGCTGGCCTTTGGCTGTGCTGAGTGGGGAGGGTGGGGCTGGGCAGTAGGGATTGCTACCGGACTGTGAGAGCGGTCAGACACTGCAGCAGGCTTCCCAGAGGGTTGACTGGTGCCCCACAGCCTGTCTGTGTTCACAGGGCGTTTGGGTAATGCCCTCAGTAATGTGCTGTAGCTTGTGGTTATCCCTGAAGAGGCCAGACACTTGGACTAAGTGGTCATGAAGGTCCCTGAAAGCTTTTTGCTTCTTGCTCCTCCTCCCTGAGGAGCTGGCTCAATTTTCTCCCTTCTTTAGCTGGAAAGCGGTTTCATCTCTAATAAAGAGAGTAAACAGAAGCTGGTGCCTATTATGACCATCCTGCTGGAGGAGCTGAATGCTAAAGGAAAATGCACCCTGCCCATAGGTAGGTACTGGGCAGCAAGGGCAGAACGGGGCTGGGGGGCCACTGCCCCTCACACTTTGTCCTCACAGCCAGAGCCTGCCTGAGCCAACTTGGCTCAAAAACATGGAGTTTTTGCAGAAACCCCTCTATTCATGTGGCTTCCAGATGTTTTGGGGCTACTGATGGCAAGCTCTAGAGGTGTCTGTGCGATCTGAAGTTCATCTTCCCTCCAGATGAGTCAAACACCATCCACCTGAAGGTGATTGAACAGCGGCCAGACCCCCCCATCGTGCAGGAGTATGATGTGCCAGTCTTCACCCAGAACAAGGATGACTTCTTCAACTCCCAGTGGGACCTCACCACACAGCAGGTGTGTGCAGAGAGGGTGCTTGGGATGGGAGCTGCCCCAGAGCTTCGCATGGTCCCCACCACAATTCAGTGTTTCCCACTTTGTGTTGGGGCTGCAGGTGATCCATTTGCCCTTATGTAGTGGGGTTTCACAGGCAGCAGGCTGTTGATATGGATGGCTCATTATTTTGCTGTTTCATTCCCCATTACCTCCTGCCTCCCCACTCTCAGATCCTGCCATACATTGATGGGTTTCGGCACGTTCAGAAGATTTCTGCTGAAGCAGACGTGGAGCTGAACTTGGTGCGCATCGCCGTGCAGAACCTCCTGTGAGTGCAGTCAGGGTGGTGTGGGGTGCCCAAGGCGGAAGACCTCTGCTCCTCTCACTTTTCCCCTTGCCCTGCAGGTACTATGGGGTCGTCACACTTGTCTCCATACTCCAGGTGAGGTGGTGGCCGTGCTGTGGGGAGGCTGTGCTGGGGGCACCCGTCGACCCCCCAGAGCCATGGTGAAGCCAAGCCACTTGTCACTTGTTCCTCAGTACTCCAACGTATACTGCACCACACCAAAGGTCCAGGACGTGGTGGATGACAAGTGTCTCCAGGAGGAGTGCCTGTCCTATGTCACCAAGCCAGGTGCGCTACAACTGTGCTAAGCTCCAAACACTTGGGAACGTGCCCATGGGGGCTGACAGCAGCACATCCCCACAGGGCACAAGCGAGCCAGCCTCCGTGACGTCTTCCAGCTGTACTGCGGCCTCAGCCCCGGTACCACGGTGCGGGACCTCATCTCCCGCTACACCCTGCAGCTGCAGCGCGTGGATGAGAGGTGCGAGCCCTGGGTGGTGGGGGCAGATGGGGAATGCTGAGGCAGAGGAGCGGGGGGCTTTCTGAGCGCACAGTGTCACGCTCACCCCCAGGAGGCTCATCCAGTTCGGGCTGATGAAGGGGCTCATCCGGCGCCTGCAGAAGTACCCTGTGAAGGTGGCACAGGACGAGCGTAGCCTTCCGGCCCGGCTCTACACAGGTTGCCACAGCTACGATGAGATCTGCTGCAAGACGGGTGAGTGAGCCACCCTGCCTCGCCCCCTGCGGCCTCCCGAACCGCTTGTGTTTCGGGACAAACGGGCGGGGGCAGAGATGCTTAGGCAGGTGTTAGGAGGGAGGGGGGCGTGCGGCCCCCGGCAACCAGCGCCCCCTTTTCACCCTAGGCATGAGTTACAAGGAGCTGGACGAGCGCCTGGAGAACGACCCGAACATCATCGTGTGCTGGAAGTGACGGAGCCGGCCCGGCCGGGGTGCGCGCCGCGTGTGTCCCCGCGCGCCCCCGTGCGCCCCCGCGCGTGCCGCAGCCCGCTGGCACTCCTCCGCGCCGCCGGGGGGCGCCAGAGGCTCTTCCCTGCCGCAGAGCGGCCCTTCTCGCCAGCGGCGCCGCCGTAGCCATAGCAACGCCACCGACGCCATGGCCGCTGCGGAGCCGCTGTCGCCCGCCGAGGCCGAGGCGCTGGTGCGGGCCTTGCGTGGCACCGAGCTGCGGGACGCCGGCGGGAAAGGGTGCGGGGAGCGGGCACGGCTCCGGGGCGGCCAGGCGGGGCCTGGAAGAGGAAAGGGGGGCGGGGGTATCGATTTGAGATGTCCCCCTCCTGAGGTGATGGCGGGCTTCCTGACAGGATGCGGGGTGACGGGGGGAGCTGGGCTGGGAGGGGAAGGTCTGGGCATTCCCTCACAGGGGTGCTGGGTCTGGGGTCACCAGAGGGCCTTGGAGGGGGTAAGGAGGGCCCTTGGGTAGTGGGGCACCCAGAAGGTATGGGGGGTGTAGAGGTGACATCTGGGGTATCTCCCGTGACGGGAGGTGGGTTTGGGGGCCTCCACAAGGCCTGGGTGGGGAACGAGGGGGTGTCTCGGCAGAGCCAGAGGGTCCTGTGGATTGGAGATGTAAATGTGAGGTCTGCCCTCATGTTAGGGAGTGGAAGGGGAGTTTTGTGGCCCTCTGAGGGTCTGTGTGGGACTGCGGGGTGAGCAGGGGCACTCAGGGCGACCCGGCTGTCCTGCAGGTGGCTTCGGCAGCATGAGTGTGTGGAGAAGCTGAACGTGCACGCCATCCTGAGTGCCTCTGCCGGCCAGGAGCAGCTCCTCATCGAGCTGCTGGTCAGCCACGCCAAGGTGAGCACAGGGGCAGCCGACTCTGCCAAGCCCAGGCCCTGCTGCCCAGGCTCATCTTGTGGCTTGGTTCTGCTCGGGGGAAATGCACCAGCGGGCACCCTGCTCCCTCTTGGGCCGGGCTGCAGGAGCTGGGCTTCTCCCACCTGAGCAGTGAGGGTGCCCATGATTTTCCCTTCACAAGCGTGGTGGCCCTGATACTTCTCACTGGGTTTCTTCTTTGTGACAAAGCCATGGACTGCACAGTCAGGAGAGACAGGGTGTATTGCAGGTAGCGGGTGGGTGTGACAGAGGGCCTTGTGCCAGGCTCTCAGCCTCCAGCTGCATTTGATTTTGGAACAAACTGTCGATGGCGAAGAAGCTGCTGGCGAAGATGTTGGACTGATGGTTTGCCGTTGTTGCTTTTCAAAAAACATTAAAAGCCAAGCTGTGCTATTCCTACCTATTGGTCTCTGGTTCCTCCCTGTACAATGACCCTTCTGATTGCAGCTCTCTGTCCCGTACCTGGGAGGGCTCAGCCCCAGCATGGTCTGGGCTGCTCGGGGACATCAGGGGCCCTGTCTCTGCCTGGTCCTTGGGCATGTCTTCCCCTTCATAACCCTAAGCATCACTCCCTGCCCTTCTCTGATCTCTGAGGCCTCTGAGGCCAGAGACTGAGTAGAAAGCTGTTGATTTTAGATGTCATCCTGTTGGTTTCAGATGCCACCCTCCTCAGAACAACTCCAAAATCTGTGTTATTGAAAACAGGTGATAAAACTGCTGTTCTTCCTTCAAATGTGATTTGCCTGAGCCTTTTGCTGTCACAGCTTGCCTGCTTTTGCACTGCAATGGAGATGTGTTGTTCTTCACTTGCTGGACACACAGCATCTGTGAAGGGAAGGCTCAAAAACTGGTTGTATAAGAAAGTAAATTGGTCCTGTGCCTCAGGAACAAAACAGCCATGGGGTGCTGTGCACCAGCCTCTGCCTCATGTGGGTCTGAAAGGCTGAACTCCTGTCCAGATTCCTGTTCTCATCGGAGAGCTGATCTCAGTGGAGGTGTGGAAGCACAAGATCTTTCCCGTGCTGTGCCGGCTTGAGGATTTCCACCCACGCAGCACCTTCCCTATCTACGTGGTGGTGAGTGGAGAGGGCAGCAGGCACAGGAGCTGGGCATGCAATGGGGCAGTCCTGGGAGCCACTGAAGCACTCAGGCAGGCAGCGAGGGCTGGTGGCAGAATGCTCAGCTGGTGTTCTGCCATGTGATGGCCTCAGCCCTTCACAGTGTTCCTCAGAAACCCGTGTGGGCACTTGGGTCACCCTACCAGCTCTGAAATGTGGTGCTGGATATGCATTGTGACAGGAACAGGAATGGGAGAACTGCCCATGTCCTGGAGCTGCAGAAGAGCTGAGTAAACCGCAGAATCAGTTCATTGGCTGGAAATTGGGCAGACACCCCTACCTTTAAAAATATGACTTGCACGGAACTTCTCAGAGCTGTGATTTTACCTCTCAGCAGGCTGAGATGCTGCTGTGGACAACAGGTTCTGTACCTGTTGGAAATTTCCCTGCAGGATTGTGCTTTGTCTGCTAAAGTCTAACGCAGCCTTGGGGATTTTGACAGATCCTGTTATGTCCTTGCCTTTCCTGCAATCAGGAGCAGCTCCTCAGTGCCTGGAAAACCAGATGAGAAGTACCCTGGATCTGCCTAATCTCACACTACCCTTCTTGGAGAGGCACCAAGCCTTTTTAGGGAGCACTGAAGTTTGAAGTTTCCATCCCTGCTCCCAGACAGCAATGCCCCGGGGATAACTGCCCCTCTTTGAGCACTGTTTTTCTCCAGTGTTTCTAACCACAGCTTAAGTGCCTCCGAGCTAAAAAGAGTAAATAGCTTTTTTCTTACTGAGAGCAGCAGTCCCTTAGGCCAGTCCTGTCAGGAGAGTGATTCAGAAACTTTGCTTCTCTCTGGAGGGATGCTATCCTGGAGCCAAGACAAATCTAACCCAAAGCTCAGGAGTTTTAGCCAATTTTCAATCAGAGCAACATCTTGCTGTGGAAAGGTGCTGTTTTCCCTTGACAGCTGTGTATCTGCAGCATTGCCACAGAGCAACCTCACAGGATCTCAGACTCAGGACAAGCTGTCCATGCTACCTTTCGGCCACAGCAGCTACTTTGGAGGTAACCCCATGCTCCATTCCCACCACCCATCAACTGCCTCCTGCCATTTTCCCCCCTCAGCTCCATCATGAAGCCTCCATCATCAACCTCCTGGAGACAGTGTTTTTTCACAAGGTAAGCAGTGTGTTCAGCTTTCTTTAGCATAGGGTCATGCAGGCTATGGGGGACTGACTGTGAATCTCTGAACATCTTGTTATTGCAAAGGAGATCTGTGAATCGGCAGACGACAGCATTCTGGATTTAATTGATTACTGCCACCGAAAACTGACCCTGCTTGCAGCTCGAAATGCCGGTGGACAGGCAGTGACCCAGCAGGAGCTCCACCCCAAGGAGCTGGCCAGTCCTTTGTCCATGCAGGTGAGCAAAGTGCTGTGGCTTGCTGGAGACGTGTGGCGGAGGAACTGGGCAGCCTGAAGAGGCACAGAGGGTCTGTCTTATGGAGAACACCTTGGCTCCAGCACCAGCACCTCCTGCCCTTCTTGTGGCAGCCTGGTGTTAGCAATGCTCTGTGCTCAGCTCAGCTGCCTGCTGCTCCCTCCACCCTGCAGCTGTGCTTCCTCCCTGTCTCATCGCAGTGCCAGCTTGAGGCTTCCTGCAAGATGGATTTTGAGCTGGGGGAACCCTGGAGAGCTGATAATAAGGCTAAGGAATGAATGCAGGGGGTTGGGCCATTTGTTGGAATGGTGTGATTACATCTCCATGGAGCTTGTGAAACCACCTGAGCTCAGGCTGCCAATGTAGCCAGCCAGGGTTAACCATGAAAGTGATCCCTGCATCTATCTATGTATGATATAACTGGGAGTTGCCCTAATGCATTTCCAGCCTACTTCCTCAGTTCTCTAAGCAATTCCTCCTGTTGGTGCTGGTCTGCAGCGAGCCCAGGCTGTTCCTGTTCGGGTGTACCAGGGCAGCTGTGCTCATGTTTCTGCTGTGGGAGCTCATTTTGCTTCTCAGCACCTAAATTTTTCTCCCAAAATTCTGTAGGTCGTGAGGAGTGTCTGAAGAAATGGACTTAAAGCAATAGCCTGCATACTTGGCAGTGCCTCCTTCTGTATCCATGCTTTGGTTTGCTGCCCAAACACGTGTTCCTCTTCCAGAAAAGGGGAGGAAGTGAAAGGTTCCCGAGCACAATAGGGATTTTTTTCCAGGAAATATTTTCCTAGCTTGGGGCAGGGTGCTTTCAGTATGTGCTTTGAGGTGACTTGGGGAAAAATGATCCTTTCAAGATAGTAGGGCTCTGAAAAGCACTGGCTGCCCAAGGAGCCTGGCTTCCCACAGTTCATCCCAGCCCCTCCTGACTTAACATACAATGACTCCATGTTAAAAAGCAGCTTCTGCCCTCTCCTGTGCTGCAGAGCCTGTTGTCCTTTATGGCCATGTCCTGTGGTGGCCCTGGAGCAGCCCAAAGCATGGACAGTCCCTGTGTTACAGTGGCAGAGATGAGGTCCAGCTACCAGCAGGAGCCACAGAGAAACAGGGCTCCTTCATGCAGCCTCACGAGCACTCCTGCATGGGGCACTGGTGTGGGGAAAGCAGGGAGAAGTCTCACTGCAGGAATTTAAAAGGAAGTTGTTGCATGGGTACTTTATAGGAACACAAATGGCTTAAGATGGGAGTTGCTGGGGTCAGATCTGCATGCAAAGCCATGAGCTGATGAGCTTGTCCAGACTGGAGAGGAGGAGCAGGCATCACACAGAAACTGTGCACACACTGCCTGGAGGCCAAATGGCCTAGCTGGGGGCTGGCATAACATTGGGAGGGATTTTGGCTGGCCATAAGCTGGAGGGGGGAGGCAGAGCCAGAGAGGCAGGTCAAGAACTGCTGCTGTGCCATGGCCAAGTTTCTCCTACTCCTGTTGGTCATACAGATTCCCCCTCCTCCAACCTCACCTGTCTGCAAGGCCACAAGGCAATGCCAGAGAAGATGCCTGTAAGGGACAGGGGCAGGAGGGATGTACTAGGGCAGGCTATAGACACTGCTGTCCCTGCCCTGGCAAACAGGCAATGCTGCTGCAGTCCAGATGAGGACTGGAGTTTGTTTTCCAGGGGTTTGGTTTCCTCCCCAATCTGTGGTTGCTGATGTGCAGCCAACGATCTGCCTCTTTGTTACTCTTGGGAAACGGCCTCAACTCCCAACTGTGCTTACCCCCCTCCACAGGAGCTGCAGAAGCAGGCGGAGATGATGGACTTTGAGATTTCCCTAAAAGCACTGTCCGTGCTGCGGTTCATCACTGACCAGGTGGGCAGGTAGGTGTCCAGGCATGGCAGAAAATGGGCCCCGAGTGCTGTCTGAGATTCCTGTGGATTCTCAGCCCAGCTCTGCTCCTGGACCCTTCCTGCAGCTGGCTGCAGCAGCAGTGCCACTGTCCCAGAGGGCAAACACAGCAGCACTCCACCCTACTCTGTGGCACTCAGTGGAAAATGGAGCTGCTCTGACTGTCATTGTTTCCTCTCTCTCCCAGTTGCCTCAGGGAGAGCTTGTATCTGTTTTGGTATTTGCTTGAGCGCGCCATCTCTCCCTTTCTGTTAAATCTGCAGTTTGCCCCTGAGTGCTCTGACACGGATGCTGAACACCCACAACCTGCCCTGCCTCCTTGTTGAGCTGGTGGAACACTGCCCATGGAGCTGCCACGAAGCAGGTATGGATCGTGCCCTGTGCAGCCTTGCTGGGACCTGCACCTACTGATAGCTCTTCTGCAGGAGCCCTGGCAGCCCCACACCTCTGCAGCCAGGTGCATCCCCCCCCTTCCTCTTTGCATCCCTCTGAGCAGCAGTGCAGTGGGAAATGGCACAATCCACTGCAGTCCTATGAGAGGAAAGCATCTCAGCAGGAGTTCATCCTATAAGCAAGGGAGAAAGAGATGCCGGGAAGCACGTGGCTCCATGTGTGCTGAGGAGCCCAGCTGGATGTGGGAGCTTTCCTTCCTCCAGCCAGGAAATGCATCCCTTCTCTCTGCATGCATGCTCAGAGTGTCAGAGGGAGCTTTGATCCAAGGTCCCGAGGGAGGGACTGGAAAGAAACCAGAATGCAAAGGCATTTCCAGGCTGTGCAGATGCAGGGTTACATCCTCCTCCACTCTCCAGGGCAGCACATTAGCTTGTTCTGTAACTTCTGTTATAGTTGTGCTACTTCTGGCTTTCACTGGTAGAAGTACCTCAGGAAGAGTGGGTTCTGGCTGTGCTGACGTTCCAAAACATGCCTCTGCAGCAACTCTGCTGCTATGGTGTGGCTTTCCCCATCATCTACCAGTGTTCTTCAGTCTTGGCCAAGTACAGAGGGTGACAGGGGTCAGGGTTCCTGCCACAACCATATCACTTTAAGATGTGTTCTTAATGCTTTTTGTGCTCTCTAAAATACCGTCTCTGCACCAAGAAAGCTGCTGTGCCACGGGGCAGGTAGAAACAGAGGGGTTTGCCTGAGCCTGGGTGAAGAAGCAGATGAAAGGCAGCACCAACCCTTGAGCCCTGTTTCCTGGGGCAGCTCTGTCTCTCCCTGGAGCCCTGTGTTCTTTTGTCCCTCAGGCAAGTTCAAGAAGTTTGAGAACGGCACATGGCATGTGGTACCCCCTGAAGACCAGATGAAGATGACTAAACTTGATGGACAGGTATGGCTTGCCCTCCTCAACCTCCTGCTCAGCCCGGAATGCCAGCACAAGTACCACTTTGATGGCTTCAACAAGAGCCAGCTCCTTAAGGTAGGCTTCCTTGAGGATAGTGGTGTGAGAGCAGCAGTGCAGTGCTTGGGACTCCCATGAGTCCCTGCTCATGCTGTGCTGCTCGCCCTGTGCACATGCAGAGCCCTCAAACCTCATAACCCTGCTCTGGCTCCCTTTTTCTGACCTCTCTCTGTTTGCTCTTTCCCTGCATGGCTGCAGCTGCGTGCATTCCTGACAGATGTCCTCCTGGACCAGCTGCCCAACCTGGTAGAGATGCAGAGATTTCTGAGCCACTTGGCAGTGACAGAGCCAGCTCCCCCAAAAAAGGATCTTGTCCTGGAGCAGGCATGTGGTGACTTCTTTCATCTCTCCTGCTAATCTCTTTTAAGCCTGGTCACTCCCTACCCCTTTTTCCTTCAGCCAAGTTCTGCTCTGGAGAAGTTGTGCCCCAGAAGAGCAGCCAAGCACCCATTCCACTGTGACACCCTCGCTGCTGGAAACTATTTGCAAAGAGACAGCAGATCACTGCCCCAGCTCAACTGCTGGCATGTCAGTGGGCAGAGGCAGTGTGCATGCTGGAGACCTCATCCAGGCTGCTACCTTCTCTGCATCTATGTCTTTGGGCTTGCATGGCTCCTGCCTGTGCCAAGGACAGGCAGGGGGAGCCAGCTGGAGGCTCTCACGCAGGCTGCAAGCTCTACCCAGCAAGAGTGAACTCACTCCTTGTCATGAAGCCAAATGGAGAAAAGTTATTTTTCCATTTGACTTCCCTCAAAGCAGCCTCCTCCCCTTTCCAGTCCTGGCTATTTTTGCTTGGCTGGGGCCATCAGTGCTGTTTGAAGCAGCATCCTCCTCTCCACGTGCTGCTCTTGGCTGGTGCTTTCCCTTTCACAGCAACAAGCCCTTCCCTTGGTGTTCATATTTGGGGAAGTGATGGGTGGAAAAATCTGCTAAATCTGCTCAGGCAAATGGCTGCAAAGCACTGGGTTTGTGCTGCTGCTGCAGCCCTGGCTGACACAGCGTGAGGATGGTGGGCTCTGCCTGGGAGCTGGGTTTTGCCTATTTCACCTAATGCTTGCTGCCTTATTGGACAAGTGGCTCTGTTCCCTGTGTACCCACAAGCATGTGCTGCACTGTCTCTGCGCCCTGTGCCCCAGGCTAGCTGTCCTCCTGTCACTGCCTGCCATGGCTGCCACCTCCCACTCTGCCTCTCCCACCAGGTGCCTGTCATCTGGGACCACATCCTCAAGAAGAACACGGGCAAGTGGGAGGCCATCGCCAAGCACCAGGTGAAGCATGCCTTCAGCCCCACTGAGGAAGAGCTGAAGCTTCAGGCACGCAGGTGAGGCCCCACTCCGTGCCCACTGTCACCAGGGTTCCAGGGAGCGGGGCTGGAGCTGTGGCAGCGTGCTGCTTGCTGCCCCTTCCTTGTGCACAGCCCCCCCCTCCGTCCTGCTGCAGGTGGGCGCAGACATACAGCCTGGACGTGCTGGAGGCCCTCGCCCCCGACAAACCCCGGTGCAGGGTGTGCGGTGTGGAGGCGGCCAAGCGGTGCTCTCGCTGCAGGAATGAGTGGTACTGCACACGGTAAGGGACCTGCAACTCCCCCTGCCCATTCTCTGAGCCTTACAGAAGCTTGATGAGTGCTCCCAGAGACGGGGTGCATCCCCCTGGGCTCTGCAGAGAGGGCACAGCCCTGATGTGCGGCTCCCCCCACAGGGCATGCCAGGTGCAGCACTGGCAGAAGCACCGCACCGCCTGCAACCTGCTGGCCCAGGCATCAGGCACTGCAGGCACGCTGTGAGCAGGGCAGGATGTGACCCGCAGCACGGCAAGGCCCGGTTCTCCTTGGAGAAAAGCCCTGCAGCACCACGCAGGCAGGCTCACAGCCCTTCTCCCTGGTAGCCACATGGGGCTCAGCCTCCCTGTCACTACCACACAACACCCCCACTCCTACTGCACCCTGCAGGTGCTCCACTCCCCCTTTTGAAGACAATAAACCACTTCCTCCCCTCCCTCACACCCAGGGAGAGGTTTGTGTGTGTTGCTTTTTACCCTATGCAACAACAGGAAGCCTGGAGAACTTGAAAAAAGAGCGACCAAAGGTTGGAAACAGGGATCAAAATGGCCAAGCCTGCTGTCATCGAGGCATGGGCTCACTCTTGCTTCAAGTTCCTCGAGGCAGAGGGATGAGAAGGGCTCAGCATCACCTCCCACTGTTAGAGCGGGGGGGGGGGGGGCAGAGGATGTGGTTAGCATGGAGCTGAGCGAGCAGGCGTGCTCCTTGAGCTTTGTTAGCTGCTGCCTATAGGATCCAGAGCTGACTGCAGAAAGGAATCGTAGACTACCCCCAGCTAGAGGAGACCTGCTGGGATCACCAAGTCCAACGCCCGGCCCCACACTGCACCACCCAAATATTAATGCCTGTAGCAGTGTCCAAATGCCCCTTGAGCTCCAGCAACTTGGGGCTGTGAGAACTTCTGTAGGGGGGAAAGGAATAGCCTGGGTAGGATTTTTTTGACGCTTCCCCCTCTGCTTTCAGCTGAAGGGACTTCAGCACCGAGGCTCAATCCCCTGGGTGTTGTGTGGTCCCAGGGTACCCAGGACGATGTCGGTGGAGTTACAGGGGCTGTGGGCTCGGGGCAGGCGGGCTCCCCATGGCGCAGCTCCCGCGCCTGAGGGGCTGGGAACCCGGCTTTGCCTCTCCCCCTGCACTCTGGATAGCGGGGGTGGAGGCGGCAGCAGCCGGGCCTTTGCGTTTTCTGGTGGAGCCGGCTAGGAGGATGGGGCCGTTCGCAGCCGGCCGGGCCCCGCGGTGCTCGTTTCCGTGGGGGCGGTGTGGGGAGGAAAGGGCCCCTCTGTCCCCGCACGGAGCTCGTGGCTGACTGCAGCCGTTCCAGGGCAACCCCCGGCGGGGAAACTGAGACGCGGAGCGGGGCTACCCCGGGCTGCGGGGAACGGGGCCGGCCCGTACCCCCCGCCTCCCCCCCGTCCCCGCCTCCAGCCCGCCCCGCCGGGCGCAGCCAGCGGAGCCGCCGCCGCTCCATCGGCCCTCGCCGGGGCTCTGCCTCAGTTTCCCCCGCGGGGCGGCCGCTCCCGGCCCGCCCCTCCCCCCTCCGCCCCCCCCCGTCCCGCCGGGCCCCCCCCCCCCCCCGCCGCCGCCTCGCAGCGCCCCGGGCCATGGAGCTGATCGAGCTGCGGGAGCTGCAGCCCGAGCCGCGCCCGGGCCGGGGCCGCCTGGAGCGAACCAACGCGCTGCGCATCAGCCCGGCCCGCCGGCACGGCCCCGGAGTGCGGCCCGAGCACAGGCCGGCGGCGGCACCGAGCACCGGGCATCGCTTCGAACCCCGGCGCCGCGGGCTCCACACCTGGTGCGACCTCTGCGGGGACTTCGTCTGGGGAGGCGGCAGGAAGAGCCTCCAGTGCCGCCGTGAGTACCGCTCCCTGCGGCTGCCGGGCACGGCGTCCCGGAGCCGAGCATCCCCACGGGCACTGGGTATCTTCCCTGGGCGCTGGGTGTCCCGGCGTCGAGCATCCCAGTACCATGCGTCCCCCTGGCACTGGCTGTCTTGGGATTGGGTATCCTGGTACCATGCATCCCCCTGGGCGCTGGGCATCCCAGTACCAGGTATAGAGCATCCCTCCCCTGGCATCGGGCATCAGGCATCCTGGTATCAGACCCCACCACTCCAAGCATGGGGCATCCCAGTACTAAGTTAATACTACAAAGCATGGGCATACTGATCTGGAACGTCCCCTTAGGTACCAGGTGTCCCAGTGCTGAGCCTCCTGGCATCAGACATCCCCACCGGGCATCCTGGTAGCAGCCAGGGTGTGGGCACAAGGTATCAAACATTCCCTCAAGCACTGAGCATCCCAGTACTGAGCATCTCTGCCCAGGGCACACCCACTAGGTACCAAGCATCCCAGGCACTGAGCTGCTCAGTGCCGAGTACTTCCACCTGGCACAGGGCTTCTCAGTACCAGGCATCCCAAAATGAACACTGCAGTCCCAGTATTGGACATCCACCTAGGGCACGGGCATCCTAGTACTGACCATCCTGGTCCTTAGAACCTGGTACCAAGCATTCCAGTACCAACCATCCCAGTACTGAGTACCCGGTACCATCTCCCTTGGCATGGGTATCCTGGTATCAAGTATCTGCTCAGGCACCAGGCATCCCACTGCTGGATGCCCCCACTGTGTAACCCAGGCAGGGGACACGGGCTCCTTAGTACTGCCCAGCAGCACCGGGTGCCGTGCGGGTGCTGGCCCCCGGTGCCTCGGTACAGTGTGGGCAGGTGGTGCACAGGGTCTGGTGGGGCCGCTGTGCCTAAGGTGCCCTCTGTCCCCAGACTGCAGCTTCACCTGCCACTACCGCTGCCGAGCCCTCGTGCGGCTGGACTGCAGCGGCCCCCCAGGCACTGGGGACGAGGACGATGGCAGCGAGCAGGAGCTGGAAAAGGACACGAATGTGGTACGGGACCACGGGGACGGGGACGCGGCGGGAGGGGGGACAGCCCAGGCCGGGCCGTGCCAAGCCAAGGCGCACCGTGCCATGCCAAGAGACGCCGCGCTATGCCACGCTACGGCACGCCGTGCCACGCCACGCTATGCGCTGCTGTGCCACGCCGTGCCGTGCCGTGCCGTGCCGTGCTATGTCGTGCCGGGCCACGCGACGCCACGCCGTGCCCGCGGCAGCCCCGGGACCGCAGGGTGCGCGGCCTGGGTGAAATCACCGCCGGAAACGGGGCTGCACCGCCCCCGGCCCGCGTCAGGCCAACGGCCGCGGCGGGGCGGGGCCGGGCCGAGCCGAGCCGGGCAGCGGGAGAGCGGGAGAGCGCGGAGCCGGGCGGGGACTGCGCGAGGCACCGGGCCGAGCCGGGACCGAAACCGGGACCGGAAAGCGGGACCGAATCGAACCGGGACCTGAGCCGAGGAGCGGCGCCGAGCCGAGCCG
>JAPSGF010000122.1:90887-204174 GCA_035772895.1 Perdix hodgsoniae | reverse complement strand
CCTTCCCTTCCCTTCCCTTCCCTTCCCTTCCCTTCCCTTCCCTTCCCTTCCCTTCCCTTCCCTTCCCTTCCCTTCCCTTCCCTTCCCTTCCCTTCCCTTCCCTTCCCTTCCCTTCCCTTCCCTCTTTCTTCTCTTATCCTGTCTTGACACAATGGCAACTAACTGTTCTCCTTTGCATTTCAGTTACTGTTCTCCTGTAACCTCAGCTTCAATGGAGTTGATGCCCAAAACAGCCAAGGAAGAACTGGACTGAAGAGGAGAGCCGCAGCTGACAGTGCCTGCCTGAACTGATGAGCCAAGAGAGAGACTTGTTCAGCAAGAGATGGAATAGACAGAGAGCACAAGGAACCCAGTTAGCTCTAAAATGTCTTAGTAGTGCAGTTGTAAGAAAACTCTGCAAAACAATTGTATGCCATTGTTTTCATATCTTTACGCTGTGTCCAAAACTGTGTTGCTTCACAGTCTGATACTTCAAGAAATAGATGATGGAACAATAAATCCTTTCCTGTAATCTTCTCTGTTGCTGGTGGCTTTGTTTTGTTTTGTTTTCGTGGTGAAATCCTAAAATGATTTTATAGTTCCTCTCACAAAGGAAGCAGTAGCAACTGTTCTAACGTTGGGTTAACAGTTTTTTATACCAAGCAAGCTCTAGATTCTTAGCCACAGAGCAGAAGGCAGGATAATGCCTGCATGCCACACACACTGAGGATGTCCTTAATGCCAGCCTTTGAGAGAAAGGTAGGAGTGTGCCATTCGAGCCATTGGAGAGCACTGCCAAAAGGAGCAAGAGCATTCCCCTCGTGCCCCTGACCCCAAGGCCTCTCCGCGGGCTTGAGGGTTTGAATTTTAGGAGGAGAACAAATTGAACCTTCCACTTGAGAAAGTTCATAGAAATGTAAAGCAACGCCGGATGAAATTTGTTACTGCAAAGTAAATAAGGAACACAGCCAAGCAGGTACTTTCCCCTGTTATCTCTCCTTGGCATGGATGCACATCAGCTCATGGTGTTTTGTTGCAGTGATGCCCCGCGGAAGCAACATCTCCAGCCTGGCTGTCCTTTTTCACACATCTCTATGATTGCTGCGGCTCTCTGATGTCAATTCATCATCGTGACAAATCCCTCCCACAGTGTTGCATTTTCATATTTTCTAAGTAATGAGTCTGAAGTCCACTTGAAAACTTCGGGACTTTTTAAAATAGGTCAGAAATTTCTGTTTACAGACCTTTCAGGTGTGGAGATATAAAGGTCATCTGTGCGTAACACACATCGTTTTTGGCAACAAAACTCCACGGACACGGATACATTTCCAAACGTGCCCCTGTGAGATGCTGGCACCACGCACAAGTATCTTTCAAAAAGCAGTAACACCAACACCCTGGCTGAAATCACTCGGGGCTGTGAGTACCCCCACTCACTGCATGGGCTCCAATGAAGGCCATCACTTCAGTCCTGCAGAGTGTGCATGTATTTGATCTGTTCCCTTCCTTTTACATCTCACAGGGATCAGATGAAGCTCCGATGGAGATGCAGTTGGACTCTTAGGTTCCCCAGCCGCAGTGTTCAGAAACGTGTACCAACTTATAGCCAAGCTCTTTGCCAACTGGCTGCCTCTGTCAAACTTAGTCATCTTTGGGCTTTGGCCAAGAATGAACTCTCTAATCTAATTCTTAGAGGGACAGCTAGAAAAAAGTTGTCTGTAAATTGAAACAGTTGAAACTAATGTTATCTTACTATTTTTTTGTATGTAGAAGGTGATTCAACTCTACAAATGCTGAAATGTGTTCTTCCCAAATTACCAACCATTTGATATTTGCTACACATTAAATATCTTTTACCACAGGAAGAAAACAGCTGTGATTTCCAAGTCCTCTTTATGCCTGGAAGGTGTGGCAGCTCCTTGCCATTCGTGTTTGGTTTCTGAATACTTGGTATCTAAAGCACCCAGGTCCTTGCATGCTGTGCCATTAGCTTCTCTGAACTCTGAGGAGCAGACACAAGACATCAAACTCGGGCAGCACAGAAGCATTGAACTGGGGGCACTGGGGCTTTTTTTAGGTCTGTAAAGTGTGCTACACCTTGTAAATGTGCAGCACTCTGCAAAGCCATCCCAGCACCAGAGCGAGCCCACGCTGCAGCAGGGCCAAGGCAGGAGTGCCTGCAGCCAAGCGTGGCCCTGGGCGTTGGAGTGCTTCCCATGGCTGCCTGCAGCTATCTCTTGGGTGGAGTACACTTACCTGCCGTCATCCACCTCCTGTTTGCTGTGCTCAGGTCAGCTGGGTAAATCTGCAATGCTCAGAGCAGGGTGGCTGCAAGAAATAAGGGCCACCAAACAAGCACCACCTGCTGAACCACACAAGTGCAGAGGACCTGTAAGGGGCATTTCAGGAGCAGGAGCATGAAAAGGCACCAAAACTTCCTCCAAACATGCTTGGCCATGCAAGCAGCTTGAGGTGCTACGCAGGGCAGCAGAGTTTTTGTTGGTTTTGAATGAAGTCTACACAAGGGTCAGCGGTGGCATGGACGTGCATGAGGCTACAGCACTCCTGTTGGTGACTGCTTCAAACAAAACTTGCAAGCTCTCCTTCACATGCAGTGTTGAAGCTCTCTTTTGAGTATTCTTTCACAAGTAACATCTCCAGATCTTGAATGGACGAGCTTGTACCTCCTCCCAAGAATGGCTCAGCCTAAGCTTAACCTGTTGCTCACTCAGAGCAGCACTGACTTGAACACAAGATCCCATCACTTCAAATAGAGGAGGCTCTTCCCCATAGTCTCTTTGGGTTTGGTGTTTGAAAACCCACTTCAGCTCCTTGACTTGCTCGGGTGCATCCAGGAAAGATCCGATTCAATCTCATCAGAGAATCATGGAATAGCTTAGGTTGGAAGAGACCTAAAGATCATCCAGTTCCAACCCCCTGCCACGGGCTGACTGTCCCCCACTCACTGCAGAATCCAAGCAGGGGCAGCAGACCTCCCTCCACTGATTCCACAGATGACAAGTTCCGAAGTTACTCGGAAAATAAGGTTGTCAGCCTGAGGCATGGTTTGCTGGCTCCCAGCAGCAGTCTGGAAACGCAGCCTGAGCAGCAGAGCCTGCTTCGGGTTACATAAACAGAAATGGCTCCGCACCCGACGCTCCTCACCGGGAGGCACAATGCTGCGCTATTTGCAGCACCTTTCCTGCTCTGACTTGGCAGGAACCCCTCTCCTGGTTATTTTCCACCCGGGGGTTTTAAAAACAGACTCGTCAGTGTCCTGTGCTAGTGCTGGCAAGCCAATGGAATGGCCACCTACAGCCCAGGGAGGTCAGACACGCAAACAGACTCGGTTGTGCTTTATTGAACAGCCTGCAAACGAGTTCTCCTCCCATGACACGCTAAGGATGTGGCCATACAATGCTCTGAGATGCTGCCTTAATGCTTGGATGCTACTTCGTGGGCAGACTTAAAGCAAACACAGCACATTATAGCAAATATTACAGCAAACAAGTTTGCACAAACAGTGAAGAATTTCACTGCAAGTTTTCTCAGGAGGAAAAATCTGATTCAGCGGGCTACAATTGCATGCCACAATTCCCAATTAAGACTCAGCAGTCCTCCGTGCTGCTGGGCAGTTTGGGGTTAGCTTTGGCAAAAACAAAGCAAACCGAAATGGAAGAGGGGGGGAGTGGGGGCGAAAGTTTTCCAACTGCATAGGGCACGTGCATTGCTATCTTACCTGTTTTAAGGTGCATCACCAGATACCTGCATGCAGCAGATAGCAGCCAAGATAGCATGGAGCCAAATAGCTCCAGGCCTGGCTCTTCTCACCCTGAGAACAAACCTGCAAAGAGTATGAGGACATGAATGGACCCAGCACGGGTATGTTGGAAATATCCAAATAATTTTCCAGGACGGGATCATTATTCTGTGGATATCTGCTTGTCCTCCTTTCTACAGAGATAAGCTCAGAAGAAAGACAGGGCAGTATCCTGGTGCCTGCCTGGCACAGCCCAGCCTTCTCACAGAGTGAGACAACTCGGCCTTGTGTGGAGGCCCTCAGTGCTTTGATGTTTGCTAAAGCTGTCTTTCTTTTGCTGGGAGTTTCTTATCCTGACAGAATAACTCTACAATATGTTTTCTAATCCCTAACACTATACTTGCATTGTTTGGAACATCTAACAATTATTACAGTTTTGCAAGAAAGAATTAATCACAGAATTCAGTAATAATGTTTCTAAAAGATGCTGTTAACATATCCAGTATTTTACTTCTTAGATCAACTATTTCTAAGGATAAGTTACAGAATACAAATGCATGATGTTCTACTTCTTCAACCCAATTGCTCTTTTTAATACCAAATGCAGAAACAACATTCCATTCCCACAGGTACAGCCTTGCTGGAAGACTGACTGCTGCCAGCACTCCTTCATACAGCCATGGAGCACACGGCAGGGCTCCAGCAGATGCAGTGAACACGGACGCCTATCTCCCTGCGGTGTGTGTGCAAAGCATCTGCAGAACAAGCACCGTGTCTGAGGCACACACCGTCATGGCTGTGTTTGCTTCCTCATTTCTGAGGCAGCTGGAAAAAGGAGCAGACTGCGTTTCAGTGGGTTTTCCCTTCCTGCAGCAGTGGAGCTGCTGACCTTGGCAGTGGTGACCTGCCACCAGCCTACTCCCTGGGCTGTGCCAGGCACGGCTGACTCCTGGTGCTCAGCCTGCAGCAGCATCTGAAAGGTGTTAGATAAAGCCATGGGAGAGTTTAAAATAATAATAAAAAAAGGTTAATTAATGAGTAATCCCTAAGCGAAACAGAGGGAAGCAACATCAGACTATTCATTCCTGCCATGTTCCAAATGTGTCATTTATTCTCTCTTCACAGCCAGTGGAAAGAAGTGCAACACCGGAGCAAGTGATGTGCCAAAAATGGGTTTAGTACAGTAACACTGATGTTATCTTATGTGCTGCCTGTTGTGCAGAGTGGCTGCAAGGAAAGATACAGTTATTTCCTAGTCAAAGGTCGTGGAAAGTCTCAGCTGTGTGCGATAGAGAAGCAGCACTTGACAGCAGTCCCATGTGCAGCACAAAAATAGCTGGGCAGGCAGGCAGGCAGGCAGGCACTCCAGCAATGCACAGAGCTGGGGGCAGGCTGGGCGGTGCTGCGGCTGCACGAAGGGGAACTCCTGCTGGGTAAAGTACAGCCTCTCAGCCCCGGAGTGGGGGAACCTAAGGGCTGCAAAATGCCTTTAGTTAGGAATATAAAACAAAAGCATTGTGCCACATGGCTCGGCTGGCTGTAGCACAGTCCTGCATTTGCCCAAATTTGACCCAAACAAAGGACTCAGCAGCTGAAACCTTCCATCAAAACCAAAGAACTCAACTGTAAGGCAGCTAAAATAGCTGGAAAAGGATGGGTTTACCCATCATTAAACAGGTGTCATCCAGGGAAAAGGAGCCCGGGCTCACACCAGCATAACGTTGTTTTATGGAAACAACAGAGCCCCATCCAAAGGATGGCCCTGCTTGCTCAGCTTAATCCCAAAACAAGCTCAGACAAATCTCCCAGGTGGAATACTTCTGAGTACTTATCTTGACTCCTCTGCTCCATATACTGCACCTAACCACGCCTGCCAAGCACCTCCCCGGGCCTCTGAGCTTAGGCAGAACCTCCTCACTGAGCAGTGCTCTGAGTGCACAGACCTGAGCGAACCCCCAGGTTTCTAGCAACGCCCTCCAATAACCCAGCTGTAGCTGCTCAGTGCTATAACGCGTGTGGCTTCCAGGAACGCTTAATCCCTGTGCAAAGCCAACAGCCCGCAGTACAGCAGCTCTGGGACAGGCAGGGACAGGCCCTGCAGAGGCAGGGGTGGGAGCTCTGAGCCCAGCAGGCGCCTTCCCACCTGGGGGAGGTGAGTGGGAGGAGAGACTCGGTGGGCAGAAATCACCAAAGCTCAGCCCGATCTGCCTGATCTGTGGGTGCCCAAGGCCATGGATGGAGCCCTGGGCAGCCTGAGCTGGGGGGGAGAACAAGCCCACGGCTGGGACTGAGGCTTTGAGGTCCCTTCCAGCCCAACCACACTGTGATTGATTGTATGATCTTTTCTTCTGCCAGAGGAGCAGCTGGAGGGTCTGGCTCATTTACTGAGCTGCTTCCCGCTGTCTGGGAAGAGAGGGGGGCACTTGGAGTCCGGTTATCAGCATCAGGCAATGAGGAGTCCCTGCACAGTGTGGTTTTGCTGGCTTTTCTTCATTTTTTAAAACCGAAGGGAGAACTTGCAGGATGGCTGCTCCCAAACAGCGTCAGCCTATGGCTGCTGCTCTGGGCTGGAAGGACCAAAATCAGGTTTACCTGCACTGGGTTTGAGCTTTGTCATCCATGCCATGTCAGGGATGCACACTGAGTGTGTGTATCCAGAGTCGCACTGGTGATGTGGTGTCTGTGTGCACCACGCCATCCCTCTTCATGCTATGGGCAGCAAAACTTCCTAACGCAGGAAAGGCCGTGGTTACATGGAGTCAATTCAGATGCTGAAAGATAAAGCCAATGAAATATTAATAGTCCAGATGGAATCGCAGGGAGCTGAGGAGGGTTATGTGTTGTCCAGAAGGTGAGCACAGCAGAAAGCACCGCCATGAGCTGTTCTGTGCTCCAGGGGATGCACACAGAGCCGGACCTCCCATTAACTGTTCCCCCAAAGAAGAGAAGCTCATCTTGTAGCTCTAGGGCAACACCGGAGCTTCCTCCACCCCTGCTCACCCCCAGCTCCTGGCACCAAATAGGCTTCTGTATGGCCGAATGCTTCCTGTAGCCACAGCCCAGGGCTATGCAGCAGCAGGGGCTCAGTCCCAGCCCTGGGTGTGCCACAAACCTCAAGGAAGCGATACCGACACCAACACCACACCGACCTCAGTCACACAATTTCCTCATTGCAGGAAACATCATCATGCTGAGATTAGCATGTAATGCTCCGTGCTTATAAAATAACCCCTTTCTTTCCATGCGATGACTCCTGTCAGTGATTAACGTTTAAAAAGCTGCACTTCGTTAACTAAAGGCTCAAAGCACCAGACGATAACCTGTACAACGACGGTGCTCATGGTACTGTGGTCACACAGGATGGCGAGCGCCCACCGGAGAGAGAGCCCAGCAGAGAGCAAAAAGCCTGTGAAGGTAAAGCAAAATCTCACGTGGCACTTAAGCACAATCTGAAGAATTTCCTCATTCAGATCCCTATGTCAGCTGTCAGGAAGTGCACACACCGAGCGAGGGATCCGAGCCGCCCTGGGCACACCGCCGCTCCCGGCCCCCCCGCCTCCAACCTGGACCGTGCCGACGCGTGGCAGGCGACAGACCCCAAATCCTCCATGCACACACGCTGGCCTCATACTCAGACACACAGGCTGACGGAATTGCAGGGCGCCCCTAAAACCCACCATCCCCGTGGCACGAGGCACCGCGCAGCCCCGCACGCGGGGACAGCGCCGGGCCGCCGCCACCAACCCGAGCCGTGCACGGCGCTCCGCTGGGACACCCGCTGTCTGCACGCGGGGCCGGGCCGCGGGACGGAGCGGGGGAGGCAGCGCCGGGACAGCCGGGGCTCCGAGCGGAGCTCGCTGTCGACACAACGCGCTCTCCTTCCGCTCCCTCCTCCCGCCGCTCCGGCCGCTTCCAGCCCCAGGTCTGCAAAATGGCTCCGGCGCTCCCCCTGCCCCCGCATTCCCGGGTTATTTGCGGGATCTGCTTCGTGCGACGGGCGCTGCCAGCTTCCCGCACCTCTCTGCAGCGGGACCGCGGGGCGCGGCGGGCGGGCGGGGGCTGGGGCTGGGGCTGGGGCTGGGGCTGGGGCTGGGGCTGGGGCCGGTCCCGCCCCCGCTCCGCGCAGAGCCGCGGGCAGCTCCGCGGGGCCCGGGCCGAGGAGCGGCGCCGATGTGGGGCCGCCGGCGCCCGGTGGGCCGGCACTGCCGAGGTACGGAGCGGAGTGCGCCGGGGGCCGCCGGTGGGGTCGGGCGGGGGGAGAACCGCGGCCCCGCCGACCCCTTCCGGAGCCCCGCAAGAGCCCCACAGGAGCTGCGGGCCGCCCGGGGGTCGCGGCTCGTGCTGGCGGGGGGACGCGGCGCGCACGCTGGGGAGAGCGGCGTGCGGCGGCTGTCGTTGCCCGGGTTATTTTTGGGAAACGGACTGCGGGGGAGGGATGGAGCTGCGGGACGGGGAATTTGTGCTCTGCGGGCAGCGATGCTTTTTGTCGGACGGTCGTAAAACCAGCGCTCCGGCAAGGCGCGCCCCGACCTGCCGCTCGTCCGTCCGAGCTCCCGATGGCAGCGCCGCGAGGGCACGCCGCCGCCTCGGCCCCGCTGCTGGGCTGCCTGCGCGCCCCCGGCACCGGGCTCCGATTTCGGGCGGCCGGGAGCTGGGCCGGCTGCTCCTTGGAGGGCCCTGCCGTCGGGACGTGCTGTCATTTCGGGGTCTGGAAGCCGTCGTAGCGCCGAGCAGGCTGGCAGTGAAACTTCGGAAGGTGGGCTCAGCCTCGGTCGTGTTGGGGTCCCCCACACTTCTCCAGGAAAAGCGAATGGTGAAGGTTGGGGGTGGACCTGGCACCTCACCTGCGGCCCTGGGGCAGGACAGGAAAGCACGAAGGTGGACTCTTTAGAAACATTCGGTTAGAATTAACCCTTCTATCAGTACCAGATAGGGACGAGCTAGCGTGAGGTGAAGCCAAGCACAACTGGGAGCGATCCCATCGGGGTCAGTTGGTTTCCTACAGCTTTGTGGAGAGCTGATGGATAGTGGGAGGGCGGTGGTGAGCAACAGCAGGCATCGGGCTCCTGGTGTGCGTCCAGCATTTCAGTGTGCCAGCAAGTTGGCTCCGTGTGGCCTTACTCAGCTGCGAGGCACTCCCATAATTATAGCTGCAATTAAAAGCAATAGCATCCATTTACATAAGGTCCCAGGCGTTTTTAGCCATCATCTAATGAGACCATTTGTGTGGGGATAGCTATGCAGGATGAAGACATGACGCAGGGAGGGTTTTGGTTGGATGCTTTGCTGAGGTCATGAAAGGAAGGGTCTGCCTGGGTTGAAAGAAATAGGACATTGTCTTAGGAAAAAGTGCCAAGTTTTGCAAATGCAGCCCAGCAGAGAGGTGATGTTGTTGAGTCAAATGAAGTACTTTTAGCAGTTTATTTCTTGTCAGCCATCTAATTTTAAAAAACATCAGCTTGGTTGCACCAGCATTTAGCTCAATTTGATTGCATCAGTGTTCCTTCTGCTCTTCTAGTGAGAGATGTTGTCAGTCCAGCTGCTGATGAAGCACTGTGGCTGTGTCCCAAATTGCTCCCCAAAGTTACGTGGTTCCCTCAGGGCTTAAACTGTACACACATTGTGCTGCCCACAGCCCCTTGTCTCGGCAGCGAGCTTAAACTGCAGGCTTTAAATGCTGGAAAGTTCCATACGGAGGGTTTCTGCTTTCTTCTGAAGGAAAAGACCTTGAGGGGTGCTCGCACCAGCTCACTCTGTAGGATAGTTTTCTTTTTTATTTTTATTAACCAACTGCAATGGAGGCTTGTTGTCCTGGTACCCTGCTGGGTGGGCAGGTATTATTGGGAGGTCACAAGGCAAGTGGCACAGAAAGGGACAAAACTCTGAAAATGCAGCAGCAGCCCCAGATGTGGGAAGTTCCTGGAGTCTGCTCTGGTTTTCCTCAAAAACCTTTTTTGTCCCACTTTGGTCACTAATTGTCTGTCAGCCTTTCGTTGCATCCACAGTGCGTGACTTGCAGACTCTGAGAGCATAAGAGAAAGAGATGGTGGTGAGTTGATGGCTGAACTGGGTGGTCTTAGTGGTCTTTTCCAACCTTGATGATTCTACAATTCTGATTCTGTGAGTAATTAAATCCTACAACAGAGTAAAAGAGAATGAAGAGCTCTGAATGTGCTGCCTTGCTGTCTCTGGTGCCTGAAACAAAGTGGATTCCTGTTTTTGTGCCATTTCTATTAGGCACTACAAGTGGAGAGACATGGGACGGTGTCACCCACCGCTTCCCACACTGTTGTTTGCAAGGGCTGGGGTGTGCTTTGCTGTGGTTTCGTTGTGCAGAGGGGTGTTTCTGGATGTCAGCATCCCTCCTGCTGCAGGTGTGAGCCCAGGTGCTGCAGGAACCCTCTCCGTGTGCAGCTGCACTGGTGGGGCCTGAATGCCAGCAGCGCGTCTCCCAATTACCGCCAGCCTTCCTCCACGTGGCAGATAGAAGGGATCCTTAGTAATGCTTTGGTAAGAAGGTGGGATGCAGAGCTGGCTGCACAGGTGTGGTGCCCCTGGGCTGCCCCAGTGTGGGACTGCTGGCACTTGGTTTGCTCCTCAGTGCACATGGCTGTGCAAATGGGAAGGTTTCCTTAAACAGCCAGAAATGCTCACTGCTGGATTGCAGCCCAAGCCTGCCAGTGGGTAGTTTATATCAAGTGATGCAAGGGACAAAATATTTGTGGGGATTTATTTGGAGTTAAAAGCTTCCATATGGCTGCACGCCCCTCTTCTGACATAAGTCAGTCAAGGAGCACAACAAATTTGGGTTGTTTTAACGCATCTGAAATTGCTTCTGACGGTGCTGCTGCCACAACAACATTTAGATTTCAGGCTGCCTTTTGATTTCTCTTGTGACGGTGCATCCCTGGAGATCAGTCAGTAGCAGCGCTGTCTGTCAGCCATGGCAGCCCTGTGACACCACCTGCTGCCTTCAGAACGGGAACAAAGAGAGGAGCTCTGTGGGCTTTCTGTTACTGGTGTGGGGGGTTTCAGGGTCTTACGGCCTCTCCAGGCTGCCTGGTTGCTACTGCTGCTGCTCTGTGTGCTGCACGCTTTACACTTGTGTTAATATTGAATTGTCTGAGTGGGTATTTACATGTTCTGGTGCCACAGCCCCTCCCATGTGCTGTACGTGCTGGAGTGTTGCTTTCTCCCTTCTGGCGTTGTTCGTTATGCTGTGCTTTGTCTGCAGGGATTTGTGCTTAGACAAAGTACTTTTTAGGAAAACGAGGAGAATTAAGGGGTTTTGCTTTTAAAAGCAAATATAGAAGGTTTCTTTGCTGCTGTCATTCGGTGACTGTTTCCCCTTTGCAGATTTTATCTGCAATCTTTGCGTTGTTTAGCTTGCCTGTGCTTCATCAGTCAGATTATTTTGGCTGCTGTAATTTTATTATCCCTCCTCATCTCCGTATTGATTCTGTTAGTCTCAGGAAGCCGATAAGCCCTCCAGCTGTACTTGCAAAACACACCACAAAGGAGCAACGTGCCCTGCAGGCTCTGAAGACAGATTGGCTGGTGATAGGGATCTCAATCTGTCTGGTGCTGTTTCACCTTCCCTGCTAGGTTTTAGGCTACCTGCTCTTACTGACAGCGTCGCAGTTTGCTGAGGTGGGATTAATTTGATGTATTTTCTGTAAATTGTGCCATCAGTCGCTTCTGAGCAGCTTTGCTCCAGCTGTTTGTGTGCTGGGGGAGCACCTCCCTTCTCACAGCGCTTCAGGACATTTCCAGGGGCAGTCGATGTCACGTACACCGCTGGGATTTTTTTCCTCGTGTCACTGTTGGTTTTCTACATTGCCTGAGTTTTATTGTCAGCAGTTGCCTTCCTATCTGCTGCCCAGGGGTGTGTGTGGAATTGGGTCTGTCTGTGGGTGTGGGCAGAGGACTGCAGGCCCGGCCGCTGACCCTGAGCTCATTTGCTCCGGGCTTTCATTAGCAGCCTGCTTACCCCATATGGTAATATATGGTGCGTGCTGTGCTCTGCTGGACCGTCACATCTCATCCCCTCGGTGTGTGTGCCCAGCCCTGGGACAAGTCCTGTCCTTCTCACAGCACGACAGCATACAGCCTCAGCTCTGCACTCTCACCTCACTTCAGGTGCTTTCAGGTGGGCCTCTGTCGATGTATTCATGGCACCAACATTTTCAGAGAACTCCGTTCTTGTTCTCTGTCTCCTTCCTGCACAGTCACTGCTGCTTCTGATGTCTCCTTGTTTTGGCTTTTAGGGCACTTCTTCCACCCCCAGCCTGTGTTTCCTCCTCCTCCTCCCACAACATGACCTTGCCTTGCTCTTTTTTCCGTGCCCTATTTCAGGCATTCACATGGCTGCAGCTTCTATTATGTGCAGATGACTCACAAATGCACTCTATACCTTTGACGGTTTGCTTCATCCAGACCAGCATCTGTCTTTCTGCTGCTGTTTTTCTCTTTGGTTTCTCCATCAGAAGTAACTCAATATTTCAAGCCCCAAAACCCCTTCTGGTGCTTCTTAAGTTCTCTTTATCACTCGGCTTTAATACTGTGCCATCTGACGAGCAGCTTCATCCCAGAGCTTTTAGGATATTCCTTTGTTTTGCTTCACATGTTTAGACCCATACAGATGCTGCATATTCTTCATTGTGCGTGTATTTCTTCTTCTGCAGCACACCAGGTAATTTCTCGTTCCTAACACGTGTAATAAAGCCTTTCAGCTGTTTTTTTTTTGTTTTGTTTTGTTTTTTTCTTTTCTTTAAAATGTCTGCCCTGGGAGATCCTACAGCTGAAGGCAGCCGATAGCATTTGCTTTTAAAGATAGGGTTAAGAACTTCAGTTCTTAGAAGGCAGCTGCCCTTGTTCTGCAGTTCTTACATTCTGCAGCACAGATTTGGCTGTTGTAAACAGGTAGCGCTCATGGCACCCTCGCTGAATAAAGGATAGACATGCAAAGGATGTGCATAGATAATAGATGCAGAAATATTAGTGTGACGGTGGCTGTGAGCATAATTCATGAGCCATCCAGCCTGGAGAAGCCTTCGAGAGGCATGAGGAGAAACTCCCAGGGGAAGCCCGGCATTCGCTTGTGTTCTCTGTTGGAGCATTTCCCCACCTCCAGGTGAGCAGTGCATGGGGGATGTGGGTGTGCTGCGGTCCCACGCTTGGAGGAAGAGGAAAGCCTTTCATGGTGCACCGCCGGCCAGCAGTTGTGCAACGCCGTACGTGCTGTTGCTGTAGTAACAACATCGGACACGGCCAGCACCGTGTGTAGGAACGGCTGTGTGCAGCAGAGCTGCCGTCCTGGGAGCTATTTCCAGTTGCCCTCTGGGCACGTGAGTGCAAATGGGTCACTTGTGCAAATGCGATGGATGTTAATGGCCAACAGGCTCCTCCTGTTGGAAGCAGCCGCGGTGGAAGTCTCTGGTTATACAGTAAGCTACAAAGGGTTTCTTAAAACTGGGTTGCACACAGTAAACATGAATAATGGATGTCATCTTCTCTTTGTCTTGCAACAAAACTAACATGCTTATGTCCATCAAAACGCAAAAATTGCTCTGGAAGGCCATGTTTTTGACAGTGGTTTGCATAAAGAACACAAGGAATGGAGTAACAGTGCAGAAAGGGAGGAGCTAAAGTGATCTGCTTCTTCAACACGGAGCTGTTGGAGGGGATCCAGAGGAAGGCCACAGAGATGCTCAGAGGGCTGCAGCACCTCCCCTACAAAGACAGGCTGAGGGAGCTGGGCTTGTTCAGCATGGAGAAAAGAAGCTGCAGGGTGACCTCACTGCAGCCTTCAGTACCTAAAGGGAGCCTACAGACAGCAGGGGAATCAACTCTTGGAAGGGGTAGAAAACAGCAGGACAAGGGGAAATGGTTTGAAGTTGAGGGGGGGAAGATTTGGGTTGGTTATCAGGGGGAAGTTCTTTACTGTGGGAGTGGTGAGGTGCTGGAACAGCTGCCCAGAGAGGCTGTGGATGCCCCGTCCATCCCTGGAGGTGTTCAAGGCCAGGTTGGATGGGGCCCTGGGCAGCTGGGCTGGTATGAAATGTGGAGGTTGGTGGCCCTGCATGTGGCAGGGGGTTGGAGCTTCATGGTCCTTGAGGTCCCTTCCAACCCTGGCCATTCTGTGATTCTATGAAAGGTGTATTTGTTTTGTTTTTTCTTAGGCTGTTGATATTCACATTCCTGTAGGTGAATGTCTGTGTGTTGCCTAGGATTCTCATGCGATCGCTGCACCAGTGACAAGACCTTCCTTCTGATAACACGTCTGCCCCCAGTTATCTTAGATGGCCTGATAGGTTTATATGTATACAGTACAATGCATGAGTCCCATAGAAAGCTTTACAAGAATACAGTTCTTGCAATAAAAACCCTTATGTAGCAAGTGTTTGTTTCCTGATGGCTAAGTCATGGTGGCTTTGAAAACACATCAGCATGCTGGAATCAAGCCAGGCATGAAGAGTGCTGTGAGGGGTACGTCATTGTTTGTATGTATGATGAATACCGATTATGACATTTCAGCAGATGATAAAGAAAATATAATGAATGTAAATTAGTGTGGGAATTACTCCTCTCTGCCACCAAGGAGCGTGGCTGGGGCTCCTGATGGCTGAGCACTGCCAGATCTGCCCTGCCATCAGCTCTGGTAGAAGAGGCTGGAGCTTGTTTGCTCACCCATTTACTTGATACCACTGTCTTCTGCTTAGACCTGCATTTTGGGATTTTTTTCCCTTATGTATGCTGAGGAATATTACTTTGTTTCAGCTTAAGGGATCTCCCTAGTGTATGTATTCATACGGCTTTGCCCTATGGGACATAGGATGTTGCTTAAGTCTGTTCCCCAATTAGCACCAAAGGACTTTTTGCTCCCACTAGTAGTTCATGCTAATCTAAAGCATGGCTACATCTTTTTTCACCCTCAGTATCTTTGGTAGATTCCTCTGTAGCCAGGAGATCCAAGAATAAAACAGACTTTCATAAAAATAACTTCTGTAGGTGTATGTTGTTGTGGGCAGATTTTTTCAGTCCCGATTCCTTCAGCTTTGCTTATCTTCGATGTAGCAGATCAGCTTCAAGAGAACTGGAACTCTTTTCCCTTTAGATGGTGATACAAAGTATGGAGTGAATGTTGTCAGTAATGCACTTACTTCTTCTCCAAAGAAATGGAGTAACTGCTAGATCACAAGATCCAGTACTCATGATTACGGTTGGTTCTGAACCAAGTGCTGCTGTGTCGTGGTTTTACAGTTTTGGTTTTCAGTATTCCACTTCCATGCTGGAAGGACGTGTGGAGAAGGTATGGGGAACCTGCTGAACTCGTAGTGTGGGATGCTTGACGTTTTGGGGGACTTAGTGGGCTATTTCTCATTGCCTGCCTGTTTGATGCCTGTGATATTGAGCTGAATGGGAAAATTAAAAGAATGGTGCATTTGGTTGTGGAGAAGACAGTGTCTCGAGGAGATGGGAAATGTTCATTCTGAGTGTTGACGTGGGTCCTGAGAAACTGAACTGAGAAGGTGTGAATCAGTGTATGTCAGTGTGCGTCATTTTGCTAATGTGCTGTTACAGCTCTCCGGCCCGGTTGCTCACTGCGCTTGCGAGGGAATTCTTCCTGTTCTCTGTGAGAACTGCGTGCAAAGTTTTTTCAGCCATGAGGGATCTCTTCTGCAGAATGGCAGTTCCCAAAGCATTGCCTTCGTCATCATCCAGGAGCTCGGGATCAGCCCAGGAGGAAGAGAGCCACCTTCTCGGTTCCTTTCCAAGCAGGGTGAGTTAGTTCTTGCCTTACAAAGGTGACAACATTCCTATGCAACTCATTAAAGACATCTCTTCCACAGAAGGAAAAACCTGCTGGGCTTGATCTGTACTCCAGGAATATGGGAATTACCCAGAGGAGGGACAGTCTGTTCCCTGCAGAGATGCTGATGTCATAGGGGATGTCATCGAGTAGGCCAAGTGTCCCATCTGCTCTGCGCTAGTTTTGGTCATCAGAGTTGCAACGCAGTGTGGGTACAAGCTTGGATGCTGTCATTTACCCTCAAACTGCAGCTTCTCACCTCGGAATAGCGCTGCAGCACCTGCTTGGTTCAAAGAAAATTAGCCCTATTGCTTGGAAGAGGTGTGGGAGAATTCTCTCCCATTCCACCCAAAGGCCAGTTTTGAAATGTCGGAGTGTTGTTGCTTGTGAACAGAAAGGGTGAAGCATAGTTGTGTGTTTGGTCATCACCTCTTCTAATTGGCTCGCAGTGTTGCAATGGCCTTGTATATTAGATAGCTGTTGCTGGCTGTCCTCGGGTCATTTAGCTGAATTACTCAGTGATCCTCTAAATCCTCCTTCCAGCTGCATAGATTGGGCCAATGAAGGACCATCGCAAGGCTGCTAAAGGTAGATGTGACATCATTTTCTAATTAAAATAAAAAAACCCATTATAACTGGAATAGGCATTATCCTGTGCTTCATACAAATGCAGGCTGCCAGTTAGCTGGAGGCAGCCACCCGGTTCAGCCTGGAAACAGGGAGCTGGCGCAGATACCAGATATGTGTGGGCCTGAAGACCGTCCTGGTGCGTGTCTGTCTTTCTGAAATCGTATTTGTGCTAATGATCTTTGCAGATTCTGTGTTCTGCTGTGCCTCCTGGCACTGCTTTCCAATAAGCTTGTGTTGTGCTGTGCGGATGAGGTTGCTGAGAGCAGTTGTAAGCTGTAGAATGCAGGTCTATCCACACAGCTTCTTAGAGGGGAAGTATGGGCTCGTGATTCTCTTCTCACCAGTGCAATATGGAGGAAACGAAGATCCCTATTTAAAGATGGGGTAATTTACATAAATTCCTACTTGTTCCTTCTGGCTAGAAGAGCAACATGCCGGTTGCAATGGAGAACACTTGGATGGAGTGCTTTGCTGGTTATTTAGTGTGTGTGGAAGTTGGGTGCTGCCTGTTTCCTCAAAGCGCGGAGTGAGTAACTGGTACTGGGGGGGAAAATGTACCTCGTGACACCATGGAGAGACAATGCTTTAGAGAAATGGAAGTGTCTGGTCAGCGTTAAGCATCGTTCATTAGTGTTTGCTGTCTGCAAAGCTATGAGAAGATTTTGTTCTGAGATGAGAGTGGTCCTCTCCCCACTAAAATATTATGTCTGGGTTGGTTTCTTTTTGTTGTTGATGTTTAATGATTTTTTCAGCTGGTTGAGGGGAAAAACCGCTCAGTATTAGCAGGCGGCTTTTGTCTTTTCTCTCCACTCTCTGTATCCCTCAGCACTGCCTGGGGCTCTCAGAAGCCCGGAGCTGGCGCGTCTCACTCCAGTACTCCTGGAGGCTTTGCTACCCCGCGGCGGTTTCTGAATTAAGTCACGCATGACATAATTTTTGCAGGGACAAGCCGTGGGTTCGGGCCATCTGCTGCTGCGGGCCGTGCCTCGGTCCCACCCCGGAGGTTTAAAGCCGGCGGCGGGGGACGCCGGGCGCACGGCCGGCGAGGGCAGCGCCGCGGGGCGCAGGGCGGCGTTTGCCTGTTGGGGCGGCGGGCGGCGTTGGGGCGCCCCCTGCCGGCCGCGCGAGGAGCCGTCCTGCTGGGCGGGGGGAACGGGAGGCTGCGGGGCGGGAGGAGGAGAGGGGCTGGGCGACGGAGGGTCACCTTCCCAACGCGCTGCGGGCGTGGAAGGGTTCGGGTTGTGTCGTGCTTGTAAACGCATAACGTGATGTATCTCATTACCTTGACGTCCAGTGGGTATCTACGTGTTGTTGGCTTATGGCACTCAGTTTCATAGCAACCCTTAGGGTTGGAAGGGGCCTTTTAAGTCCAACTCCCCTGCGATGAACAGAGACAGCACAGCTAAGTCAGGGTGCACAGGGCCTGTCCAGCCTTGCCTTGAGAGTCTCCAGGGATGGGGCGCCCACCGCGACCGGTTCTGGTGCCTCACCACCCTCACTGTAAAAACCTTTCCCTTATATCTAATCTAAATCTACCTTCTTTAAGCTTGGAACCATGTCTGCTTGTTCTGTCACCACAGAGCCTGCTGAAGAGTCTGTCCCTTTCCCTCTTACAACCCCTTTGGATACTGAGCTCTCCCCGCAGCCTTCCTTTCTCCATGCTGCACAGCCCCAGCTCTCAGCCTGTCCTCACAAGGAGCTGCTCCATCCCATCCCATCGGGCATTTTTGTGGCCCTGGTTTCTTGAAAAGCAGAGCTGACATTGCAAACCTCTTGTTTAAACACAGATGATAAGAGGGGCCTGCAAGTGTAAAGCTCGTGTTTAGTGGCTTTTTATCTTGAAAGTTGTACTGCGTGCTCTATATTTCAGGAACTTCTCAGCATAAGCTGCTTCTTGTTTTGCTGCGAGAGTGGGAACAGGATATTGTCACAGCACTTACAGCTCTGAGCGTGCTGAGCCGAAACGCTGCATGTGCTGATCTGCAGGGCTTGGCTCAGAGCAGCCACTTCTTTGTAAATATCCTGTTTATGTAAACCTAACTCCTGACCTCTGGCTGTCTGTGTATCCTTTAATCACTTTACAAATAGCATCTTAAATAGCCAAACTTCTGCACTGCAGACAAGCTTATGAGCTGGTTTTTCGTGACCTGTGTCTGTTGAACTCGGTGTAGTGAGGGTGTGGGCACCTGGAGGACTGGAAAGTCTTCTTTTCTCATCCCGTGCAGGGAGCTGGTGCTGTCAGAGAAAAGATGGGAAGGCAGGAGCTGGAGATGCTGTTTTTTTATGGGTGTTTTATGGTCTGTCAGACTATAAAGTGGCATCTTTTAGGGAAATGAGATGCATGAAAGTGACGTGGAGATACTGCAGAACTCATACTATACAAGATGATATTGGTTATTTACAGGTAGAAAGTAGGGTTTCTGTGTGATCAAGCAGAAGCCTTGTTTCACTCTCCTCTGTTTTGTTTCCTCATCTGGAAGAAATAATTACCACTTGCTGTCTGCATTAAGCATTAAGAGTTTCCTGTCTTGTCAGGCAGGAGTTTGAGAGGAGCAAGGAACGCTTGGCTGGTTGGCTTGGGCACCTTCTGTGCCTGAGCAGCGACTCATTTCCAAGGCCAGCTTTCCCTGTGGCATTTTCCTTCTGCAGAGAGTGCTTTGGCGGGTAAGCTTTCAGCTCTGCATGGCCCTGAGAGGAGAAGATTTGTGTAAAACCCCTCCGAAGAGTAAAGGCTTATTTGTGGTCTCAGTGTAGCAAACAAAGCAGACTCTCCAGCTGCTCACCTGCAGAAACCAGCTCTGCTTCCCAGGTCTTTGTGTTAGGATAGGAGTTGATGAAAATGACTGTGCAGAAGACGATTGCTATCACTTATCCGGAGTCTACTGAGCTGTGTTTATTTGTTTGGTCTTTGTCTCGGAGTTCAGTGTGATGCCCTTGAAAAACATGTTTGAAATAAAACCTCGGGTGCAGCACAGTATTTCTGTGTTCACTTTCTCTGTCCTCTCAGTCAGAGAGCACTGCACCGAGGTTATTAAAAAAAATCTTATAAGTAAGCTTATCAACAACAAAATAGTTTGTCATCAAAGTAAAATCGCAGAAAGCCCAGGATGCTGGGCTTAGAATCCTTGGAGTCGGAAGGGACCCTTAGGGCCATCCGGCCCAGCTCCCCGCACTGAGCTGGGACACCAGAGCTCCATCAGTGCTCTGAGCCCCTCCAGCCTCACCTTGGCCGCCTGCAGGGATGCAGCACCACCACCTCTCTGGGCAGCTGTGCCACTGCCCCAGCACTCGTGCTGTACAACGCTTCTTCCTTGTATCCAGTCTCTCTCTCTCCTCATTTAGCTTGAAGCCGTTTCCCCTTGTCCTGTCACAACAGACCCAGCTAAAGAGCCTGTCCCCTTCTTTCTTACAGCCCCTTTGGATACTGACAGGCTGCTCAGCTCTCTCTGCAGCCTTCTCTTCTCCACCTGCACAGCCCCAGCTCTCAGCCCGTCCTCACAGCTGCTCCTTCCTCTCTCTGCTCCTTATTTTCTGAAAAACGCTGGCATAAAAACACAGCGCAGGGCCCAAGGGTAGAAAGCAGCGGCCGGTCTTGAAGAGAAGGAAATCAACTGAAGCCGAGGGAGGGCGGATTTAGGTTGGATATAAGGAAAAAGTCTTTTACGGGGGGGGTGGTGAGGCACTGGTGCGGGTTGCCCAGCGGTGGAGATCTTCAGCCGCCGTTCCATCCTCAGGCCTCCGTGATTCCCCCCGCCGGGATGGAACGGCAGCCCGAGCGCAGCAGCGCCGCCCCGCCCCGCCCCGGCCGCACCTCGGGGGGCGGAGGGAGAACGGAGGGGCCGTTCCAGGAGCCGGCCGAGGATGGCGGCGGCCGCGTCTCCGGCTCGGGAGCTGACGCAGAACCCGCTGCAGAAGACGTGGGAGCCGTACGACAACGGGCTGCCGGCGGGGCACAGCGCACAGCGCGGCGGTGAGCGGGGCGGGCTGCGCGCTGCGGACGGCGGCTCGGAGCGGCGGCCCGGGCCCGCGTTGCTCCGGGCGGGGAGGAGGCTGGGGTCGGGTTTTATCGTTCCGCTTCGCCTTAAAAAAGCGCGTTTGTACCGAAGCGAGGCGGACCGAGGTCCGTCCCCGTGCCGCCTCCCCGGGTGGCGGCAGCGCCGGGGACAAAAGGCGCTTTGTGTTTGTCGTGCGCCGCGCCGCCTCGTCTCCGAGCCGCGCCGAAGGAGCGCGGCGCTGCCTGGGGAGCGGGACGTGGCGGAGCATCGGGCGGCTCGGCGCTGGCGGGGGGCGGGTGGGCGAAAAGGCCGAGAGCGAGAACGGGAAACGGGGTGACGTCCGGAGTCCGCTGGGTGGAACTGTTCGCGTTGTAATCGAGGAGCCTTTTGGGAAGAAAACAGGGTTTGGATGTCGGCTTTCACAATCCTGCTTTTTCTTGCGTTTGCTGTTGCGGTGAACGCCTGGACGCCTGGAGCCGTGCGTGAGCCCTAAAGGAGCTGTGAGAACGAAGGGACGGGCTCTGCAGCTCGGTCTGCAGTGATAGGACAGGGAAAAATGGCTTCTAACTTAAGGAGGGGGAGTATAGATTGGATATAAGGGAGATTTCTATGCTAACGTGCTGAGGCAGTGGCACAGCTGCCCAGAGAGGTGGTGGTGCTGCATCCCTGCAGGCAGCCAAGGTGAGGCTGGAGGGGCTCAGAGCACTGATGGAGCTGTGGTGTCCCAGCTCAGTGCGGGGAGCTGGGCCGGATGGCCCTAAGGGTCCCTTCCGACTCAAACCATTCTGTGATTCCATGATAATTGCAAACAGCCTAGAGAGGGGCAGGACTCGCTCTTCCTTGGCAAAAGCCACCTCTCTTGCTGCCACACGCTGAAAAGGTGTTGCAGCTTTTCCTGCACAGCGTGTCGTGCGGCTCTGTGATGGGCAGTGGGATCAGTGGGCCCAGCACTGGGCTGCAGGGCTCCCCCAGCAGGGAGGTGTGGGGGCAGTGCTGGGCTGGCCAACTCCAGCCCTCTGCTGCTGCGGGTCCCTGTGTTCAGTGAGGTGCTGCAGGAGCTGCCAGCCCGAGTTTGAGGTGGGTTTCCTGTACTCAGGAGCAGCTTTCCAGGGGAGATGCCGAAGCTGGTTGGTCTGACATCTTCTAAATTCCTTGGCTTAAGCAAGATAAACTCTTAAAGTTCTGTTTTGGTTGGGTTTTTAGTTCATCATTCCAGCTAATTACATTTATCTGTACTTGTTAGTCTTCCTTTATCTTCCTAGGAGGTGGCAGAGCAGAATTGTGCCCAGTTCTGTGGAGGACACAGCAGAGCCATGTGTGAAGGGACTGACCTACGCTAAGTATTCTGTCAGTGATTTTCTGAAAGTTGTAATGCCTGTAATTACCTGAGGAGGAAGAAACCTGGCCAGGTGTGTCTGGGTTGTAGCTGTCACAGCTTGGAAGTGCTGGCTTTAATTTGGTCTGAGTATCTCGAGGTCTTTGAGGAGCATGGAGTTCTGAGTGCACGTAGCGTGCCCAGCACGCTGCACTCTTACAGCTGGTGAGGCCAGGCAGGCAGAGGGAGAAGCGCTCCAGAGGATCAACCCAAGTAATACTTGGAGGTGGTGGAGGTGTTCGTTCTTACTGATAGCTGCCCCTTAACTTTTGTAGTCTCAGCATCTGCTGTCGGATTGTGATGAGCTTGATGAACGGGCTACAGGCAAAGTATGTTATAAATAAACAGCAAAGTATGCTGCAGCAGAAGTTGCAGAGGATGTTTATAGAGCGGTAGATAAGCACTGAGCTTCCTGTGGTTTAAAGATCGTTCCCCCCAACTGCAGTTTGTAGCTTTTGTTTCCCCAGAACTGGAATCTGGTCGTTCTCATGAGTTTTATTTGCTGTTCAAACAGCAGAGTGAATGCACCTCAGGTCCAAAAAGAAAAGAGGAGTATCAGATGAAAGCTGCCTTTCATAAGAGCTGGCAGTGCTTTTATGTATCTGTAGTCCCAGTCCTAGGAGCTGAAGATAGAAAACATGAATGAGGTGAGGACAGCACGTGGCTGAAGCTGAGGGTCAGGGTGTACAATGGGGCCATCACTGGCAGCATCGAAGCTGCAGGAAGCAAATGTTGGCCCACAGCAAGCAAGTGGTGGCACAAGGCCAGAGGACAGATAGGAATGCCTCATACCAAAGTGGTGCTGGAAACTGGGATTTTGAGAAAAGAGAGGAGAAACAAATGGAAGGTGATGGACCTCTTCAGGTAGAGGAGAGGGGATGGAGAGCAGCCAGATGGGGAACTTTGCCTTGCAGGATACAGAGAAGAGTGACTGTCGTTATTGATCAGCTGGGAAAAGATGAATTAGCGATAGTCAAATTGGGTACGAGATATGGGGAAGCATGTATAGCTAATGTGGTTTGAAAGGGTGTTTCTATTGACATACAGCTAAAAATAGTTGTATGTGAGCCTTTGAATTGTACAGAAGTTTCAGGGTGCAGGCCTTGAGTTGAGCTCCACTGAAGCAGCAGGAATCTTTCAATAAACTAGATGGCTACTGCAGCAGCTTAGTACAGAAGTCCTTGCCATACATGTTGTCTTGAAAAATGAGCAGGAATGATGGGAAGAAATCTCATTTTAGGTGAAAAAGGACAATTGATAATCCAATGGGCAGTAGCTGAACTTCTAAAAAAATCACCTCTGCCTCTGATTTCGTAAGGCGCAGATTTGGAAGGCTGATGAAGTTCTGGGCAGTGTCCCATTTAAGTTTCAAAACCACCTTCTGTATCTTGCATCATTTCACAACGCAGTCTTAAGAAGCAGCAAGAAACAAGCGTGCAGTTTCTTTTTTCCTTAACTGTTATGTGTTAAACATAGTGGTGGCAGCTGTTACACTGAGATGCATCTATTTTGATTTATTTTTTAACTGTGATAATGGCTTTGCTTAAATTGTGGTACTTGATTTTAATGTGCTGTCTCACGTGTTTTAACATGTTGTCACCTGGCCACTGTCCTTTTGGAGTGGTGCTTTCTGTGTGCTTTTTTTCTTAGAGCGAGAGGCTGCAAGGTGTGTGTCTGCAACTTGCACTTCCATGGCTACTTTCCTGCTGTAAGTTCTGTTTACGTGGGGCAGATGGTGGTGAGTTGCTGTACAAAGGGAAGGAGGGTATTGTGCCACTGGGAAAGGGGTTAAACTTGAGAGGCTTTTTTTATTTCAGAAGTTAGGAGCTGCTGGTGGGGTGGCTTTTTTGGTTGGTTGGTTCTGTGTTTTTTTTTAATCAGTTCGCATCCTGGTGTCAGACGTTTCCCTGGAGGCATTCAGGGCCAGGCTGGATGTGGCTCTGGCAGCCTGGTTGGTTGGTGATCCTGCACGTAGCAGGGGGTTGAGAGGAGGTGATCGTTATGGCCCTTTTCAACCCAGGCCATTCTATTCCTCTGTGATTCCTTCAGAGGAATGCGTAAGTCTTGAGACACCGACACTTCAAACGCTGTCATTTGCTGGGCAGTCCTTGCACTTGCAGTGCTGGCAGCATCTCACTGGGAGAGCAGCTGCCCAAATACCATGGGAAACGTTTGCTTTATTTTTAACTTCTTGCTATTTGCTGCGTTATTACAATTTAAATGTCGCTTTGGACTTGACTTATTTTACAGAGCGAACTACATAAAGCCTTCCAGCGTGTCAGAGGAAAGGAAAGACCAGCATTTGCTGTGCTGAGTCTTGCCTGTGTTGGTTGGAACCAACCGACAATCAAATAAGATGTTGCTTTGTGTGCTTCTGTTAGCATGTTGCTGGCAGTCCCCCCCCCAAAGAGGAGGATCAGGCTCAGGCAGCATGGTAGCTCAGCCTTGGCTGGCACATCGTGTTGCTCTGCTTGCACTTGGGGTGGCCCTGTGTGCAGGGTTGGACTGATCCTGCTAAGTCCCTTCCCTAGGGGCGCTCCGTGGTGGAGCACAGACAGCAGGATGGGAGCTCAGTGGGAGGCAGCTCTGAACAGCCATGTGCTTGCCCTTGGTTTTGTGGAGTTGAGCTTTGCTCCGCTCCGGGCCCATCGTTACATTACCAAAAGCCAGATGATCTGTGAGATGGCTAAGTTGGTGTCATCAGAGGAGAATGGAGGCAGTCTGGACGTGCTGTCCTTTGGGAAATTGTGCTTTGTGTGAGTGAAGCTGCCTACTTGAGTCACGCAGGTCCCTTGGAGAGCAAGTGGACCCAAGGCAGCGTGCGTAACCTTTCCGTGCAGATTCTTCTTCATCGTTGCTTTTATTTCCCTACTTACCCTGGAAGATGGTTTAAAACTCACGGTGTGGCTATTTCAGATGAAGGACCTTTCAAATTGGCTTCAAGGAACAATGTCTTCCCTTACAACTGTTCATGTCTCAGGGTGTTCTCGCATCTCATGATTTTATTTTTTTGCTCTTAAGACCAACAGCAGAGCCATTAAACTCAGTGAGTTTTGTCCTCTTTGTGCCTCTCAGACTTTGTTTCCCTACAGCCTGCCTGCTTTCTTCCATCTGGGGAACAGAGTGGAAGATGGACAAGAAAACATGGTCCTTCTTGTTAGCAGTGCAGGAGAGCTGACTTGGAGGGCTTTTATCAGTTTTTCTGGACCCTTGCATCTGTATGAGTGGTTCTGGTTTAGTTTGCTCTCCGTCACGTTCAGTGCATGGAGTAGCAGTGTCTTGGGAGATGGATTTGAGGTTAGGTGCAGCTTTTGCTCTCTCTCTCCTTGAAAAGTTGTTTATAGTTTTGTTCTTTTTTTTTTTTTTTTTTAAGCTGCAATTTTAAGAAAGCACATCTATCTTTGCTGATCTGTTTGTTCTTATCTGATGGGTTTGTTGCCCAAGATTCATGCATATAACATAGTGGGATGGGGCCCAGCCCAGGCTTTGGGAATCTTGGGCAATCACAGTGCAACAGCTTGATCACAGCATGGCACTTTGGTGTGGTGGTTTAGAACAGACTGACTCTGCTACCAGGGATGGAGGAAAGTGATGCATGTGTGCATTTTGGTACGTGAGTTAATTCCCTTTGAAATGCTGGATGGGGAACCTGTGAACTTTAATATCTTTACTGTGTTCTTTCTTTTTAGGCAGTTCCTTGTATCAGTGATAGATTCATGCAAGGTATCCGTAGTTTTGTACTGTCAGAGTGTTCCAAAAACTTGTCATTTGAAAGGAATGCTTCAAGGTGTTCAGACTGCAGCTCTAAATTCCTCCAACTTTGGATGCCGTTTTTATTTTTCGAATTAAAAACTTTGATTTGGGAGAGTTTGTCCATATCTGTGCATCAGATTATTGTGCTGGATTGCCTGGAATGCTTGTGCTGCATGCCTTCTGTCAGGCAACCAAGGGCATTGAAGTGGGGCTGTCGTTAATAGTGGTTAGAGGGAAAGCTTAAGCAGCACTGAGGTGCTGTCAGGGATTCACAAACAGTGTACACCTTGCTGTTTCCTTTCAATGCAGGCACTGGGCTGAGGTGGACAGGGCTGTTAGACATCAGCGACCTTTGTGCTGTGGTCCTTTTTGTGTGTCTGAGACATGGATGCAAATGCGTGGGTTTCTCATCGGCTGCCCGTATGCGGCTCACGTGTCCAGCATTGCACTGCCACTGCCCTTCTGAAATTCCACTCAGCCTGCGAACCTCAACCACTGTGCTGCTGAGAAAATCCTCTGGAAGAGGGGAACGTTGTGCATGAGCTGCTTGAACGGTCACTGCCTTGGAGAACACATGGAGCTGTTGTTTTCCACTGCCACGTGAGCCTTTGTTTGGGGGAAATATACCGGTAAATAACCCCTATTTGTTTTTGTCTTTCAGTATGTATGACCAACTGCCCTACACTGATTGTCATGGTGGGTCTGCCAGCAAGAGGAAAAACCTACATCTCAAAAAAGCTGACACGCTATTTAAATTGGATTGGAGTGCCTACAAAAGGTGATGGACTTAATTTTGTTTGCAGGGCTGAGGTGCGGTGTTTTATCAGCCTAATTCCCAATGATTTTATAGCCTGATGTGACTGTTGGCTACTTGGACTCCTGCTTTGTTACTGGGTTTGTTTATTTTTGCAGCAGGGTCATACATAGATTCGCTGTTCTGATGTTTGTTGATTGTATTCTGGTGGCTGTTCACTTACTTCCATGTTTAACAGATGGCTAAATCAACTTTGCCCTTATCCTCAGCACTTGGGTTCTTCAGCTGCCTTATTTTTTTCCCCTTCTCCGCAGTGGGCTGGAAAGGAAGCACCTTTGTGAGCAGAGCAGCAGTCAGCGCTTCTGGGTTAAAGTTCTGGCTTCTCCACTTCCTTTGTGAACTTTGTGCAGTGTGTAATTTATATGTAACCTCGTTTAATTGTATTTGTGGAATGGATTGCAGCTCTGGCTTTGAACATTACGACCCCACGGAACACAACTGGCCACTTGTTACCACTCTGAAGGAATTTATACGTGTGTCTGGGGAGGAGAGGCTCGGACTGGTTCTGCCAGTGATGTGTTTCATTCCTGAGCACTTGTGGCATCTTGCAGGCCCAGACTGATGGGTGAACAAGACCCAAATCCATTTGAGGTTCTGAGCAGCAGTCTGTCCTTGCTTTCTCTGTATGTGTGTAGAAGACAGCGATGTCTTTTAGTGTTCTGTGGAGAAAAGGTGGCTTTACAGTTATGGCTAGTTAATCATTTAAATAACATGAAAAGTAGGAGAGTGTACTGAAGAATGGACAGTTGGCTATTCAGAGGTGCATTTCTGAGTCATCCTGAAAAGTCCAGATGAAGAGCTGTGTTTAAGTTGCTGTTGGATTCTAGGACGTGGGTTTTGGAGTTAATGCTTTCTTAAAGTCTTAGAAAGCTATCTGATGTGTTTTGTTTAATGGAGACGTCGTGGAGAAGGTTGTATTACTGGAGTGTGGGAGTCTACAGAATTCTTCTGATCACTTCTAGTAAGCTCTGTCCTGTCGCAGTGGTGCACCCTTCTGATGTGGCAGTATCCAATTTTTAGGGACTTCAGTTTTGTCCATTGGGCTGCCATTGAATAGAGGTCTGAAGATGTCAGCCTGTATCCAAACTGATGTAAATGCACGTTAGATGTGTACGTGCGCATAGGTTACACGTGGTGTGTTTGTGTCGCGGTGTTGCGCAGTCAGCTTTGTGAACTTTGCCAAGCAGAACTGTGGTACTGAATGATGAAATGTTGCCCTGACTCGTGGTTGGCTGAATTTATCCTGAATACAGTAAGACAAGAAATGGTGCCCTGCTTCATTCAGGTACAGGGAGAGTTCTGTGTGCTGTTGTAAGCAGCACATCAGGTGTTTGTGCCTGTGCTTAAGGAGCAGTAGTTACAGCTCCGCTGCCTCATTTTACAGAGGTATACAACCTGAAACTGGTGTCTGGGCTTCCATCGGAGGCTGCTGTTTCTGCTTTGCTTTTGTTAGATGACTTGGGACTTTGGTAGGGAACCACAGACCTTTGTTGTTTGTGTCAGCAGTGATGTAATTGTACTGAAGCTGAGATTAAGATACCTCCCTGCTGGACTAGATGATGCGCTCCTCCTGCTTCCAGTTGTTGGGACTCAGTAAGTGATACGTGGTAACTATTCCTAACATCTGTTATGCTGTGGCTCTTAATGCCTCGAAATTAGCATGTACTTAATACAGTAAGCATCCTTATCCTCTGAGACAGATGGTTGAAACTATTAGTTTATGTAAAGCAGAGCAAAGACAAATGGTCTTTTCACATAATGGACTTTAGGCACAACGGGGAGTTTAAGACCAGAAGGTGAAGGTAAATAGCCCTGGGTTTTGCCGTTTGAATATTTGAATCATTTATGCTCTCTGAATCCTTTAAGCCATCGGTTCTGGTTTCCGTCTTTTGTTCCTTCCAAAATCCTTTGTCGGTAAGAATTTGAAATGCTTAAAACTACAAAGGGCTTTTGTCTGGGCTCTGTGAAGGAAAGGAGGTCAGGTATCTGCCTGAACAGAGCTGTCTTTCACTGATTTTTGGATGCTTCCCTTTGGCAAGCTTTGTGGAATAGTTTTGGCTGTGAGGTTGTGATAGCAGTGATGCTGTAAAACTTCTCCCCCGAGGTGGATGGTGGTGATAAGGACGAACGGTTGTGGTGCTGGGTAGCACTTTTCCTTTGCTGTGCATTGCATCCCTGCAGTAGCTGTTTTTTGATACCAAGTGTTTTATTTTTGTTGTGTAGGGCCGTGGCAACACTGGCTGTCTGAACTCACATCTCCTGTTTTTCTGATAAGGACTTACCAGCTACAAGAAAAAGTATGGCCTGTGTTCATTAGATCTGTGACAGAACAACCTGGTTTGTTCTGTCATCCATGTCATACCTCAACACTGGTTCAAACAAAACATTCAAACAAAACTTCCCTTTTGGAAGGGGATAAATAATGTTTATTTCTTTGTCCTCCATGCCCTGCCATCCAAACAGCGACGTGTCAGCTTCTGTTAGGAAAAAAAAATTAAGGTTGAGTTCTTTCATCCTGTGTCCTTCTTGTTCTTTATTACATCCCAGTAATGATGTCTGCTATTTCTTTTCCTCTGTGCAGAAATAAAGCAAATACTGATGCCCTGACAGCTTCTCAAACAGAGTACTTGTTTATCTAATGTTAAACAAAGCCTCTTTGCAGTTCAGCAGAGAAAACCTATAGGTCAGAAAACAAGTTAAACGTTAATTGCACTTCAGAGACCCACTTTAAGAGCTGCTGAATGAAGTTAATGAGGGTACAGTGTCATTGCCTGCTGTGACAAAACAGGACTGCCTTGCACTAATCCCACATCTGATACTGAGACCCACAAGAACCCTTGCCCAGATAAGGAGTAGCTTTTATTGACCACTGTTAGCAGACTGTAGTAAGATAAAAGGAGCAGGAGTTCCTGTGAAATGGGAGTAGTGATCCTGAAGAAGCAGAGCTGTTTGAACGGGGTTCTAAAACTAACAAACAAAACAACCCAACAGAAATGATGTGTGATGTCACCTTGATACCTGCTAGATTATTTTATGCTTGGAGGTGGTTTGGTTTCAAAGCTGTCATAACGTCCATCCTTGTTATCCTGTGTTTCTGTTAGCTCCCACCAACACTGTTCTCTTCTCTGCAGAATTCAATGTTGGCCAGTATCGTCGAGATCTGGTGAAGAAGTATAAATCTTTTGAATTCTTCCTGCCTGACAATGAAGAAGGGTTGAAAATCAGGAAGTAAGTTTTGAGCGTGTTTGTGTGTGCACAGCTGGCTGTATTGAAATGGCACCCTGTGTGATTTGCTCTTGGAGACTGCTTTAAGCTTAACTTTGATATATCAAAGAAGACATAGATGTCATAGAGAAGGAAGAGCACTCTAGAAAAGGTGAAGTCTTTAGGCTACTTAACAATTGGGTTGTTATTTTTCTTAATTGCTTCAGCTGAAGCATCAAAATATGGAGTAGATAAATACTTGACTGTGATTCTTTTTGCCTTTTGGGCAGGCTTTTGTTTATACAGATATTCCTGCAAATTTTCACTCAAAACCAAAGGAGAATATTCTTATTATTTTCTCTGTGTAAAATACCAGCTATTGGATGTGACCTTTCTTTCTGCTGCCTGATTCATATGCTGCTGTTTCAGAGCTTTTGTAAGGATCACAAAGAAAAAAAAATCGCACAGTTTCTTTTCTTTCGGGTTTGCACATCATCATTTTTTTGCCTGCACGTTTGCCATTATCCATTCAAGGAGTGGCACACAAGTATGCTCTCCCTGAGGTTCTCTTCTTGGTTACCATATGTGTGCATCGTGTGCTTGACCAGCGCAGTGCCTCAGTGAGTGCCATGCTTTGCTGTTCTAATACTGTGCAGAGCAAGGTGAGCCAGGTGTGGACATCTGTGCCAGACAAAGCATGTGGGGCTCCCTTGTTGCATGGCAAATCTCTGTTCTTCAGCTTAGAGAAAAGGCCTGTGGAAGAAATGGCAGATGGAGAGAAGGTCAGAGCGAGAGGGAGCTGCCCCTATTATGGAATATCCACAAGGATGATTTTTGAGTTGTCTTCATTGTTTATTTTTCAATGCATTTAAGAGATTACAGCATGAAATGACAAAGAAAAGCAGTTCTCGAGGAATGGAAATAGCATTTGTTCAGACTGCTTAAAATACAGCGTATTTTGTTCTTAATGGCTTTGGCTTGAGCAACAGAAATGTCTGAATTTTCTTTTGTGGCTCCCCTTTGCTTGTCCTTGTTCTCTTACCCCCCCCTTCCACTCCAGCAGCATTTGAGGACTGCTTACTGCTGAAGGAGAACAACTTGCATAAAAGCCTCCAGACTGCTGGGGACCAAAGTGTAGCTGAGCAGTGCATTAGCCTTGCAAGCCCCTGCCTTTTGCTTAGAGGTAGAACAAAACCTTTCATGTGCCTCCATGTCACCTGTTAGACTAAATGGTGGGGAACAGAACGTGAAATGGACTGTGTGAGCTGATCTGCTTTGTCAGCAGTGAGTTTATATTTATTTAGCGAAGGGTTGACGATGAATCTCGGTGCCTGACATCTGTTAGCCATGCTAATGTGGAAATACTGTCAGGGTTGAAGCACTTTAAGATAAAGCTGTGCATGCAGAATGTAATCTGGGAGAGTGATGCATTTCAGTCTGGCAGTTGAAATAAGGGTACAGATGCATAGAAGAGCTGTTGAAATGGGCAGATTCTTAGGTTGGCACTTCAAAAAGATTTAGGTTTTTTTTTTTGAAATAAATAGGGCTTTGCTCTGTGCATGAGTAAATAGTACATGGTGCTAACACTGCTGTGCAGTATTATTTATGTGTTAGAAGTCATAATAAACTTCAGAAGTAACACGGGCACTGGGGACATAGGGAAGTTGTGAAGGAGTTTATCCTTGTCCAGATCTCACCCAAGTGCAGAGTGTTGGCACTGGAGTTCTGTGGTGTTCGTGTCCCTGACAGTCTCCAGCACAGATCATGCTGGATGGTGCTTGCACTGGGGTTTCTGTTTTTTCTGCTAGGCACTGACTTTGTTTCACTCTTTTTTTCCGGACAGATTTTTTTGACGTACGCAACTGTGACACAGTGGGTAAAAGAGAAGAAGTAGGTTGCTGACAAATCATAGAGTCACCAAGGTTGGGAAGGTCAGAGCCACAAGATAAATGGCTGAAGTTGATTTATTTTTCTCTCTTTTTGAGAATCAGATGAGGAAGCTGCTCTGCATTGGTCCCATCGGTGTCCTAGAGCAGCGTTGCTTTCTTTAGGCAGGTGACCACAGCCATCTATCCTCTCTGTAGCTTGGTTCACCTCTCTTCGTGTTTCCCTGATGTTTCCCTTGTTTCTCAGGGTGACTGATTTGGCAGTACGTGTTTTAAGAGAGATGAGCTAACGTTTCCAGGTCACTTTGATCACAAGGTGTAAGTGCGTTCGTAAGATGACTTTTACTGGCATTTGTGATTCCTTCTCTTTCATTTTTAAGACAGTGTGCCTTAGCGGCGCTGAACGACGTCCGGCAGTACCTGAGCGAAGAGAATGGGCACGTGGCTGTAAGTGTCTTGATGGAGATGAATTCTTGAACTGTTTCTCTACAAGACAGGGCAATGTGCAGGGAGTTATTCCGGTATCTCTGTGGTCTATCCGATTTTCTTCTGTGATGACTGTGTGTTAAATCTGCTGTGTTGCTGCAGCGAAAGGAGCACTGAAGTTCGGGGTGGTGATTTCACTGTGCAATCACATCTGACATTTGAGGGGTTAACAGGGCACGGGATTTTACAAAGAGAATCATTTCCCTTCTGCACCCTATGTAACATACTGCTAAACACTGTCTGGGTTTTTTTTGGCTGCACTTTTTTTTTTTTCTTTCTTAATTTGGTAGTGTTTCAAGTCAAAAGATTTATTGAGCAGAAAGCACCCTAGGTATTGCTTGGCTGTTGTGCTATTGATAGCGGAGCAATCTCTGAAGACAGCAACAAAATCTCAAGGTACATCATGGTATATCTGAGTATGTGATGACAGAATGCAAAATGCAAGTTCTGGAAGGTTATCTTTACCCTGTGGTGTGGTGAAATGCTGGTATGTTCAGAGCTGAAGTTGTTTTTGTAGGAAAAATTGCTACATATTTCCTTACAACTACCAGGCAGGATTTAGTGGTCTTGCAGGTGTTCTGCTGGCAGTTTTACCCTAGCATTTTCAGTAACACTGATTTCAGCATCTTTCTGTCTGTACTGCAGGGTTGGTACAAAAGTAATGCTGATATAGGCCAGGAGGTTCTGTCCTGTGTCTGTGTCTTACTGTCTGACCACAGTCTGCAAATTCAGAGATGTCCTTCTGTGTATTCCATGGAAATGTAACACATCCATTTGGGATCTTCTCTGGACAGACTGAGCACAACCTTGAATCAGATGCTGAGTTTCTTTTTATGGTTGTTTAGGTTTATTCATTTTCAGGGAATGGCAGTGTCTTGACTTAAAAGGCAGTGGATTGGAAGAAAGGGAAAGTGTTTTCATGGCTTTCCTTCACACTGAGAGACTTGGAACTCTTGTATTTATTGTCCCTGACACAGTGCTTTCCCCAGGCTGCCATGCTTTCTTAATTCCTCTCTCTTTCTCTGTAACTATTTCTAGGTCTTTGATGCTACGAACACAACTCGAGAACGCAGAGAAACCATTTACAAATTTGGTGAAGAAAATGGGTACAAGGTGAGTCAAAAGCAGATGAGCTCTGAGCTATGCCTGGCCAAGCAGGGCAGTACCATTTTGATCCACTTGCCTTGTCTGTACTGAGTTAATAAGTGTACCAGGGCAAGCAGTTGTTGCTAGGTGCATAGTCAGTGGTGTGTTTTGTGTCCTTGAGCATTGTTTGTGATGCAGAGTCACCCCATCTTCATTTTTCTTATCCTTAATGTTGCAGTGTTAGGAACTAATCTCTGTAATGCTTTGCTTATGTCATCTTGGATGTGTAATTCTCAGCCTACTGTTAGCAAAAACTATTTAAATAGTGGTTCTTAGTATATGTCAGATATTTCCTGCAGAAACACGTAAGGAAATGCGTGTAGTTCTGTATAAACCAAAGGCTTTCAACTTTCTGCCTTCTGTCCAGGGCTGCTTTGTGTTTAGCTGTTCTCCAGTTACCTTCCCTTTGCTCTGTGCATCTCCATGTGCCTTTAAGACAGCCAAACAGACCTCGTGAGGCTGCTCCGTTACTTGGAATGCTCCTACTTTATTCTTTCAGAAGCATTGGTTAATTTTTTGCATGGCTGAACCTGCATTCTCCCCATTTATTTCTCACTCTTTCATCCTAATTTTTTTTTCATTCCAAAATTGTTCTGTTTTGGAGAAGTGTGTAAAGCACCATGCTTCAGGGAACAGCAAGCCAGCAGTTTTTGCTGGATAGGTCTGGAGAAACGGGATGCTTGAGTGAGTGTAGGGAAGTCTGAGGCAGGCTCTGTTAGAAAAGGGTTAGCATGGAGTTGCTCAGACTGCTGACTGTGCGTGTTGGTGTCCAGAGGCATTTCAATTCAGCTGCTTTCTTCCTTCTTTCTGTTCATGTGGCTTCCTGTTGGGATTGAAGACGTTTTTTGTTGAGTCAGTGTGTGTCGATCCAGAGGTCATTGCTGCAAACATTGTGGTGAGTACAGGAAAGTTGGCTTTAACTTCCTGAAATCACAAGATTGTAGAATATCTCAGTATTTTTGGAGGCACATTATGAGAACTTCCAATAGTGAAAACCATTAGTTGCTATTGATGGAACGGTGTGCCTTTATTTTCTCATGCACACGTTTAACTCAAAAGTTAAAGTCTTTAAAAATTAGCTCTTAATTAGAATACACACAGAGCAGTATCTGCAGAAAAGGAGCTTTTCTGTTGTGTTCCTCCTTCCCCCCATTTGATTAAACTTACATTACAAAGGGAAGGTAACCCATGCACTGCTCTCTCGTTTTTTGTTTTGAAACAGCAAGTGAAGCTGGGTAGTCCTGACTACGTTGATTGTAGTAATGATGAAGCAACAGAAGACTTCATGAAAAGAATAGAGTGCTACAAGAACTCATATGAGACATTAGATGAAAATCTTGACAAGTAAGTGCTGCAGTGATCAGAGCTTAAGTTGTTTCATTAGGGGATGGGTGATCCTGTGTTGGGGTTGAAGGCTTTCTGGCCATGGTTTCACAGCTTGAGCTCTGTTTCTGCTGGTAAACTAGGGACAGTTGAGGTGCAGTCTGGAAGCTTGCGTGAGGGATAACTGCCTTACGATTTTATTCTGGGACAGTGCTCCTCCTGGTTTTTCTGCTTGGAGAATGGTGTGATTCTTCTGGGATAGAGCCAGCACTTTCTAAATTGTTCCAGATGAGCCATAGTGATTTTTTGTTTTTGTTCTGTTTAGTTTTTGTTTTTTTAATGGATAGGGAGACCTGATCGATTCGTAAACATAAATTAGTTTGTTGATGTGGTGAGGATATGTTTTATTACATCAGTCTTAAAAATGGGACTTCTTAATTTATTTACCTTTGTAAATAATCCTGCACGTGCAGGCCTATGAGAAACTTTCATGCCTGGATCATTTGCTTTCTTGCAAAAGCACTGAATTGTTTTTCGTTAGCATTCAGTAACTGAAAGCGAGGTAGGGATGAATCAAGTGAGAAGGAACCAGGATTTCATTCTGAGCTGTGCTCATATCAGGGCTCCTCGTTTGTTTCAGGTTCAGGGCTATAAAAAAGGCTGAGCTACGTTTTAATGTAATTGAGTGTAAACAATATGAAGCTGATGCAGTCAGATCAGCTCATGCATGAAATATCTGTGATGGACCTAGTGGTTGTACTCATGTGGAACAGCAGTGATTAACTTCACAGAGTGCAGCTGAAGATGAGGTGATGGTGCCTGCTTCTCATCACCTCTGTCTGGCTTTATTATAAATTGTCTGGTTTTATTATGGTGCCTGAAGAGAATGGTGGTTATTTTCAGTTTGTTAGGTTTTTGTTGTCCTTTGTAGATGCTGCTCTGAGATGAGAAAGGATAAGGAGGAGTGAAAACTGAAATTATTACCTCTGTGGTGCAGGGAGAGTAGAATTCATCTTGTGCTTCCAGATGACTGCTTTGTTTCTGTCACCATTTGAGGACTGGCCTGTGGTACTAATGGTTATTCCAGGGGTAATTGAGGGTTTGTCTGTTGCTGTGGCTCATTGCCCCTTTGTTTTATTCTACTACAAACTATGTGGGATCTTATTTTATTTTGTTGTTGTTGTTTGCTCATGAAAGGGATCTTTCTTACATTAAAATTATGGATGTTGGAAGGAGTTACCTTGTGAACAGAGTAATGGATCACATCCAGAGCCGAATTGTCTACTACCTCATGAATATCCATGTGACTCCTCGGTCAATCTACCTCTGTCGGCACGGAGAAAGTGAACTCAATCTGAAGGGGAGAATAGGAGGGGATCCTGGACTGTCTGTCAGGGGGAAAGAAGTAAGTCAGAACAAGCACAGCTTTGGGTTATATTCACATCTGTGCACGTGTGTGTAGTTTGTGCTGCATTATTACAGCTTTTTGCCTCTACATCCTTTCACTCTTCATGTCTTAAGGGATTTCTTAGCTGTGTATGTGGGTGGTGGGAACTGAATGGAGACGCTTTGTGTGTTGTGCTTGGGTAGAAGCTCTTTTGTTATTGATTGAAATTTCTGTTTATCCTAGAGCACAAAGCAGTTGTCAGGGAGGCTTTAATTTTAATTGTAGTTTTGTAAAATCCTACCTTGTTGGCTGACCTGTAGAGCTCACAAGTTAAAAGTGAAGGAAAAATTCCCAAAGATGAAAGTGGGAATGGCAGAATACATGACTTCCTTTTACTCCTCTCCTTCCCTCCAGAGTTCCCCTTGGCTTAACAGAGCATGCTTTTAGCAAAAGCCTTGACAGAGCCGTGTGGCAAAGTTATAATGAGTTTGCAGAGGCTAAAGCTTGTGGTTTCCAATTTGACACAGTATGTTGCTTCTGAGCCCTCATCCAATGTCTCATGGCTTTTCTTTCAGTTTGCCAAGAGCTTGGCACAGTTTATTAATGAGCAAAACATCAAGGATCTGAAGGTTTGGACCAGTCAGATGAAAAGGACGATTCAAACTGCTGAAGCTCTGGGAGTGCCTTATGAGCAGTGGAAGGTTTTGAATGAGATAGATGCAGTAAGTTCTTCTCTGAATGTCTGAAAGGTTGCTTTGTTTGCTAGGGATGCAGGAAACATCATCTGGTAATGATACGCCTTTTAGGTGATAGAAAGTCAACTGAGCGGTGGATCTGGTTGCTGGAAAATTGTGATTCATTCCTGTTAAATGCTTTGTTAAAATTTAAGAATCGTTAATTTAAGAATTATCATAGTTTTGGTTTGTCTTTCCCAGTAAACCACTCATCAGGAGAAGAAACAATGCAAGAAATTGTTATTAGTAGGTGGGGGTTGGAGGGGAGAGGAAAAAAAGGAAAAAAGAGCATTGCTAGTTGGCACTGCCCAGCTGCACCTGTAGCACACAGAGCTGCTGTGGGTAACACAGCTCATATGATGGCCTTCCTTGCCAATGTGTGTAGCTTCACTCCTGGTGACTTAATGATTCGTGCAGTAATTTAGTGATTGATTCCACCAGTGTCTGGGTCCAGCTGTGTCCTGTTCACTGTGCCTAAAGATTCTCTCTCAGAAGTGTCAGAGTGAAAAAAAAAAAGTGCTTAATTGTGTTTGCACATGATTTTACTATTAAGTAATACCTGCTTTTTGCACTGTTGGGAATGGGCACGTTGTCATTACTTTTGTTACCTGTAGGGAGTGTGTGAAGAAATGACATATGAAGAAATACAGGAAAATTACCCTCTTGAGTTTGCACTGAGAGACCAAGACAAATACAGATACAGATACCCTAAAGGAGAGGTATGCTGCTTTTTTCTCCCAAGGTGACTGACTGACTTCCTCGCCATCTCTAATACAGGCATGCTGACTTCATTAAAGCATTTTTCTTTCCTAAAAAAGTTGTGCTCTCCTCCAGTGGAAGGCACATAGGAGCACTTAAGGACTGATTCCAACAGCCTGGTCTAATGGTTGGAGACCCTGCACACAGCAGGGGGTTTGAAACTAGATGATTACTGTGGTCCTTTTCAACCCAGGCCATTCTGTGATTCCAGTCCATTTCATTTGATTCAGAGCTTGAAAAAATAATAGATTTGGAAAACCAGTTGAGGTATTTGATTTTGTAAGCATTGATTTTATGTTGGTCTTGCAGTGATGTAACAGGAAAACTGATTGCAAGGCTTCAGCATATTGCCTGTGCAAACGTGCTGTCAGGATTGCCTTTATTCATTGCTGTTGTCAATAATGGTTATTTTGCATTCAGTTCTGGATGAAAAGCTGCAGAAATCCATAGTCATTTTGGTCTTTCGTTTTAATGAACTCCTTGCCTCTGGGAAAATAACTTGCTGACAGCTTTTCTAAAGCAAAGCCATTACAGTAGAGCAGTTACCAGCTGCCACATGGCCTGTGTGCTGGTGCTGAAGGCTGAGGATCCGGGGCAGCAGGGCAGGCAGGTAATTGCAGCAGCTGCTCCACACCCTCAGTGATAATGAGGAACCAGGGCTCCGAGGTCGTCTTTGCCCAGCAGTCAAAAGTAATCGCTGTGATAAGAGCAGACTTCTCACAGGTGTGACCTGTGTCTCACTAATGAAGCAGTCATTAAGCTGCGAAGTTCTCCTAATCCATTTGAACGGGAAGCATTTGTTTTTCTGATGGAAGCCTCCTCTCGGATGGGGAATCTCCTCGTTGGTCTCAAGCAGTGTCTGCAGGCAGGGCCAGCCACCGTGTGAGCCTTCACTTGTGTGTTTGCTGATGTTCTAGAATTAAATCGGGATTTTGTGGAAAATCTTGAATATAAAGTCTAATTTAATAAAGCTCTTCCACCAAGGAGATTTTTTTTCAGTACGTCTGCTCTTTGATATAGGGAAGATCCAATTGGTGGCTTTTAATTTAAGGAAAATTATTACTCCAGTGGTTGGCAATGTCCCAGTCTAACATTTAAAAGATGACTAATGTGAAGTTAAGGTATGCACTGTGTATATGTTTACCTGCAAAGAGTTTTTCCTTTTTAATGTTCTGTTATTTTTTTTCCTTCCTGCTCCACTTCTCTCCCAGTCCTATGAAGACCTTGTCCAGAGGCTGGAGCCGGTAATTATGGAGCTTGAAAGGCAGGAAAACGTGCTTGTCATTTGTCACCAAGCTGTCATGCGCTGTTTGCTCGCTTATTTTCTTGACAAGCCTGCAGGTAAGTTTTCCTTCATGTGTTACCAGTGGTCTGCTTTACTAAGACACTCTGAAAATCTGCTGATAAAGGTTCAGAGCAGTGACTTCAACCGCCCCCTGATGATGCAGGAACTCGTACTGGGCAAATATGTGTTTTCATATTTGATCTATTAATGTGACCTGATGGGTGATTTTATTGAGCTGCTTCTCACCTAAAATGCTGTAATGTTTGTTTTTCTCCTTTGTTTTAATAGCTTATCTGTTGTATGCAAGGAATGAAATAGGTACAGTGTCAGATAGACTTGTAAGTGCTTGGCCTGGCGCTTAATAGAAGAGTTAAAATGTCTGTTATCTGTACGTCATGTGTAATCCAGTGTTTGATTTCTCAGAACAACTGCCTTACCTGAAGTGCCCACTGCACACTGTCTTAAAGCTAACCCCAGTGGCTTATGGTAAGTAGTGTTTCCAAAAAGTCTAAATGCAGCATTGCTAATGTCTGTGTTGTCTGTAAAGGTTGTTCAGTATTTAACTTAAAATGTTTATTTTAATATAAAAGAGGATGTAGCAGGCTTGACTTTGTGTGTGTATGTGTAACAGCCTTGTTAGAATCCATGGATCCTTTGATTTTTGTTTGCTTTCTATTATGCCCAAAAATGTGTTTTTATTGTGAAGATCCTGAAACTGCCAGTGATTGAAATTACTGATGGATGGTTTTCTTGAGTATTTGGTTCATACACTATTTGGCTGATTTTTCTGGCAAACTCCTGTCACTTTGCTCTAGTCCAGTAAGATCTCACTTCTTATGGATGTGCTCGAAGATGTTGCTTGTTAGAAGACAAGCAAACTTAATTACATGTAGGTTTACCATCTTATGGAGGTTGTTATCTGTACCCTTCAAGTATTTGTGCTCTGTTTTCCTGAAATATTTCTTCCTGAACCTTCACACCACCACATGAACATTCCTCATTTGTTTTTGCTGGCATGTGTCTTAGCAGCTGTTCTTAGTGCTGAGCTCAGGGGTTCAGGTGGGATTTGTTGCTGGCCTGTGGAGAGCAAGGTGTGGGTTCCAGCATGTGGGTTGTTTGGTTTTAGGCTGATAGCTAGTGACGCTTCATGTGCTTTTCCACCCCAGCTTAGCACGTCTGCTGTGAAGTTTCTTTAAGAGATGGCTTAATTGTATCTTCTGATACCTAATCACAGATCAGAAGATTACTAAGATTACTACACAGATCAGAAGACTAAGAGGAGTAGCTGCACAATTTACCCAGGAAACAGATGGCCAAAGAAGGTTGAGTTATTCTTGGAAAAGTCAAAGCTACCTTTGATTATCAGCATCGAAAAATAGCAGTGCAGAAACGTACTTTGGTTTGGTTTTAGATTCAGATAAAGTAGAGGCAGAGTGACTAGCTGCTGTGCTAGGAGATGTCAGAAGAGGTTTTTGTCATTGAATTGTGGTTATCCCCTGCAGTAAGTGCTGTGGTGACATCTGGTGTTCCCAACCTCGCATGACAGGCTGTAGTTCGGGAAGTGGAGTTGTAGAATGAGAACAGTAAGAACAAAGAGAACTTTTTAAAGATAAGGTCAGCTTTTGGAAACTGGCTTCTCTCAGCTCAGTGGTCATGGAATACTGCTGCAGTTGAGGGTTTGTGTGGTGGTGTGGTTTGGTTTTGGTTGGTTTGTTTTTGTGGGACGTTTGGTGACTTTGTTGGCAAGCTTGAAGAGGGCCTCTGTGTTTTCATAGAATGACAGGACGGTTTGGGTTGGAAGGGACCTTGAAGATCCTGTAGTCCCAACCCCCTGCTGTAGGCAGGGACACCTCCCGTAGCCCAGGCTGCTCACAGCCCCATCCAGCCTGGCCTGCAGTGCTTCCAGGGAGGGGGCACCCACAACCTTGCTGGGCAGAGATGGTTACTGGCACACCAAATGGGGATGGAGAAGTGGTGTGAGGGCTTTTCTTGGCCTTTTGCCTTCACTGAAAGAAGGACTAGGACACTTCAGTCAACCTGCTTCTTAGAATTTGACCATCTCAAAGTATAAGGGCTGTGTAAAACACTTATGAACCGCTACCTCTATAGAATTATTTCAAGCTGAGGCCCCCCTGGCAGCCAGGGGAGCAGGGTGAGTGGTTGGATGTGGTGTGTTCCACTCCTTTCAGCTAACCAGGTTCTGGGGAAGCATCTCCCTTAGGGGATTGCTCTTCCTGGTACTGGAGGCTCGTGGGGTCTGATCTGTGGATGGGGAATTGTTGTGGCCTGACAGCTGGATGTTACCCGGCTGTCCTCAGAGTGCAGTGCGTGTACAGAGGGGCTGAAGGGCTGGCAGATGGTTTGTGTGGGAGCACACAGAAGCTGCACCTTGCTGTAGGTATGGACCTTCTCATCAGTAATTAAAAACCAGTTAGGAATATGCATGTCAGCAATTAACTGTGGAGAAACTGAGTGCCTCTGGTTTCCGTTGACTCAGGACAGTTTTTCTCAGAGACTGATCTCAGCTCTGGGTAAGCAGCCCTTAGCAATGGCCAGCATCAGAGATCAGAGTGTTCTGTTTGACTACAGACATCTGTCTAAAGAAGGATGACTGGGGTGCTCTCCCAGTATGAGAAATGCACTTTTCCCTCCTAAAATCTTTCTTCTTGTCTGATATTTCCCTGAGTGTTGACCTTCCTGCGCTGTTTGCTCACAGTGTTCGTTACAAGCAAAGTTTCTCAGACTCTGCTTTGCAGGGAAAGGCAAATATTCGCCATATTCCTTTGTGTCGTTCTTTGGAAAGCGCAGTGGCTTTCTAAGGAAAGGCTCAGGTTGCCTTTTTGTGGCATACAGCAAGCTTATGGAGTGCTAGGAATTTCGGAAATACGTGAACAGGAAACTCTGAAAACTTGATCTGCTGTTTGTGGCAGATGCTGGGCTCTGCTGTGTGTGGTGTGTCAGAGGAGTTTCACTGTGCTGTGTAGGGTGGCTGTATAAAAGTGCTGGTTTGAGATCTGACTGCATTTGGCAGTTTGACGTTTCAGTAGAAGCTCCCACAATGTATTAATTATGATTTGCTAGGTGGGGCAGTTCGTTCTACCCAAGTGACGTGTAGTTGTGTCTTCTCAGCATTCACACTTCTCTGGAATCGTTTATTTATTTATCTGTTTGTTGTGAATAGGAATTTCCCTCCAGAAGGAGGGCATGGCATTCCCCTCCTTTTGGGCATGGAAGTTTCGTTTCTGCTTTGCACGCATGGAGGAATGGGGTTTATTAATGACATGAAGTGGAATCATTTCCACATTTTAAAAAATGAGCGGCATTTGTCTTCAATACTGTTGTGTTTAAACACAACACAGAGTGACAGTGATCTTCTTGATGGGATGCTTTTGTTGGTGTGTGTTGGAAGATGAGAATTTGTGTTACAAGTAATAGTGATAAAGCAATGGTGAGACTAGAAGATAGATTATCAGATTGAGAACAGTGTTCATCCAGGTGGAATGCATTCATTTCAGTAGCTTTAGCTGTTCAGAACTTGGGAAACTCTGGTATGAATCAGAAGAGGGAAGTGATTATCCTTCACAAACTCAGAATCGTAGCTCAGATTGCATCTCTAAATTGCATCCTTACCATGACTTCATTTTTCCAAGCAGCCCAATTCTAAAAATGTGTTTTTTTATCAACAGGATGTAAAGTAGAATCTATATTTCTGAATGTTGAAGCTGTAAACACACACAGAGATAAACCCGAGGTAAGAATGGTTTTTGTTGTTGTTTTTTTCTTTTTTTTGAATGAGAGAACTCGTCATAATGTTCTGATCTTGGCTGGTTTCCGTGTCCTTGTGGTTAGAACAGATTTTGTAACTGCTGGCCATACTTAATCTTGCACATCAAGCTTTTCAGAGGTGGAAAAATAATTCTACTGAGCACAGTATCAACCTAAAAACTGTATGAAGTTCTTCAGTGTTGTCATTCAGCAGAAGCAGAGCGCGGGCACAAAATACACAGTTAGGAATGCCATGCTTATTTTGGAGAGAGCCAGTAATGAAGTGATAATCCTTTTCTGAGACATCAGAGTCATCAGCTGTTTCATCACTGAGATCCACACTGTGTGCTTTGCTGTGTTTGCTGCTGCTGCCCGTGCTGGAGGCTGAGGAGGGCTCTCAGGGTACAGCAAAACAGCGGGGAAAGGGAACTGAGTAAACTTGGGAAATCTCCGTGGAGATGGGATGGCAGGCTGTGGCAGTTTGTACTCTCCCTGTGTGGGCCTCTGTGCTTTGAGGCACTGACGTGCAGCGAGGTTGGTTATGGTGCTTGCACAGACAGAGCAGTTCCTTTGGAAGACCCTTTCAAAGGCTTTCTAGTCCAGCTTTCCCACTGCTGCATTATGGAAGTTACGTATAGTGTGTCGTGATTAAAATGTTCTGGTTTCCTTGCAGGTCCTCGTGCTGATGGCACTGAGAATGGCAGTGGTTCCTTGCTGAGGCTGTGAGCCGTGCCTTCTAGTCAATTAAAAGCCAGTTTGATAATGTGAGGAAAAAATGCTGTGGTGGTTTTCAGAACAAGAGCTTACAGTGAGAAGGAATATAAAGATAAATGTGTGCAGCCTTAAGACACAAAGCACTTCACTTATATGTGGGCGCACACTTGTGGCAGTTGTGCGGAAGTGTTGGAAGGGTCTGCAAAGGCATTTTGTTTTAGTGACTCAGGCACTGAGTTCTGGAAATCCTGACTTCTGGCCGTTCATAGACAAGATATTTCCATCAGGTGGTCACACTTCCTTTTTTCCTTCTCTTTCCTCCTTTATCTTTGTGCTTTACCACATCTGTGTCCTAGTTTGGCTTGTTAGGTTCAGGAAATCCATTCTCATTTCATGGTGCCTTAAAGCACAGTGAGAATAAATAAGGATGTCTTAGAGCAAGTGTTACTGTTATGTGTGTTGAATTATGGAGGTCAGTTTAACATGTGCAGTTTGTCTCATTAAATACTGGTGCTGAATTTGCAGCTTGCTGAAGTTCCTTGGGAATTACTGTTGGAAATGCCACTTGGTGTTCATTTAGGAGGAAAGCTGTACGTGTGGTTGGGCTGGAGGTGGTGGGTGAGCACTTCAGGTGCACACAGGACTGTGCAGACAGTGGCATTGCTGCCCGGACACCGACACAAAGCTGTTTGGTTTAGAACGAAAATAGATGGATACAACAAACAAGGAAAAGAGCAAAGATGTGTTCGGGGTTCTTCCACAAAAACATTTGTCCCTGCCCTCCAAAGAAACCCAGACTGGTTCAGTGTGGGTGGTGATCCGTTAGTATAACTGGCTGAAGGGCTGAGCTGGTTCTGTCTGCATTTGGATGTTGCTCAGAGGGCTGTGGATGTTTCAAAAGCTTTCATCTGCATAACCTACAAAAGTGCTGATTGTTTCTGTTAAATGAATTTTTCGAATACTCTACTGAAGGCAAAGCATTTAAGTAAGCGTCGTGTCACACATTTCAACACCACTCAACAAAGAGACCATGATGAAGAATTGCCTGCTGTGCTGTTCTTGCTCCCACAAGGAGTCTGTAGCCCTGCCTGCAGGACAGTGCGCTCCTTATCTGCTGCAGCTGAAGAGATGTACTTTCACCCTGCTGCAAAGTACTGCAGCATTTGTTTCTGGTGTCTGTAGAGCTCATTGTGTGCGGGTGATTTGTCTCGAGTGGACTGCAGCCTTGTGTTTGTCGGCATGGCGGTGCCTGACCTTCTCAGATGAAGGAGTCCAGCCTGCACTGAATACAAATCAGGGGCGTTGCTTGAGCTATTGCCTGGTCAGAAAACGAGCGCTGGGGTAAAACATCTGCTTTGTGCTTCTGCCTTAGCTGGTGAGCACGGGTAGGAATCTTGCTTCCAGCAAGAAATCCAAATCCCCTTTTTCCTTTCCTTTTCGAGGGAGGAGATGAGGTATTTCTCACTGACTTTGCTTAGCACAGGGTGAAAGGCATAAAGCCTGCAGAACGTGTTAAGAGAACTGACTAGGTTAAAAGGGCCCTGTATTTAATCCGCGCTTTAGGAGTACTGTCAGCACACTCCTCACCATCTGCATTCGTGGCTGAAAGGAGAGCACCTCTTGCCCAGGCTCTGGGTCTGTCACAGGGCAGTGCCATGGCGGGCCGGGCTCCTGAGGCTTGTTCAGCAGTCAGTGCTGTGCTTCCTCGCATTGCAGGCAGTGGAAGGTACACATGATGGGTGGCTCTGTTGCTCTTACTGCTGCGTGATAAATGCTCTCCTCTGTATTTCTGTTGCTATACAGAACGTAGACATTTCCCGACGTCCCGAGGAAGCCCTTGTAACGGTCCCTGCTCATCAGTGAACGCTGTGTCCCAACCAACTGTCCAGCTTGGGTGCCATTTTCATCTGCTGCTTCAAAATAAATTGAAATACTAATTATTCCAGTCGCCTTGAAAGAAAAAAGTAACCGTGTAAAAACAGGGGTGTAAAAACGCCAAAGCCAACAGTTCAAAGCCCGGAGTGAATCTTTGTACAGTGCATGGCCTGAGAGAATGATCACAATAAAACTGTACTGCCCTGCTTCGTTTATTGCAGATGAGTTGTTGAACAGTAATCAGCTGTCACTGGAGCGTTGTTTCTATAAATTGCTGTAATGTAAAGATGCTGCAGCATTGACTCTCAAAGCTGCTGAGCTATTAGAATGGCCAGCAAGCATTTAATGTCAGCTGATGGGGGTTTGTCTGTGAAGGCTGTGAAGCACACAATGAGTTTGTTCCCTGGGCACCGCTGTTATCTGTTCCAGTGCCCTTGGGAGCAGTTGGAGTGCTCTGTTGCACCAAATAGCAATTTGTAGTTGCTGTGCAGCCTTAATCCTGCTGATCTGCAGTGCTGAAGCTCTGCATGTGCTCACCAGTGGAGAATAGTGCAAGTAATGCCACAACTGCTACGAAGGTACAGGAATGTGTGTAAGTGCTTTCAGTTCGCAGCTTCTCTTAGCAGCTGCTGTGCATTAACCGACCTTGGGAGCAGAAGTGCCTTTCCATTCCTTTCACTGAGAAACCGAGAGTGGAACAATAGATGGTATTTGCTCTGCTGAAACGGGCTGCTGTGTGAGTGCCTGGTGCTGCCTTGCTGGTTCTGTGGAGCACACAGTCTCTGCTGGGAGAGATGCTGAGCCATGCAGGGAGCAGAAGGCAGTTATTTCTGGCTGGGCTGTGGATTGCCCTGCAAAGCGTGGAAGCAGGAGGCTTTTCCTCCTGCAGTAGGAGTGTGATCTCAGCAGGGCATGCATCCTGAACTTGGTTCCGGCAAAAGCTCTCACGAGCTGGACAGACTGCAGTCTGTTTGCAGCACGCTGTCCCATGTTGGCTCCAGCCCTGCTGTGTGTGGTGGGCTGGGCTGGGGGAGCTGGGATCCTCCTCTGTGTTGTGACCATGATGTCAGTGGTGGTGTCACCTCACAGTTTGCACTGTGAGAAATACTGTGCCATGGGACTTCTGGTGAAGATGAAATTTGTGCAGGCTTCTGTTGCAGAAAAAGTTTTATGAAGGTGGGATTTAAAAGCAGTTTTGCCCTCTGGGGGGGATCTCCCATTGCATCACATTACTGATGGCCCCCTTGTATGGTTTTCTTGGCCTGGTGCTGCAGGGGAGGTGGCGGTGACAGGTCTGCGTGCAGCTCTCCAGGGGGAGGTTGGCTGGAAGGAGGGCTTCCTTTGCACTGTGCTCTTCATCCCTCTGTTGATGTGCCCATTCTTCAGCCCTGGGTGATCCTTACAAACCTCATCTGCCTCAGAGTTCCTCCTGGCACCCGCACAGTTCAGAACCTCCTTCCCCAGCTGAGCCCTTTACCCAAAGTCTTCTAGCTCTGTTGTGAAGATCACACATGGAGAAACGAAGCTGAGCCCTGGAATGGCAGCTGTCTCAGTAAGAAGCGCACAGCACTTGTGTGGGGAGGCACTGCCACTGCTCTGCCTTGGAGAGCCCAGGGAGCACAGCAGTGTGAGTGGGAGCAGCAAATGCCTGGCTTTGGGTGCCATTCCTGCAGGTCCTCTGCAGCTTTGGACCGTGACATTGAGTCAGCTGGAGCCATCCAGCACATACCATTCAGAACTCAGAGACTCAAGGTTTCCAAGACTGCATAAAATACCCATAAAGAAGATAAAAGCTCAGACTGTCCAGAGGAGATGCAGCGCCATTCTGCTGCACGCCTTTATTTCCCTGTGCCCATGGTTGCTCTGGCAGTGAGATTGGTCCCACTGCACTAATCAAATCTAATGTGATTGCTCTGAGTGGAATTCATTTGCCATTAAGGGGATGGTAGTCCCTTTCTGGTCTTTCAGCTTTGTGTCTCATTTGTCTGATAAGCCCCAGGGTTTATTTACTAGACTTTGTAGTGTTTTTGCACATGGCAGTTCTGTGTGCTTCGCTTTCCCCTTCACCTTTGTTCAGACTGAAGGACTTAATGCTTTCAGTTTTGCTTATTGGCATTTCCTCTGACTCAGCTGGTGGGATGCAGTTTTTGCCTGGCAGGCCTTACTTCAGTTAAGGAGAGGTGGCTTTTCCTTGTCTTGGCCTCGTTGTTTCCTCTGTTTCGTGCTGTAGCTGTTCAGTTCTTGTTACTCTTAATTTCCAGTGCTTCCCCTTCTGCACATCAGTGCCTCCTTTTGAGCTCCATTTAATTTTCTTTGAATCAATAGCAGATGCTTCACTTAGATGTGAGCCGATCTTCTCACACTGTCTGTGGAGACATCTCCACATTCTTGAGGAGTTTTTGGGTACGTTGCATCAGTTGCTAAGAAAATACAGGCAGATGAGACAAATGCCAGCACAAGGGGTGTCTCTGCTGTGGTCATGAGGAGAGCACCTTGCTTTGCCAAGTCCTCATGCTCCTGGGTGTCTGGAGACATTTCTGTGTCTCCAGAAGGAAGGCTGCCCTGCGGAGCTTCTTCCAGGAACAGGACAGTAGTTTTCTCCTTCCAAGAGAGCAGCCTGGGCTGCTCTCCAGCACTCGTGTGCCCGTGCTGTGGTTGTGGCTGGTGTTGATGTACCCAGAGGGTGGAAGGCAGGTGAGAAAAGAAGGGGCTGATGTTGGTAGAAGGAGTGTTAGTAAGGGCAGGAATAACGTGGGCACACTTCACCCCCAAATCCAGTCCAGTACTGCTTGTTATCCCTTGTTTTCTGAAGGAGTGACTGAGTGTCCCAGCAGCATGGGCTGGGATGGCTCACTTTGCTGAAGGTGCACTCTGGTGCTGGGGCGGTGCGTGGTGTGCATGAGGTTCTGCTTCCTTCAGCTGGATTGGAGAAACATGCTTGGAAGGAAAAGGCCGAGCAGCGGGGCTGTAAAGCCATGAGAATGTTACCGGATATCAGTGTGACATCTGCTCGTGTGCCTGCGAGTCCCACACTTCACATTAGCAGCTTTCAGGGAGATAATTCATCTGCCCAGTGACTTTGCTGCCTACCAGGACCAGAACTGGCTTTCTAGATGCAATTATTAAGGAGTCAGTTCCCTAAGCAAGCTAGACATAAAGGAGAGATGGCTTTCCCCCCATCCAGATTTTGTCCCTTTTTGTGTGGCTGATGCTCTTTGCTGCACGGTGTTATTTTTCTTTTGCACTGCGTGTGAAATGCTAGAAGTGATTAGTAGATAGAAACAGGGATTAGAATAAAAAAAAGAAAAATTAAAAAAATAGAACAATGTGACACAAACATAGCATAGGGAAACCAGTTGTCCGAAACCAACTGTTCCACCAGAGGTGGTGTAACCTGTGCCATTGAGAGGCTTTCTGAGTGTCCCCGCCGAGCTCTGGGCTTCGGTTTCTGTTCCCAGCCTGGGACCTCTCCTCCCCTCCTTGTGCTTTATGGTCACACCGAGGCAATGAGCATCAGAACTTGTGCCATGTCTGTCTGGTGTGAGCACTGCGAGTTGAACAGAGCTGTGGCCGATGGTGTGACTCATGCCTTCAAGTACTTTCTGTCTTTAAATTTGCAGAATGTAGGCGTGGACCGGTCGAGAGAAGAAGCCCTGAGGACAGTACCCAACCACCTATAGCTGCAGCTCCGGAGGCAGCAGCCCTTCCTCCAGCACCTGAGCACGGAGCAGCAGCTCAGGCCTTGAGAGCGGTGAAGGCGTCGCCGGGCGGCAGGCAGAGCGCGGCTCCCCTCCGCCTTCAGACATTCCCAGTGTGATTCAGCTTCTTTAGAGAACAGCTGTAGTTGTGGTTAACTCCTGGTAGTGGTAAAAAGAAATCCGTGCTGACGGAGTCCAGTTGGTTTTAGACTTCTGTACGTAAAGTTGTGCTGTTTCAGTGGCTTTTAGTGTTCATCTGTGGATATTGCAAGGTGGTTAATTGCCCGTGTCAATTTTACTGTCAGATTTTACTAGACTTTAATTTCTTTAAGTGTTTTTCTAAGAATTTGTCTTATTTCCACTGTGAATCATTGTCTAGAGTTATGGAGAGGCTCATTTAACAGAGACAGAATCCTGCATTTAGAGCATCAGAGGCTTTGTGTTGCGAAACTACTTTCAGTCAGAAAGCTCATCAATTATACTAGCTTCTGTCTCTCCTCCTGCCCTTGGGTTTGCCCCAAAATGCTGAAATTGTTAAGAGAGGGGGAGGCTTCCTTGGAAAACAAAACAATTCTGAGGAGTTTCACCACCTGATAGATTCTGCTGCTTGAGTGGGGTTGTAACATTTTGCAGGGGCCGGCTGTAGTGTGGAGCACAGTGGAGGGCAGAGCTTGAAGCAATGGCTGTGGGATGTGTGTGTGTGGGGGGGGGGGGCAGCAGCCTGGGCAGTGGGAGCAGGCAGAGCAGTGCCCCTGTGAGCTCGGCTGCAGGAGGGCCTGGCAGCTGTTTGACTGTGGGCTGGGGAAGGGCTCAGCAGGCAGAGGCTGGAGGAGCTGCTTTTCTTTTTAGCACTGTGATTTGGAGGCAGTTTTGGGATGAATCTCAACATGTGTGTTTATAGCCACATCTAACACATACATCAGGAAGCAGTACAGAAAGGTTAGGAGGCATTTCACCTTTCTTAGAGCTCATGCAAGAAAACATCAGGTAAATTGTGAGCCCTTTTTGTCACAGGGCCTGCATGCCTTTTTGTTTTTAAATCATTTTTGTTTTTAAGCAGCCTCTCACTGCCCAAATTCTTCGTTGCTATTCTGTAGTTCTCTGTGAAACTCACAGAGAAACAAATGGGCTTCTTTATGTCTGCTGAGGGAACAACCTCCTGCATATGAACCTGCTGCGCATTCGCTGCGTTACCCACAGCTGCAGTGAGCTGCCAGCGCTGTGCTGGCTTCCTCCTGGGAGGGAGGACTGCCTTTCTGGTGATGGATGGTGCTTTGGGTTTTTTTGGTTGGTTGGTTTTGTTTGTTAAATCTTTATTAAGGACTTCAAGTGAATGAACCTTTACCACGTGTGTTGTTGACTTAAAAAACAAAACGCAACAGAACTTTGTTCAGTTCCTGTGTGAAATACTGGGTCCTCATAACATCATTTTGCAGGCTGGGGATGCTCTGTCTTCTGTTCATGCAGGATTTATGACAATGTGCCGCAGTTGTGGTTTGTTTTAATAAGCTAATGTCAGTGAGCTGCTCCGTGCTGGAAGTAAGCCATATCACATTGCTGGGTTCCACTACAGAAGAGGAAAGGGGGGGGGGGCACGAAGTGGCCAGGAACACTTGCTGTGAGCGCTGCTGGCTTGAGCTGTGTGTGTGACCCGTTACCTCAGCACCGTGTCTCAGCCCTTTCTTCATTCAGCTGTGTTCGTAGCTATTGTGGGAGGAGAGCCAGAGCCCCCGCGGTGCTGCTCAGCTGACTTAATTTATTGAGGCATAGTAACCAAGGCCAGCTTTGTGCAAAACGCACAGAACGCTTCCCCCCCCCCCCCCCCCCCCCCCCCCCCCCTGTTCTTTGCTTGGGAAGGCAGGGCTGTTCTCCTCCAGACCTCTGCTGTGACCGGGAGCCATTCCACAGCTCCTCCATTGAGATGTGTGCCCCTGGTGCGCGGGGCTGGGAAGCAGGGGACCACACCTTCCAGGGATGGAAGGAGACGTTCCCCCAGCACGAGGGGGGCTGGAGGCTGGTTGCTCTTTCCTCCCCCTCTCTGTTTGACCTCTCTGCCCTTTCAGAGGTGCTGTATAATTCCTCAAGGCTAAATGTTTTACGTACAGTAGGTCTTTTTATAGCCTGCTTTTGAATATACTGTGAGTGTTTTACTAAATGAGCGTTGAGTTAAAAAATAAAAATAAAATAAAGGTTGTATAGAAGTGTAAATAAACTGTTATGCTGATACTTGAAGAGAAAAAATTATGAAGTTGTCTGTGGGACTTTAGGTACTAAATCATCAACTGCATCCACCCCTTTCTAGCTGGTGAGAGCAAATGTAGACAGTGAATGTAACTGCAGTGAGCTGCGTTCTGCCTGCTGTCTGACTTCTGGCTGGGGAGGCACTGGCGAGGACTGCAGTGCACCAGCAGTGCCCTGAGCAGCTGCCCGTGTCCTGCACTCTTCCTGCCACGCAGCCCTGACCGAGGCAGCACAGGAGGTAAAAACCCTCATCCTGGCCTTGTGTATTTGTGTCTGTTTCACTACCTTCTGACTGTTAATGCACTCGCTAGCTCATGCAGGCTTCTGAATGAAATTAAACTACCTTTTCTTACACTGTTGGCCTTCATCATTGTAATCTTTCAGACCAATGTAATTGTTGGACATTTGATCCACGCAATAAAGATCAAATGTTACACCCTGCACTGCTGTGTTCTTTCCATGGCTGCTGCAGCAGTGGAAGTGCTGGGGAGCAATTGTTCTTCTGGGTGAGAATGGTGAAGATTTGCCCAAAGGAGCAGGAAGGTAAGACTATTAACTCTTCCTTGTCATTGGTATTTTAAGGTCTGCATCAACCTCTTAATACTACACTGGTCTTGCATCCTCTTCCATCTGCCACCTTCTGGCACATATTTGCACATACAGTTGAGGTGGCATGAAAATTCTAGAGGCAAAGTAAGGAAGTGATTGAGGGTACCACAACTGGTTAAGGGGACTGCAGAGCTCAAGCACAAAGCAGCTGCTTACCCTGCTCCTTTAGAGCAGCCCCTGGAGCCTGGCACACAGCAGGGAGGGGAACTGCTGGCAGCAGCTTTGCAGTTGCACAATGCTTCCCAGCACTGCTGCAGAAATGAAAGTCAGCGGGAGTTCCTGCACCACACACGTTTTTAAGAAGTCCTTCCTGGGGGGGGAAATGAGTTTGTTTCTTGCGTTTTTCCTAGTAAAGATGAAGGCATTAACTGTCAGAGCCAAGGATGTACAGCTAACTAAAGGCAGTATGGGCTGCAGCCCCCAACTGCTGTATGTGGGCCTCAGCCCTGCCTCCACCAGCCACAGGCTGTTAATTCCTCATTTCAGATCATTCTAAAAGGTTTTTCTTATCTTTGTAATTGAAGGCTTGAGAACTATTATCATTTTCTACTGTGGATTAGTCACAACTGGAGTTTAATTGGGTATTTGTCCAGGAGAAAGAAATCAAAGTGAGGAAGGGAAGTTTAATGTAACTTTGAAGTGAGGACAAAAGAACCAAGGGCTCCAACACATTTTTTAAAAAGACATTTTCCATTCTCCAATGTCTTGAGCAAAATATACAGCATATATATTTATATATATAAAACATAACTACATTCAAGTAACCAAACAATTTACATTTTCCCAAACAGAGAAAATAATGCACATGATTCACATACCTCACACCCGGCCATGCATGAAAGAACACTGCCAAGGAATCAGCAGTTACACGTGATTAACCACACTACCGAGCTGCTACTGTGAAGTACTGACACATCACTGGAACACACCACTTAGCACTGCAGTTTTCTGGACATAGCATTTCTAAGTCCGGCTCTGTTCAGCCTATTTTTCTAAGATCTGTTCAAATTTAGGGTTGGTGAAGGAGAAGCCATCGAACGCAGACTGATCCATGGAGTCAATCAGGTTTTTGTCACTGTAGGAGAGCTTCGGCTTCTCATTCAGAAATTCTCTGTCAAAGTTGTTGTAGTCACTCGCTGACTTCTGTTAAATAGAGAAGGGATGACAGTTTGGGACAGGGCTGCAAACCTGGCTTCCAGAGCAACCACACTCTGGGTTCTGTGAAAAAAAATTCTTTGCCTATTTTAAACAATACAACAACTCTCCAACTGGGCCATTGCATATTGGTGGTTGGAAACACATAGCACTATGCTGCTTTGAAAAAAGAACCACCTGGGCTTGTGATGAAGTTCCACTTAATTACCCAAGGATTCTCTACTGCTGCAAGCAATGCAGTTACATTTAAACCCACAGATATTTTTCAATTCCTGAAACCATTTAAGGTCTGCATTCGTTCAGAGAAAGATCTGATGCCTTCTTGCAGCTGTCTCCTGTCTGGATAAAACTAATACTTGTGCACGTTTCCTAAGAATTCCCACTACTGAAGGCCATGTTTTACTTTCTGAACCTTCAAAGCTTGGAGTTTGCAGGACACTCAAACTTCCACAGTGCCTTTCTGTGTTAACATGGGCCATGAAGCCTCCCATTCTTAAGTGGAACAATTTCTGTATCAAGCATATAAGGACATTTTAAGAAGACAGCTTAAACTCTAGACCATTTATCTGTACCTGCACCGGGGTTAAGGAAAACTGATCTGAACTTTTAACTCAGATGAAGCAGCAGTCTGTGGTGATGTTTGTTCTTTACATGCTCCTCCTTTTAGATAATGCTAGGCACATGCACTGCAAACAGCTTTAATAGCAGTGGTGTGGAGAACACATCCTTCTGCCCAGCTGGAGACTCTCATATGAGTTTGGAGCAACAGAGGTACTCAGTATTGGTGCAGATTGTGCCTGTGGGCAGGGACCAGCTGAGCAGCCCAAAGTTTATTGGTTCTTCACCAACATGGCAACACAGCAGAGAAAAACCCAGCAGTGCTGGCAGTAGTGCTAACATAAAGGCACGGAAAACATTCACTTCTCCACTGATCTAAAGATTTAAGAAGGGTGGGCTGCAGAACTATGAATTGATTTTTCCTGAAGGCTGTAGTGGTAAATAGACTTCTTGAGGTTGTATAGGAAGGTGGTCTTATAAGAAAGATTTCAGACTAGAAAAGATTTCAGGTTTCAGGAGAAACTACAGTAAGAATGCTTTAAGTAAGTTAGAGAAACCACCCATGACTCCTGTATGGGCATTTACAGTATTGCCAAGAAACAAAGAATCATCCACATACCACTTTTGGTTTGAAAGGAGGGTCAACCTCCCTCTTCTCTAGGGTCGTCCAGTTGATGGTTTTGAAGAAAGGATGATCTCTGATATTCCCAGTGACACCGAGTCTTCTTGTTGGATCTCTTTCAAATAGCTGCAAGACAAGATAACCAGTGATGTCTTACATTTGCTAAGAAGGTAGGTGGCACTGGAAGAAGTGACGGGTATGCTGCTGAACCAGCCAAAGTTGCTAACAGTAAACAGACATGACTGCTAACCTCCCTTGGCTTTCAATTTGTAAAAGTTACCTGCCAGCTAATAAGCAGCTCCTTTTAAAAGCTGAGATTTCAGGGAATCATAGAATCTTATCATAGAGTTGGAAGGGGCCCTTAAGGCTTCCTCCACCTGTAGTGAGCAGGGACACCCACAGCTCCATCAGTGCTCAAAGCTCCATCCAGCCTGACCTTGAATGGCCCCAGGAGTGGGGCACCACCACTTCTCTGGGCCTCACTTCCCTTACTGTAAAAAACAAAAACAAACAAAAAACTAAAAAACCCTCCTTCCTAATATCCAACCTAATTCTCCCCTCTTTAGTTTGAAACCATTTCCCCTTGCCCTGTCACAACAGACCCAACTAAAGAGTCTGTCCCCTTCTTTCTTACAGCCCCTTTGGATACTGACAGGCCACTCTCAGCCCTCCTCCCAGAATTCTCCACCTGCGCAGCCCCAGCTCTCAGCCTGTCCCATATGGGACTCATACGGGAACACCCCTATTTGGAAGAAATACGCTATGATGACCCACTCGAGGATAATCAAACTTACCTTTTCTAATATATCTTTTGATTCCTTGGTAATCCAGCGTGGGTAATGAGGTGTGTCCACTCGGATTGACTCAAACAACTCATCTTCATCATCCCCATGGAAAGGGGACTGCCCAATGAGCATCTCATATAGCAGGACCCCAAACGACCACCAGTCCACAGAGAATGTGTACTTCAAGCCTTGCAGAATCTTGTTCCATGAAAAGAGTGCAGGGGAAGAAATGTGATAATTAGTAAAAGGCAGAAGTGCATGCCAAAGAAACAGAAGTGTGAGTTTAAGAGAAATCTCTAGTAACAAGCTTATCTGGGGAGGTGGAAAAATCCAGCTGTCTGACAGGACTGCTGACATTCCGTAGCACTATGCTTAGCTGCTGTGTGAGGAAATGTGGAAGCTCAGAGGACAGATCTTTGTTCTCATTCTGAAGTTTTCTCCATTAACTTTAAATGCCACAGTCTTGGAAACATCTACTCTAGTTTCATTACAAAGCAATAAACAGGGAATGGAGGAACACATAACAGACTTCGACATTTATTGCTTTTAATAGCTAACCATCTTATTTGTCTACTATTCAAATCAGATAAGAAACCAGCTCTGAACACAAGGAATTTAACTGTGAGTCTCCTCAGAAGCTGTTCTTGCTTTGAATTTTGGCTGTTTACACGGATCTGTTTATCACCTGCAGTGCACACGTTTTGCAGGAGCCCTGCATGTGTGCCAGTGGTAAGGCAGAAGGGAAAGCTATAGATTTTCAACAACTGAAAAATTTACATTTTAAAAGAAAAAAAACAGGGGTTTTGTGAAGCCTACATAGAGAACACTTAAAATGTTAAGAACCATTCACAGAGAAGCTCAGATTCAATGTTTTTCTTATGCTAATTAGATTTTTTTTGTTTTTTTAAACAGTTTTGAACTGCTTTTCTTAAGAGGGAAGAAGAACCACAGAGGCCACTCTAAGGTGGGTGCATTAAATCCACTGCAGCAGTGCGTGGCACTGATATACTGACCTCCGGAGCAATGTAGTCTGGGGTCCCACAGAAAGTGCTTGCCTTGCTCTCACCGACGACGTTTTCTTTGCACATTCCAAAATCAGCTATTTTGATGTGGCCTTCTTTATCGAGCATAACATTGTCTAGTTTTAGGTCTCTGCAAAAAGGGGATAAAAGAAAAATGGCATGTTTGAAAGATGAGTGAATCATTTTTGTATTCAGATGTATGCGTGTTCTTCCCTGGCTAAGAACAGCCCTCCCTACATCACACAAAGAGGTTTTTCAAGGAAATAATCATCCATCAACACAATATCTATGAGATAGTAACTCCTGTACTTTGAACATGGTAGGGAGAAAGGAAAACTTCTCCGCAGAAGAAATAGGCTGAGGTGTATATACAAAGTGATCGTATGATCCTCACCATCTGTTTCCCAGTCCAGAACCACTCTCAGTGCTTCGGTTGCCTCTGGAAGGAGGTGAGTTATTGCCTTACCAGGCAACACAGCAGTGCTGCACTGACTGTAACTCAAAGGAAGGGCTGTCAGATGCCTGGAGTGTTTGGCACAAAGCACCAATCTTCAAAGCCTGCCCAATTTTAGTACCACCTGTGTGACTTGTTCCCAGTTACAGCACAAGGGACACTGTGTGCTGTGGCCCACTGTCTGTGACATGTCCTCTTCGTGCCTTTTCTTAGAACTGCACTCCTCACGCAGCAAGAGCCTTTTTTAACAGCAGTTTCCAAAAGCTACATTCCCTCCCTTTGACTGCAACGTGTTTTTTGTCCATCTGGCTGCAAAAGCACATACCGAGGAGGGCAGGCTGAAGAGAAACCACGCAGCCCTTCTGCTTACCAAGAAAGACTTGAATTGAGCAGATTTTACATGAGAACAGGGAAGTCTTTTCTCCCTAGGAGCTTATGCTTTTATTATCAGCTACTCACACTGCCACAAGGGTGAGCTGCAGTATGAACTAGAGGAGTGAGCTGCAGTAGGAACCAAGAGCCCCTGCTCAAATGCAAGGCACCATAAATCCTTCTATGTTTGGAATCTGCTGCTGTTCACCCTGAGTAAGTTTCTGAGACAGGGAAAGCTCACTGTAACATAAGGCACTGCTCTTATCTAGATGCAAGTTCTAAAATCATCTGTAGGGGTGCGAAGGGTTCACTGATGTGCATCACCTACCTAAAAGTGCTCCAGTTAGGTTCTGTGATTGTATTGGTCAACTTTCTGTGTGAGATGGGGAAGAAAAGTACCTTTGGTTTGCTGATATCCTGACAGTAAATGGTACTGTTTCTCTGAAAATATTCCGCACTCTGAAATCTCCCTCTAGGAGCACTAATTTATAAGCAGGCCTGGAAATGCTCTACAAAATCTGGGATGGAAAGATAATAGCATGATGACAGCATGCTCCAACAGGTGCTTCTTTACAGCAGTAAAGGGAGATGGGCTCTACTGGACATCTTGGGATGTACTTCCCTAAGGCCATGCATAACTTGCACTCAAGCATACAGATGTTGTCTGCTAGAGATAAGTGCTGCCTGAACAGGTAGTTACCAAACACTGCTTTAGAGACTTAGGATCCCTTTCAATGTGGAAATTCACAGTAAAAATCATCCAATGAGCATCTGGTTCCTGATATTTGGACCGGGTGAGGCAGAAGCTTGATTCTGTGGTTTCACATAGATGGCAAAAGCAGACAACTTTCAGCCTCTGTGATTTCACAGGGCTGGTAGGAACTGATACCCACAGGGACCCTCACCATTGCTACTGAACTAGAAAGACTTGTGATTTGAAGGGAGGGTTTAAAAATAACAGACAAAATTGCTTTTGTGTAACATAAATAACATTCCATCATTCTGGTTGCCAAGGAAAAGACACAAAGATACAGAATTCATCTCAGGCATGTTAATGCCCTTGGAATAACATCAAATGTCTGACAGACAGCCTTTACTTGTTACATCAATCAGTAACTCAAAGAGGCAAGAAATGGTAAGGCATTTCCTAGTTCCCACGCTGGAACTAGATGGTACTCACCTATAAATAATGCCTTTGCTGTGAAGAAACTGTAGCCCACATAAAATTTCAGCTCCATAAAACCTGAAGAAACCAAAACACCGTTTAGTTTGTCTTTCCCAGTTAAAACATGAGACAATGCAGCTGGCCAAAAGAACTAACATAAACTTCATGAAGTGAGAAGTATTATACGTTTCTTTAAATACTCAGAAAGAGCAAAGCAACATTTACTGTTAGACCTGTATTTATACAGATGGATGTTATAATCTATGAGTTAACCTTCACCACACAGCTGTGATGCCAAACAGTGGGGACAGCAATCGCTTTAATGCTCCGTTCTCTTTCATTGTGGAATGCTGTCCCTTTTCTACTCTTTAATAGTTCAGCATGTATTTATAGAGAAATATGCAAACAGTGTTTGAAATACAGTTACCGGGAGCTTAATACTCACAGCACTGCTTTAGAGGGGGGATGGGGCATTAAAGGCTAAATTTGAAACAGACCTCAATACCTACATCCTTCTATGCTTGCCCAATTGCAGCACAGGCTGAAAAGAAGCACTGCTTCTGTCTCAAAAAGGAGGTGATAATCCAGGATACCAAGGAAAACATTTAAGGAATGCTTTCTCTTCCCCGGATAATGTATGCCTTTAATCCAGTGACACTTCCTTAGTACAACACGCAGTAACACCAGCCATTTTCTTGTCCAGTTACACAACAGCACTGGTGCTTTTGGGTACCCCATGCTGTTACATTTAAGATTCTCCCATGCACTCATTCAGTGACACAATTACAGGCATTCTGCTGGGTGAGGTAGTTAAAAACTGATCTAAAATTAAAAGTTACAGTTGGGACAACACAATATTTTTGCATCTTTTACAGTCTTCAACTCTGGTTATCCTTGTCATAGGTTACTGACAGAATCGCTTTCCTATTTTTAATAACATCTTGTGTGAAGTGCATGTTATCCTCCTGTACTAGTGATATTATTTACTGGATTCTCCCAGCCTCCTCCTGTGCTGTTTTCTTATGAAATTATTTTTTTCCATGGAAATACTCTCCTAGAGAATACTAATGCTGTACTTTTTCATTGCTGGCTTATGTTGCGGCTTACCTGCATCTTCATGTACAAGCATCCCTTAAAGCAAAACACAACAGTGCTTTGTAAACGTTAGAACCAGAAGCAGTCAAACCATAAAGACTATAAGCATCCATGGAGACTGGGACTGAAGCACTGTGGACTTACGTTGCTCTGTAGAGATCAAAACGCCCCTTGTCTTGTATGTGAAACATCAGGTCTCCCCCATTCAGGAACTCCATAACAAAAAACAGGTGATCCTGTTTGCAGATAATCAGAGAACAGAAACATTACTGATGTCACTGTATACGCATAAGCAGCAACGTGGCTCCTGGGTACCAAGTGGCCACATTTCTCATATCCTGAAATATTTACCTGTTTTGTGCACCCCTAAGAGTGTATGAGGTTGCTATAGATTTGAGTAGCATGATCTTATAAGGTTGAAGAGCTCTTTGTGTATCTGTGGGCTTCTAGATTTAATATAAATATACATTTAAACAGACTTACTGACTTCTGTCTGTCATTACTGACAGTCATTTTTGTTCCCTTCACTGAGGATGATAAAAGCTAAGGTCAAGTCTTTAAATTAAACCCCACATTGTGTAGATGTTACTCAGACCTCATTCTATTTTCCTCAGTGGGTACCACACTCACGTTTACTTTCCACAAGTCTTGTGAACTACTGCAGGGGAGCACGAGAAGAATGAAGAGTTAAATCCCCTAAGCTATTTCACACTTGACCGTTGGTAGCAGCACTCTTTAAAAGGCTACCTGTGTTGTGCTGCTGTTGCCACTGGGTTTCTATTCCTTACCTTTGTCTGGAACGTGCAATAAAGGTGTGTGAGAAATGGATTTTCCCATGCAAGTGCTAGGACCCGCTTCTCCACCATGGTACATTCCACATCATCATCAATTAGCACCACATCTTTTTTCAGAGCTTTGATAGCAAAGAACTCATTCTTTCCTTTTAGCTCAGCAAGCAGGACCTACAAATGAAACGAAAGATGAGATTACAGCACTGCAAGAAAGACTGTTGTTGATGGTATCAATTAAGGAAAAGTCAAGGACACTTACAGCAAGCAGCATGACAACTAAACAACCACATAAATGGGAAAGATGGGTGAGATTTGGGAAGGTGAATCTGCTGGGTGTAGCTAAGAGGAGATAGGGTACAAAGAGCATGTAACACAGGCAGAGCAGCTGTCAGGCAGTTTTTGTCTTGTGATATCAGAAGTAGATGCCTGTTTCTTCATTGGAGCTGGAGTTTCACAGCCAACAGAGGACAGACCCTGAGGAGGTCACACCACTGCTGGACATGCACAGAGCAGAGGCAGACAGGAGTGGAAGGTCATGCTGCCCTCCCACGTATCCCCTCCCATTGCACCGAGTCCATTTCTATACAAAGTGTATGAACATGAATTATCCTTTTGGATAAAGAGCAATTCCTCTAAACTGGATATTAAATAATTCAAAACCTGTTGTGTATTATGAATTCCTTCTGAGTTCTGACAGATGCAGGCAAAGACTTTTTGTCTTTGACAAGGATGTGTTCTACTGTGTTCTATTAAAATATTATCTGTTTGAGCAGCTGTAAGACAATACTGGCTAATGGAAATAGCCCACAGTACTGCAGAGATCAAGCAAGGCTGTCAGTTTAAGCTCTGTAAGTTTGCTACATACCTTTCCAAAACTTCCTTTCCCCAGTACTTTATGGAAGACAAAGCTGTCTATATTGAACTTTCTTCTGCTTGCAATTCGTGGTGGTGGCTTGGCAGTGCTCCCCTCCCAGAGTTTATCATATTGGCTGTTATCTGCTTTAAAAAGGAGGTTAAAGTTCAGTACATTTAGAAAAACTGCACAACTCAGATCACCTGCTAGGAATTAGTGACACAGTATTTCAATTCAATGACATGCCATTTCAGTTCATCTGCTGCTGGGACACTGGCCAATCCAACCATGCGGGTCAAATCATGTAGTTTACAACAAGTTTAAATTACTCAAAAACATTTGATAACGTTGGATTGGAATCTGTTATCATTTCTGATGCTGGGTTTAAGCAACACATACATTATGAAAATAAAAGAGCCTAACGTTATCACTAAGATACAGAGCATAATTTGGAGAACAGGACAGGAGAGGTCAGTCCTCCTGTCTGAGGAGAGACACCATAAAAAATCTGGTTTGCAATGGAGCAAAGAATCACCAAGGTTGGAAAAGACCTCAAAGGTCATCCAGCCCAACCATCCACCTACCACCAGTATTCCCCACCAAACCATGTCCCTCAGTACAACACCTAAATGTTTCTTGGACACCTGCAAGGGTGGTGGCTCCACCACCTCCTTGGGCAGCCCATTCCAGCACCTGATCACTCTCTTTTGGAGAAGAAATTTTTCCAAAAATCCAACCTGAACCTCCCTGATGCAACTTGAGGCCATTCCCTCTCGTCCTATTGCTGTTTCCTGGAAGAGAGGCCAACCCCCACCTCATCACAACCTTCCTTCAGGAAGTTGTACTCCTCCAGGCTGACCAATCCCAGCTTCCTCAGCCACTCCCCATAAAACTCATGTTCCAGTTCCCTCACCAGCTTCACTGCCCTTCGTTCACTGCCCTGCATTCCAGGACCTCAATGTCTTTCTTGTAGTGAGAGGCCCAAAACTGAACACAGTACTTGAGACCTCAACCAGAGCTGAGTACAGGGGGATGATCACCCTCCTGCTCCAGCTAGCAACAGATGATGCTGGCTAAAAAGCATGAAAACAGCAGTTCAGTTTGATTATATTCTAAAATTAATAAGTATCATTCCTTGGATCCCTGCTGCATAGATCTACCATGTCACCAACAAGACACTGATGACAATCACAAGATGATACTGTATACACCCTACAAGCTGCACAGCATCTGAGGCAGGCAGGAATCACAATGGCTGCAATCCTGACCTAATATTCAACCAAGCCATCTTTGCAAGAGGTTACCTGCTCTCTTTTGTCAAACCAGAACAAGTATGATAAATAACATAACGCTCATTTTCTTACTGGGCATTGCAACCAGTGTATAGTTGTGAAACCATCATTTACTTCTTACTGAGTGTGGAGATTTCCATCTGATACAAAGCTTTTTGTTACACTTACCTTTGAACAAATAATCAACAAGTTACTAAACCCAGATACATTAACTGCTAGAACTCTTTAACAATAGTAAAAGTAAATAGTAAATTAATAGTAAAAGTAAATAGTAAAAAAATACAAATAAACCCTCATTCTGAAGCTGCTGAGATAATTTAATTTAAGTGGGATCTGGAATCCCATCTCAGCCGTTCAATCTCAGCTAGTGTTCTGGCTCCTGAATCCCACAGTTGACAGCAGTTGTCACTGCACAAAGGCTTCTAACATACAAACAAAGATGGTTAACAATAGATGTGACATTTTGGGGGAAGCAGAGAGGTGTCAGAGCAGTGAGCTGTCCCCCACTGCCACTGAGGAGCAGTGCCACGAGGAGATAACACACAGGTGTTCTGCAGAAAAGTGGGTTTGCCCATGGACTGAAAAAGCACTGCTCTTTGTCAAGAAGTTATTAAGCACTTTGCATGGTAAAAATATACATTATGTGTGTATTTTTAACAATGCTTGTTCAAAAAGTCGTCTAACAGAAGGCAATAATGAGTAACTGAAACTAGCAGTTTGTGCAGTCTGGTGGGTAAATGGCTGGAGGAAAATACTGTTGTTTTTCTCACCTGTTGTATCCCCTCCTGGACCTCGAGGTTTCTTATCAAAATCCTGGTAAATACCAACATTTTCTACAGATCCAGAATCAGATCTCCGTGTGGACTTCTAAGAAAGAAGGGAACACTTTAAGCTCTACTGATTCTTCATAAATATCTAAAACAATAGCTGGTAAATGCAGTGTGATGGCAGTATGATCTTTGCTTTTTAATAATTAACTCCCAGCACATCTCTCCTGTAGAATTCTAGTTCACAGACTATCCAGCCACACTTTTTCAGCTCAGCCAATCATTCTACTTCTTTTACTCTAAGAAAAACAATCACCAGAAATCCTAAACAGTCTGCGTAGTTATTTGCTGAAAAACTACAAAAGGTGGTACAGAAGTCCAAAAATCCACAGTGAAAATAATTGTTTGGTTTGAATTTGCTGTAGGAAACTGTTCCCTGGACTTGGGTTAATTTTTCTGAAAGAGGAGATGGGAACCACTGTAATACTGGACACACCAGAGTCAGCGTGTGACATCCTTCTTCAGCACATGCAAAGAAATTTTAGGTAAGAAGATCTCAGAGATCAAGTTCTACTAATGAGCACATCAAGTTTTTCTGCGTTGTGAAAGCTGGTGTAACAGCTCTCAGTGTTTCCAAAGTAAATATCCTGTTAAAGCTAAAGGAATGCCTCAGCTGAGAGGAAATACTGTTGGCTTTTGTGATATATTTTCCTGTTTTATTTCAGAGCTTGTGTTTGAATCTTAATTTCCTCCAACTCAGAAGTCAACAGCAGTCTGTACACAAAAGACAGCCACACTGCAGCAGGAGACCAAAAAGGTAAATTATGGGGCCAGTGCTAATTCCAGGGGCATTTTCTTTCTGTATCTATCAGATTAATAAAAACTGAAATGTTTTGGTCTATTTCTCCTTACATAATTAATTTTAGCATTCAAGGGAAATTCTAAAGTTGAAGCATGAGAAAAACAGATTTCAGCTTTATGCTTTGAACACAATTAAACAGAAAGGCAGAAAATAACCCTGGCACTATCAAAGAACCAAGGTGCATTTCAGGGAGAACATTCCTCCTTTTTCAGAATTCTTTGTCAGGAAGGATGTTTCTCTCCTCAACTTCACCTCTAAATTGCTGACATCACCGTTACTCTCCTCATGGTCAAATTAAGAAGAGAAAGTTGTTTACATTCCCTCAGTTCCAAACTTCTATTCCCAACAAAAGTGATATGGAATAGATGAAGTAAAATAAAAACCAGAAATGCTCTCAAACAGCTAACTGAATGACAAAGGGCAATAAAACATACCTGGCTGACTTGAGTTAAAGCTTCAGCTAGCAACTTCTGGTTAATTCCACACAGGTTGGCCACCTTCTTTTGGCATTTATGATGCACATTCATTGCACATTCTAAAATAAATTTAAGGACAGTTACACAAGCACCAGAAAAATAACATCTCAGATTATAACAAAATGTTTTTTTTTTCCTCAGTGCAGTTCATAAGCATTACAGCAAGCCCAGGTTAGACATTAATCTGTGATTACAAATAAAACTTAAAATTTTTATCTTTAACACAATGAAAACACAAAAATACAAAAAAAAAGGGTTTTTTTTGTTTTTTTTTTTTTGTTCTTTCATTCTTCTCTTCTCAAGGTCTGTTACAGTAAAGATCACCATCTTTGTGACAGAATTACAAAAATTGTATTTGCAGTGAACACTTCAACTACACTTTAGGTGCTACCTTGACTCAGTCTCACCAGATTTCAGCTACTCCCAGCACAAACTTTGATTATGCTCAAGATCACATCTCCACTGCATGTCTTCCAACTGCATGAGATGCTCAGCTTGGCTGAGCTGTCACACAAGCCAAGCGCCTTGCTGTCCCCCTTTACTAAAAAGCTGCTTAAACAACACGTGGATGATAAATCTCATTCTGCATAACACACAAATGCAGTGTGTGGTGATAGCTAATCTCTAGCAGGGGGCAGAGAGAAAGTGATCCCATTGGACAAGCAGTGGGAGGTCCCACCTGCCCTCCCTCTCCCTCCATACCTTCACATTTGAGTCCCTGCTTGACCAGCCCCCAGAGCAGGCTGCCACAGTGGTCGCAGAAAGTAGGGCTCATGTAGTTGTAAACTTTGAAGCGGTGAGGCATGTCAATGTTGAAACGTTCCTTCTGAAACTGTGGGCAGAGAGATGGGAGAGTCACTTGACCCAAAAGAGGACTAACTTCCTATAGAAAATAGCTTAGAAATTACAAAGCTACAACAATTTTATCCTGGATACCCCCGTCTTAACATTCTGCATGTAAGAATTTAGGTACATATCCCAGCCTAACGGGGCAGTTACTGAACAAAAACGTGCATTTAGCATCTCTTTACATCTTACCACATTAGCAGTGAACATGAAACTACAGAGTTAAATATATGAGACAATCACATGAGATTCTAGGGGTCCTGACAATAGTCAACTCTCACTTTCAATTACTGATGTTGTATAATACAGATGAAAGATAAGAGTCTCTGCAAAACACCCTCAAAACATTGGGAAAACAATGCCACCTTCACCCTCACAGTACACCACTAGCAATACACCATGTCACAAAACACATCCAAGAGAAAAATTTGGTATCTGGGGCTTCTGAAGCCTGCAAAAATCCTTCTTGATCCATGAATTCATCCTTCATCTAGCAGGGAGCGAAGCACCCATCAATACTACCCACCTCCTTCTAGGGTTTTTAACTACTTTTTTTTCTTTTTTCTTTTTTACTTCAAAGTTTCACCCACTACAGATTCAAACCCATTCTTAAAAAGTAACTCCACTGCACAGCCAAATGCCTCCCAGAATGGACCTATTTCCATACAGGTTTTTGTTAGCTCAGGAGTATTTAGTTACACTCCAAGGATACTGTTCCAGCTCTTACCATTGTGTCTCTGCTGTTGGCTGCAGTACCAGTACACCTCCCAATGATTTTGTCAATACATTTCTTATGAATAGCAGCGTTGCATTCTTCATTACATGTACAAGGGAAAAAAAAGAAGGGATTTCCTCAGATAATAAATACATGGGATGAGGCGTTTGCGTTTCATAGGACAACAAGAAAAAACACACCATAAGACATCATACCAAACCATTTCTATCAAGATGATCTTTTTAAAGCAGTTTCCCTTTCATTCTCTTCTACCATAGCCTCTAAATGAAATAGCTTTCTAAATGAAATCTGTCTCCATTAGATAATGCCACCAGAATTTGATAATATGAGGTTGATAATATGAGGACAATATTAGGCTTTTGATCCTCTTTGATACCTCCTCTGCTGTAGAGATCTACTCTAAGTTATGAAGTACTTTTGAATTCAGCTGTAAAATCCATCAGTAATTGTAATTCATTTTACAAAAGGTTTCACAAAAGCAGCTGTCATGTATGAGTGCAACTTTCCCAGTGTATTACATGCACATTAGAAGAATAGTTCTGTCTAAATCTTGGTACTAACATTTCAGGTAGGAATCACAACTAGGCAACTTTAGATCATCACCCACAATTCATATTTAGCATCTACTGATGAAGTAGATGTTTGTGCAAATTTACAGGATCTCTTTTTCCAAAGGTAACTACTGGATCTATAAAATAAATTAGATCTATAAAATAATGTAGAAAGTAATACAATAAAAAGACAAAATTCAACTTACGCCTACATTTGTATCCTTGTTTGTTCAGTCCCCTGAAAAACAACGATAGAGAAGGAAATCACGTAAGTATATGCTTGCTAGAATACAAGTGTTTTGTTTTTATCCCCTATACCCACTATGTCATCCAATTTCTTCACCCGTGGGACCATTTGCTTCCATTAATAAACTGGTCTAAGTTCTGGTATTCAGAACCCACTGCCTTAGGAAGACAAGTCTTAGAAATAAAGGTAGCACGTTCTGAAAGGCTATCACATTAGCAGGAGAACACAGAAGAAAAACAAAGCTTCAATCACAGGGAAATTCCTCCTGATTTGGCTTACTGTTACAGTGACTTTGCTACCAAACTGATCCAGCTTCTTGCTCTTGATGGGTCTTTATTCTGCTATCAGCTACTTCGTATCTCAAAGTCTGAGAGAGTAAATACTTTTCAACCTGTACTACTGATGGATTTACATCTATGCTTTTTTTCAATATACGAGGGCAATTTTACAGTTATTTATCCTTTGGGGGTGGGGGAAGTTTAGTGCTTCCTTCTTACCATACAAACTCCTTGCAGACAGAACAAAACGTGGGCTGCCCAAAGAAGGTAGCAATAAATTCATGATTTTTGATGTAGTGGATCTTTGCTTGCTTGATAGCTCCTCTCCTGTTGATAGTTACTGTTCCCTCTTCTTCCCTCATTGACTGTCTGCAATCTAAGGGGAGAAGTAGGCAGACAAGAAGACATACTTTTAATTCTAAGTTATCACCAAAACTAATATTTATTTCTCCAAAATATTGTTTCCTGTTCTGTTTCCAGCTTGTATTTCTAATTTACACCTCCATCATCCTTGCAGACATTCGCTCCAACAAGGACAAAGCACATGAATGCACTGGTTCCTAAGCACTTTTTGCAGGCAGCTCTCGCTCCTGCTCCATCAGAGGAAGCCTTCAGCAAACGACGCTGACAAGAAGCAGAGAAGTAGCACAGGCACACTAGAGAAATGACAGCTACAGGTGTTTCTTGAAAAATTCTAAGCTCTAGTTCATATTAAAGAGAAATTATGTTTTACTGGAAGCAAGATATCTCCTCCATGGGTAGAAGCCTTTTCATACCCTGCATGCTCTTCTGAATCTGACCTTCCGAGTCATCACTGGACCACGTGGTTGTTTCATTTCACTTTCCCCATTGCCAACAGAACTGGGGTTTGATTTGCTCCATGGCATTGCTGCCTTTCAACAGCGTCAGGCAGTGCTTTGACTTCTATAAGGGTTGCTCCAAAAGGAATGCCTCCTATTTTATTCTGGCAGCCCACAAAGTCAGAGGCAGATGTCGGTGAGGTGGCAGTTGAGGTTGAGCCTTCCTACCAATATTCTGTGACATTCTGTTGCCATAAAGAGACGGCAGCAGTCAGACAAGAGTGTTGGACATGGAAGTGCTTATAAAACAAAGGGGTGTCACTGTATTTCTCCATGCAGAAAAATTAGCATTAACTGACATTTATCAACACTTGTTGAATGCTTATAGAGACCAACTGGTGAATGTAAGCACAGTGAGGTGGTGGGTGGTGTGCTTCAGCACTGGCAACAGCAACATGAAAGACCAGTCGTCATCATCATCATCATCATCATCATAGAATGGCCTGGGTTGAAAAGGACCATAAAGATCATCTAGTTTCAACCTCCCTGCTATGTGCAGGGTTGCCAGCCACCAGGAGGGATTACTTCTGGAGTGACCTGATACTGATAGAAACAGCCTTGTTTCCTTTGCCAAGGAATCACATTAACCACGATGCCTGCATTTACCACTAAGTTACCCAAAAGCCCTGTTCTTGTTGCTAAATGTGTTTGTTCTTTATCATTTTATCAGCTGTCTGCCACTGCTGCAGTTCCAACAGACCAGAACATGGAAGGCAATCTATCATCCGATACCATTTTGAGTGTCCTGAGCTAATTCATCAGTCACAGACAACATCAGTCAGCCTACAGCAGCACCTGCTATTGTAGAAAAGAAAGGTCAAAGTCAGTTCAGAGGTTAAGAAAAGATTAAGCACTTTACTGCAAAGAATGATTAAAAAAAAAACAAACTTTTTTTTTAGCATCAGATATTAAAGCACTTTCCTGAGAAACCAACCATCTGGGTCAGAGAAAAACCCACCCTGTCTTGACCTGATGAGTTTAAAAGATGCACTGACACCACGTATACTGCGACTTCTTTAGGAATAGGATTCATTTCTGCTGTTCAAACTGATCTGAAGTGGCCACTGAGTTCACCCAACAAAAACCTCCCACCAACTGCTGCCCTCCAGGCTCACTCATGTCTGCAAACAGTACTATCCTTTGGTTGAACCCTGCTGAGCAAATACACAGCTCACACCCACTGTCCCTCAAATGCTTCAGGGAAACCACACACTGAAATGTGTGGGCAAAAAAAAAGCATGTTGAGCTGGTAGAAGTTCATACTGCCTGCTGCATGAAAAGTATGTGTTCATATTAGCAAGTTCATATCGGGATTTAATCAGTAATGGCAACAAAGCAGAGGAAGGAATGATGTTTCTTCACGTGTTTTAAGGAGATACCCTGTGATTGAACAGACTGGGAAAAATGTCTTCCTAAAGTCTGAACACTGTGGTTCCCCCATTTTACAATGAGCAACAAACAGAATTCACCACTGTGCGAACAGGATATGGCTTCTCATGCTGATATACTGTTAGCAATTTAGTGCTGCTGATGCTGTGTGCAAAATTCTCAGATAACACTTCAGATCAAGGTATGGAAAAAATCATGGTGTTTCCTCCTTGTCTGGAAAACTGGCATTGAACCTAGCAGAAATATATTAGGTAGGCATCTAGTTCTAATGGGTAAACTGGGTAAACCATCACTTGAGAAGCGGGAAAAATAAATGTTTTCCCTAAACCTATTCTAACTATCAAGAACCCTGGAGCACAGAGAAACTTCAAGATCTGCACATGAGAACGAACAGTCTTCACAACCAGCTGCCTTACTACGTACCTTCGCCATAACCAAGCAACACAACAAAGCATAACTGAAAGCACTTTGCACTCGTCTGAAGATACTGCGAGGTTTGGACAGCAGCTGTATGGCATGTACATCTGAACCTGAGATGGCTCCAGAATGACAGCATAGATCATTTCCATTTCCTACAGCCATACTTAGCAAGTTATCGTTAATGTGCAAATTATCTTTAATGTGCAATGCTCAAATTTTTAAGAAGTTCAGCCAAACGTGGACTCGGGGAACAGAGGCTTTGTTTTAGAGATGCAGAGAGAACTGATGACTGCAAGGAAGAATGTTTTCCAACAGCAGCATGGAGGTAGCGAGAGGAAGAAACACTAAGGGAAAGCTTTTGCTTTTCTCCAACCCAGAACTTCCCCAGGTGACACACTTGTGCTGGGCTGGCAAAGCCAGAGCCATGGAGCTGAATCAGCAACTAGAATCTGGTGACCTCTGCTGCAACAGCAGCCCAGAGCCCATCGTAATCATTTAGAACCCAGCACACACCATTAGCCATCATCTACTTCCTCCCTTGAGAACTACAGTTAATATTTATCAGTGGCACACTGCTTTTATATTCCAAGGATCCTCCTCAAAACGTGCAGTTGATGTGACAGAAGGACCCGTGCTGCCCTGTGCCACATACTCATTAAGCATGGCTGAGTGCAAACTTCTCCAGAGGTGCTGTAGCCATACCTGAGTGCACAGCATCCAACTGTGGCACCAGTCCCTGTGGCTGCAGCCAGCAACACACCAGGCAAACCACAGCCTGAGAAACATCTGCTGAGCTACCTAACAGCACTGCTGGGTCTCTGCTGAGCTGTAATGAACCTCAAGGCGAGATACCAGATTGTCTCAGTTCGACCTCCCAAATTACAAAAGGAACAAAAAGAGTTTTGAAGAGAATAGAAAAATATTTATCATCTTCATTTTTCACTTTATCAGTTCGTTTCATGATTTCGTTTGCAATCTGAAGAGAGGAAAGACAACCAGTGCTACTGGCAGGACCTGAGAACCGAGACTTTGCTTCAAACAGGGACTCATTTCCTGAGTTAAATGCCTGATTGAGTCGAAAGAGACTTGCCTGAAACTGTACCGAAAATTATAAAACTCATCAACATTTCTGTTGTGTGTCTTTCTGCAGTTCTACCGCCTTGCTTGAAAGTTAAGTCAAGGAAAATATTAATCTCACTGGGTACTCATTAAAGAAAGAAATCTTGCTTCTCTCAGAGGAGACCTTCCTGGTACAAACCGTCTCTCTGACCTGGTCTTAGAGAGGTTTGCTCTACAGATCTGCACAAAAAAAACATCTACAGAAGTACAAGTTTCCCTGAAGTCTGTGCTTCTGTGGCACAAATTTTGCTATGCTCAACTATTTTGGGGTTTGTGATCGTTGTGATTCACATACAGGCTGAATATTAATATTGCCAGGTATTTCTCTTTCCTTTTAAGCCATCTTCTCCATTTTCAAAACTCAAAGTGGAGCACAACGTCACGTTACCTGCCTCAGCCCCAGGCAGCCACACCGCAGGCTTCAACAAGGCAGCTCAAAGCCATTTACCAACTCTTTCTAGCACCTTTGTAAAGGCAAATATAATCAATATAATAAATACAAAGGCACAGAAAGCACAATCCTTAATTGAAAAACCAACCAAACAGCAACTAACTCAGATTTCAAATGTATATTTGATACTGAGCTTCCACTGGCCTGCACAGTGTAAGTTACCTTCCCAACCAAATGCACGACCAGTTGTGCACTTATCAAACAGCTCCAGCCGTGAATATCTGATTTCCTTAACAAGAAAATGGTTTCTGTTAAATTAGTGCAAACATACTTCTGCACGAAGGTCAAGTCTAGACCACACAACACGCAGATCATGACAGCAGAGCATCTGCGAATCTGTTCTTTATGTCATTATTTTTCAGAGTCTTCAGAAAAACTCTGATCTGAAAAGCTCTCAGATCTCAAACTCACCCAACACTCATCACAACACACACAAGAAAAGCACGTTGCAAATAACCACAGCTCCCAGGCTCATATTATTCTCCCAGAAACCAAATACTTCAGATGTCAGGAGTTCACATGCAAACCTGGTCCACCTGCCTGGAGCTGAAGGTAACACTTCAGGAAGCTGAAAGCAGCAAAACAGTCAGTCAGAAACCAGAACCAAGACTGAAAGCTGTGCTCCCAAAGCTGCTAGCAGAGCAAGCCATTCAGCAGTACAGCAAGCTACATCTGTGACCCTGGGTTTTCTTACTCTGTAAGGTCATTAATTACATTTAATGTAACAAGGAGCCACGGAAGCGTTAAACACATTGCAGCTCCCACCTATTAAAAGTAAACATGCATTACAGAACTACAACCTATTTTCAGTACTGCAGGAGAATGAGAGCGAAAAGGAAAACAGTACTTTGAAATGAAAACAGGAGTCAACATCCTGCTGTTCTGCTTCACACACTAGAAGACAAGCTTGGATTTCCAGCACAAACTCATTTGTAGATCCCAGGACAGAAGGCAAAAGAAGCAGAGCACCATGCCAGGGCTCTGCTGTCACTGCCTGGTACAAAAGAGCATCCAAGACTGGGCAGACTTTTCAAATGTGCTTCTAAAATCTACTGACTTGACCCCAGTCTGCGAACAGAATGCACAAACACATAAATGAAATGGCTCAGTGTAGCCCACCATGGAGCAAATTTAATACCACTTAATTCCAAGAAAGTTATTTTCCATTATTCTCTAACAATAAATCTGGTAATGGAGCAGTGCCATGCTTACTTCTCAGCACTGCTGCTTGCTATGAAAGCTAAGAAAAGCAATTTTCTATAGAGATAGCAGAATGTGTTCTACTTAGATGGAGAGGTTGGAAATTAAAACTTCTATCTGCAAAACGAGCCAAAGAAAGCTTGTCACCTCTGCAAAGTGCCCGAGATGTTCAAATGCAAGCTACCACCTGCAACTCAAGGACACAGATGGCAGCAATACCTCAACCTAGGAACAGCTGGAATGCCAGTTTCAGAACAAGCATTTTTTAGTATTTTAGAGCAGTGCAAAGACAAGTGCAAATTGCTGCACAGCTTTCCTACATAGCAATATACAGTGAGACAAAAGCAAGCCTGTAACACTGAGCAGTGTATATTACAATATAATGATGCTGGATGTGAACATTCTAAGCATCAGATTGAATGACTTTCCTTCACAAAACATAGCTGGATAACTATGTCTTGAAAAGGAGTCTGATGTATCTGTACTTCAGTTATCAACAAGGGGTTGGTCAGTCATTGCCTACAAACTGGAAGGTAAACAGGGAAAAAAGTAGAGTACTGCGAAATAGAAGGCCTAACTGAAACACTGCAAATGTCAACATGAAAATTAAAGTAAGTCTGGATGATTTAATAATCTGTTTACTATTTAGATTTCATCTACTGCCATCTTCAATCACTAATAATAAAGGCAATGAAAAGACTTTAAATAATGCTGTATCCATTTTAAATTTAATCTGACAAACAACAACATGCAATCATTTTATAGCACACATCAGCACCTCACCCCAGCATTTTATAGCAAATTAAACATATGCAACCTCTGCTGTTTTTCACATCAGTGTGAATGGAAGGACCTTCAATTTCATAAAATGAAAAACCAAAAAAAATAAAGCAGGATTTGTGCACCTGTGGTCGAGAGTCATTTAAGCTTTCTGGACAAACAGATTTCTGTATGCCTTGCTGAACAGACAGAGCCTCATCACATCGGTACCCCATGAAGCTGCCTTGGCAGGGAAAGCAACGACGACGTCCAAGACAAAAGTTTCCTAACATAATGGTTCACAACAGTTTGAATGTCAAACAGAACATCACTGGTGCATAAACAGAGATTCCAACCTTCAGAGACATGCTTTTGCGTATGGTTCTTCAGATTCACCTGTTTTTTTAATACTGCTTTAAAGAACAAACATTTCATAAAGAAGAACGCAGTAACAAGACTAGAGGCAGCTTCTGGTTGTGTTCTTTTTGCCACTGCAAAGCTAAACACCAACCCTGAGATGCTGCAGGTTCACCCCCTGCACATCACCATCTATCTTTAGTGGCCTTTCCAGAAGCTGTCATGCAGATTGCACATATGGTACAAAAAAGCCTTTAGAATTACTTGTTCTATGACAGTAGAACTGTGTTCCCTGTATATATTTGGAAAAAACAAAAACAAAATAACCACACACAAAAAAACAAGAAAACCAACCCCAAACAAAAGAACCCAAACTTACACCAATGCTTTCAAACTTACTGTTTACTCTCCACTGATTATTTATAAACACAGTATTACACCATGTAACACTGATAAGCTAAAATGACAGAGCAGTGATTCCCAATAAAGCTTTCGTGACTTCTAGTATGGGAAAGTTAAGCAAGCTGTGAGGTTTACATCATTTCCTTTAGGAAAGCTATACAAATCCCTGCTAGAATATTTGTTTTTGATGGTGTACCTAAAGCTTCCCCCTTTCATAATCATCTACCTCCTCTCACCTCCTAGATTCTTTCCAGTGTGTGCAGATTTCTAACACGTATGGCCTGTTAACCTCTTCATCCGATACAGCAGAACAGGATTTGCATTTAACCATTCACCAACTGCTACGATTGATTTCCATGACTAATGAGTACTACAGCTAAATCCCAGGAAAATCAGACCCACTTCCCCAACCCACAAAAAATGTTTACCACATAAATTAGAGCAAGACATTTAACTTCTTTATGCTTAAAACAGGAACTCAGTATTTTTTTGCTGAGTCAAAACATGAGGGCAGATATATTAAAGACCCCAGGATGCCTGAATGCAACAGTACTACAGAGTATGAAGGCATTTAGAAATTAACAAATGTGGCACCCATGACTCCACCAAGGCAAAGAAAACCCTTACAAAACAAACCAACCAACCAACTGCAAAATGAATTAATACGATCAGAAAACTACTCAGTACACCAGTTTTTGTTGTTTTTTTTTTTTCCAATCTACATCCTGTGTTTTACAGAACTGGAAATAAAAAAGCAAACTTACCTGCATCTTCTAAAAAATACTGCACAGCCATCAGCACCTTCCCCTGAGGTTGTAGGTCAAGCTGTGGAAAGAAAGATACCAAAGGTGAAGTATGTGGTAGACTGAAACTCCCAAGAGCTCACACTGCTCTCTAGGCAACCAAAGCACAGCGTTCAGTAACGACTGGATTGTGACCCTATTCCATATCTCAGGGCTGCAGCTCAACCAGGTGCTTTTATCCTATTGTTTTTACTCGTATGCTGCATCACTTTGATGTCGACCCGGCAGCTCAGTGCAGTTACAGTTCACTGTTTTTACACGTTCTCTTCCCTCTTCTGAATTTCATCAGCATCTATTTTTACTTTCAGTAAATTCAACTCGCACAGGAATCCAGTTTTTAAATTCTGTGCAACAATTAATAACAACATTGACAGCACAAACCACAGATACACCAAATACTGCCACACGTCAGCAGAAAAACAGCAATGGCATCAACATCTATTTTGCCTTTTCCCTCAAACTGTTGCACATGGTTTCTCTGGCAAATCCTACTGACCAACACCATTACAAAGCTCCCAGAGAAAAACAAGTGTCTTTCAAGCCTAGGCTCAGTAACCACTAATTCTTAACCCACGGCCTTCATAAAAGATAGGAAACTATTAGCATGAAAGAATCAGATTCAGTCTTTACCTTAGAGCAAAGTACTGCTGAGTTAATACAGCTTGGGAAAAACAAGGTATATCATGAATACATTTCCACAAATCCCACTGCCCTACTGGGATAATGGACAATTTTATATATTTTTTTTATTTCTGGATATTCTGGATAATATCGTATTAATATTATATTTATTTATACAAACATCTGTCTAACAAAGGCAAAGACCTCAGTAGCTACTGACTGGCTTCCTCTCCAAACACAAAGCCAACCTTCCAAGTTATAGAAAGTGGAGTGACATCTTTGCTCAGCACAATGGTTTACCCAAGTGGTGGCTGAGGTCATTTAATGCTGAAGGGGACTAGATGGTACCTTCTCTGTGGACAACAAACAAGATTTGAAACCACTGAACTGGCTGAACTAATACTGATTGCTATTAGTTTCAACAGTTCTAAGTAATTGCTTCTGTCCCAGAATTCAGGAGGAAAAAAAATTACAATTTCAGAACGTAACAGATGAACACAAACCAGTGAGATATTACTGAGCTTGCAAAATCTGTAAAACCCTTCAAAAATATTAAACATCACCTTAAGTTTTCCGTTTTTCACCTTCATGATCTGTTTGGGGAAGTAGACTTGCACAGAAGAGCAAAATCCTGCTACTTACAATAAAAATGCATAGATAGATAGAATAGTTCCTTAACAAGTATTCCCACACTAAGCAAGGCAACAATTGGATGCTCCTTCTGGTGCTTCTATCTAGCATTCAGGATGACCTACCATTGACTTATCCACCCCTTTCCAACGGAGAGCTAGCTCTGTCACTTCTGTGAACAACGAGACCCATCAAATCAGACATATCCATAACTAACTTTACTATCCGCTCATCCTGCTTTAGGTGGGCCAGTGAAAAGGTCTTTTCCTGAAGCATCCTGGGCAAATTCAGCAACAGTCCAGCCCAACAGGCTTTGAATATGAGACTATGCATGAGATTTTAAGGAGACCTGCTTGTATTTAGAAAATACTAGTTTTGCATTGACCGTACTCCAAACACAGAGGTGGGCAGTTCCCGTGGCACCAGATACACACACTTTTTGTGCAAACTGCCTGGAGTTCAGCTTTACCTACAACTGCATGTTGGGCAGGAATATGGCACCCAGCTCTCACTCAAATGATGGGATATATAGCTACTCCCTTCTGAATCTTTTTCTCCATTCTGAAAAATGTTGCCTGTGCAGGACATAGAGTTGCTTCAAAATCTGATACAATTATAGAATTCTGTGCCACATTAATGCCACATCACATTCTCACTACAGTTTTTGTTAGACCAAGGTGTAAGCAGCTTCACTGAATGAAAAGAGAAGGAAGAAATCTTATTTAAGCCTATTCAGCTAGGGAATAGGGTTTTATAAATGCGTTATCGGTAAAACCGTAATTCATCAAAAACTCACTGCAGCTCATCAATTGAATGAATGAAATAATATGTTCAGTATTTCACATGTGTGGGCCCGTGGTTTTGATCCTGCCTGCTCCTATCACTTACTTGTCTCTTGACACAAAAAATATGTTTTTAATTTCCTTTTTATTTGATGTTTCCAGTGGTAATTAAAGATTATTCAAACACAATTATTTAACAGTTCCTCTTTGATTTTATGTTGTTTGACAACAAACAACTTCAGTATTTAAAACTACACTAGACCTTAACTTCATCTCTTACACTATACGCCTGAGTCCGACTCTCAAAATTGCATCTAGCACGATACAGGAGCAAGCAGCAAGTTTAGCACGATGCTGCACCTTTTGACTTCATCTACAAACCACTGGGCACTGAGGCAAGAAAAGATACCATTAACTCATAACTGAGGATTCACAAATGCCCATTTAAGCAGCATCAAGCCATGTAAAACATTTTGTGAAAATACATGTGTAAAACAGAAACATCAAGCTGAAATGTCTTAGAATCAGCTTCTCTTTATTCTCTGGAGGAATTACAACAATCAGTTCAAATTTAAGCACAAGCTGATTTCTATAAGAAGCATTAAGCTTTTAAAAATAGGCACTCTATGATTTATACCAGTATTTCATACACTGAAATCACTGATTTCATTGTCAATTTCTTGAACTTTGTATATAATCTGCCTTAAAAAAGGCTGCGGAAGTAATGGTCTTATAAGTCCTGCTGCACAGGTGAAAGGGATCAAAACACTCATAGTTTAAAAGGCACAAAGCGTCTGTTCAGCTAGGAAGAAGCAGAACCAGTCAGCAAGTTTAAGGAATTATTCTTTTCCCTTACCCAGAACTCTGCCTTGCCACTGCCCTTCTTGCAGCGCTCCGCCAGGACAGACACACCTACAGTCACTTCAGATAATGGCTCTTCTGCTGCTTTCATGAGAACAATCTGAATCACACGTCCTTCATAAATGTGGGCATCAAAGGTGGACTTCCATTCCGGATACATGGTGGGTTTCTTCTGAACCAGAGTTTTTCCTCTCTCTGAAAGACACATCAAAAATGGAGAGAAACTGTAAAACCAAAAGGCAAAGCTCACCCGGACGAGCAGAGTATGTAAAGGCAATAAAGGTGTTACTGTGCCACCCTGGAGACTGGGGCAGACAATACCCAGTGTGGGATTAGTCATATGCATTCCAAGGGAATACTTGTACAGCTGCTTTCTGGCATCAATCTCCATGACATGTTATCTGATTATAGTGAATACCTACTGCTAGAAGATAAGATAGATGTTATGCTGACCTAAGTTTAAATTGAAACTTGTGACAGAGAGATGAGAAGTTCCACATTTCCACTTCCAAGTTATCCCAACACTGCACTTCTGTTCATAAACAAGTCCCTCTCACTGACACTGTACTCCCCCTGCTGTGCATGCCACTCATCAGAAGGCCCTATGTGTACTGGTACATACAGCACACACAGCCCCTGTGTAGTTAAAGAGTAAAGACACCTGTTACCTTCATTTCTTCTTGCCTTCAGGTTAGTGTACCAACCAGCTGTTTTCTGTCCCTACCTATAACAGGCATCAGTGTATCTCTAGACCTGGCCATCTCAGTAATCTCGCTGACACATCCAAAATGATACTTACTGCCTTCTAAACAACCACATTCAGTTTTTCCAATGCAGCTCTCGTACATGATGCCACCTCCACAGCATTTCTCTGATGTGCTCCTAAGCCAACTAGTTCCTGTCTGTACTCAGATAACTGAAAACCATTTTCTACATTCTGTACAATTTTTTGCTGCTTACCAGAAATATTTGCTGTAGTAAAAGTGCTTTCTAAATGCCTCTTCAGCTCTGAATGATTTTTTTCCTCCTGTAAGAGTGGAGTCTGTTCTTACGCTATCAAGGCAGTAGCAAAGCAGATTACATAGCTGCAGCCTTCCCCAAGAAGCTGCAGTGTGATCTGCCGCCATCAAATTTTCATTCACGTCAATGAAAGAAGAATGAGACAACTCTTACTTATAGAAAACAAAACCCAACAATTTCCTTAAAGCACAGGGGAAAGACCACATTCATTCAGAAGCAGCTTGCTTGATACACGTTGCTCAATTGTGCAGAGCTATCCACACAAGAGTAAGGAAGCGTGTCCTTCCTTATTAGAGAAGGCCTATCCACAACAGCATGACAAGTTATAGCTTTGACAATCAAACCAAACTGTCTGCCTGTCAGAAGGCACACTAAAACATTCACATAGCCACCTGAAGACCTCAGTCATTTCACAGCGACCTTAAGCATTCCTCCTTGACTGAGCCAAAGGCTTTTATCTGAAATCTGGGCAACCTTGCATACAGAAAAACTCAAAAACATTAGCAATGCAAACCTACCTTTAGAGCTTTGTAACTGCTATTCACAGCTATGGAAGAATTTGGAAATATTATAGTGGAAGTATATCAAGTAAGCTCAAAGAGAACATCATTCAGGGGTAATAAAGACGAACAATAAAGGTAAAGTTGAATTAAAAGTGAGCTGACTGCACAGCAAGGGTTTTATGCTAGCCTCTTTTTTGGGTTGCTAAAGCCAGACTCCATCAGAAAGGCATGCTTCAGCCAGCATCCTTGAGGGTACAAGGAACTGCAGCCATTTGCAGGACCTTTGGTGATAATTCACATTTTGCAGAAGCAGCAGTACTTTAAGGTGAGTTGATAATAATCATTGTATGTTCTTAGTGGGAAGAACTATTCCAGCCCATTCACAGAAGTGTCCCTATTCCCATGCCTCAATTAAGATCTGTTTTGCTCAGTTACTATCACAGAATGGCCACGGTTGGAAGGGATCTCAAGGATCATGACTCTCCAACCCCCCTGCCACATGCAGGGCCACCAACCTCCCCATTTAATGCTAGACCAGGCTGCCCAGGGCCCCATCCAACCTGGCCTTGAACACCGCCAGGGACGGGGCATCCACAGCCTCTCTATGCACATTCTTACCCTACGAAGAACTTGAAGAAGCTACCTGAATTAATGGCAATTACCTCCAGCTCATCCATGCTGCTTTTATAATTAAAATCATACTAATCAAGACTTGTCACAGATCACAGTATCTGGCTGTAATTGAACAATTAAGTCCAAGTAACAAACAGCCTTTAAAAACACTGTTCCTACCTTTCCCGAATTCAGGCCTCCATTATTTCTCTGCTAACACTAGTGGCTTCAAATTCCTTTTCATATTTGTGAATTGGCTTAATGCCTAATCATCAGGCAAATTATTTTCTTCTTATAAAACAAGATTTCCTCAATCACGCTTCATTATGCAAACCCAACTGAAGTTATTCCAACCCTTGTCAAACTGGCAACAGGAGCATCAGTTTCTTTTCCTTAGCACCTCCCACCCCCAACTAGTCACTGCTCTGAGTTTCACAGCACCCTTCCCCCTCATCTTTCACTACTTCAAAGTGAAAGGTGCAAGCAGAGAGGAGAAATGGTGGGACAATTCCACTTGTCAAAAAGAAACATAAGCTGACAAATTGTAAAGGGGATTTATTTAGAACACTTCCACACCTCCACACATTCTAACAATCAGTGCTTTGAACACCACTTCTTTAGAGCATCTCCCATCAGACTGGGAAAGAATCTCTTTGGCGCTTAATGCATTTGCTAGATAACAGCATTTTCTGGAAGGGGCACTGTACTTTTCCTACATTCTTTGGCATTTTGTGAAGCCCTAGAAACAAAAGGCAGGATTTAGAAGGCTCAGTCTAATCCATACAGCAATTCCTTGGCTCTTCTCTCTCATCCTACTTGGTTGCAATGCATGTTTGAGGTAAATATCTGAAACTATTTTAAACCTTAGAAGAAGTGGTCTTTGAATTGAAGGCTGCAGGCCTGTTCAGCGAGGAGATGTTAACAAAACTTTGGGTGCAAATCATTCCAAGCAAGCAATTCTGCCAAAAGCCTCAGTTACTATTACAACAATCACGTGCATTTTTCATTAATATCCATCCTCTAAGGCAATAAAACTAATGTACTGCTGTCTGCACGAGAAGGGTATTCTCAAACTTGCTGCTGTTCATATCCCTTCTAATGATACTCTACTACATCAATCTTTCTTGAAGAGCCCTTCTGAATGCAGTCTGTTGCTCACAGTACTGGAGAGAACAACGCTTTATTTAACATTTACAAACCTATATCATATAAAGCTAATGATTCAACTCATACAAAAGTGGTATTTCAACTGTTTCAGCTGCGTCACCACGTATTTTGTGAAAACAATGCATTTCACCTGGTGGCGCTGATGCAGGAGGAAGAAAGCTTAGACTTCATCCTGCCAAATGATGAGCATTCTGGCTGCAAGGACAAGAGAGTTCTAACAAAGCAGCCCCATTTTACAGTGGGGGCAGAAACAAGCCGTTGTTGATTTTCCTGTTCTGAAAGAAAGGCTCGTGCTGAGGTGCTTGGCATAACAGGAACAGCAGGACACGTTACCACTCACAGACTAAGAGGGATTGCAGTATTCCTCAACAGTTTATTTGTAATCAAAGAAGTACCACCATTCGTAAGCTCACCTGTAGTCAATGCCTCCTTCATCTTGATCGCGCAGAAAGGCTGTAGTTGTTCCCCTTGATTCTGCACAGGTCCCAGCTCAAATGAGTTGAAAGATATCCGTAAGAAGGGGGCCATTGTTCACAACAGTGCTGATGCACACCTGTGTGGAAATAAAATAGAAGACCTGGTCTGAGACGTGTGAAAAAGCACACAGAGCTCAGCCATCACAGCCAGTACAACCCATGCTCTGAAATCCAGAAGTTTTATATGAGGCTTTCAGACCAGAAGCCCAAGGTAAGACCGGCCCAAACCAAACCAAGAAACATCACCAGTGTGACCAAAGCCTTAACACAAGGCACTCTTTTTAGCTGTACCCAGCTTGACTTCAATCCTCCTCAATTTTTAGTCAACCAAGACCATTTTCATTGAGAGACACAAATTATCAAAGAAATCACAAAGTAAGACAGTAGAAAATTCAAGTGCAAAAGTTGCATACACTTATTGCCTTTTTCCCCCCTATAATAAAAAAATAATTGCTTTTGGAGCCACTTGTATGACTATATGGAATGGGTATATTTAAATATATATTCCTACCAATCCAAAATAACAGCACTGAGACGCTTGGCTTAAATTTCCAGGAAATGCAGGAATCCAAATCACCTAAGTCAGAAAAGTGGCATTTCACTTGTCTTCCCTCCTTCTCAAGAGCTCCTAAACACAGCTCAGTTTGCAGCACCTCCAGCAATGCAGTTCACTGCACACCTGTCCTTGTTTGGTGAAGGAAACACAAATTACTCAAAAGGAAAGGAAGCAGCATTTCTCACTAACAGATGACTAAGTGCAACCAGAGAAAGGATTAGGAGAAAAGAGTTAACAAGGTGCTAGGAAGAGATGATGGAAAAAAGAATGAAAAGTGGGCTGAGCTGGTCTTTATCTGTAGATGGCTAATTAGCTCGGTCCAGCAGACAGGAACAGCATTTTAAGCAATCCTGCATATGCTTGCCTTTTAAAAAGTTTTATTATGTAATGGCATTGACCTGAGAAGCAATTAACATTCTTTAAACTCTTAAGGCCCAGAACAGTCTTTCAGATAACAGACTATGAAATTTGCAGCAAAGTAGAACACAGTTCCCAACACCATTTTCTGGCACCATGTATATTCTTACACGGAAACAATCTGCAAAAGAATAAAAAAAGTCTAACGACTCTCTAACATTTACTGAGCTGGTTTTTATTATCGGAGCAGCTCCCTATCTTCTCTTCAGTAGAGTAAGGCGAAATTAGAAAGCAGGTTTAGGACTACTTGGTACCATTGTTCGCTCTACTTATGAAGAAACAAAACTGCTTCTGACACGTTCTTGGCGATACCAGGCAAAGTATTTGCAGGTAGGCCAACAGCCACACACAGAAAGAACGAAACTCGCCTGCTGCTGAAGGGGCTCTGGCTGCGCAGCGCTCCCTCGCAGAAGCAGCCTAGGCCCAAGAGATGCTCTCCCTTCAGTGCCTGCCCCTTCCGTGAGCCACAGGCTCACCCAGGCTCTCAGTGAAATAACAGCCCTCCCACACTAATGCTCCAGTTTTGTGGCTTGGGGCACTGTTTGATGAGACCGGGGATGGAGAAGGCCTCGAGGAGAGCCAAACAGCTTTTGTAGAAGCAGGATCCTCCCTCAGACAAAGGCAGCCTAAGCACCATGCTCATAAGGAGCTTTATTGAGGAGCATATTTTAACTGCCTAAGAGAGCCCTGTGCTCAGGGCTATCTCAAGTGCCGGGCTGTATGACTCACCAGCACCAAAACACGTAATGTTACTCTCAGTACAGATGCAAAAGAAACCAGAATTCATACTATTTCTGGTTTTAGGACCTTTAGGACCCACTCAGGCCACAGGCAGAAACAAGCCAGGTAGGTTGGTGTGCAGCTCCTGCTGGAAACTTTGACAAAAATCACCAGGTTGCAAAATAACCCAAGGCTGGAAGGGAAAACCCAGCTGGAGATCAGAATTACAAAATAATTGGAAGGCATCGTCTAAACGAACATCAGCTAAACTAACTACTGCGCTGATTTCACCCAAACTGAATCCAATATTAGTCTGAAGCAGACCACAAGGCCTGTTATGGGGCATTTACTTCGACAGCAAATTAACAGATGGAATAGAAATAGGTACAAAGAAAGGTGGATTTTGTACACCCACGCAATCTTCCTTTGTTCTGATGCTCTAATGCAAAATCTGCTTTGAAGGTCATATTTTCAACTCTGCTTCTCAAAACACTGTTTCTTAGTTTTTGTTTATGGTTCTTTGTTTTGGTTTTGTAACACTTGGCTTGAGTACCATCTCAAATCCTCACTCAGAAATGCAGTGCTAAACACAAGCAATTAAGGAGTCAGTAGGAAACATCAAAACCAAAGTCAAATTCTTTGATCATGGTTACAAGAGCTTATTTCCAAGGTTACCGTGAAGAGCACTAGAAGATGCCTTTCTGTTTTTCCTTTAATAGAAAAATGTCAACAAACATCTTACTTTCACATAAGTAACCTGCCTATTTCTGCCAAGTTTCTTTACCCTTAGACATTCTGCTTTTTGAAGAAAAGTTCAGTAGCTTCACAGAAAATCCCACTATACAGGATAGACTGCACACTGAGATGCAGGAAGGCTGGTTAAGTAAAGACAGGAGGATTAGGATTCGCTCCTCAATTGCTTTCCAATCTTCATCTACACTAAGATATCGCACTTGGCACACACTGGCTGTACTGCTGTAAGCAACAAAAGCGCACTCGACTGAAACCGTTTTTGACAGCAAGAGAAATTCCAGTGAAATGTACTTTAATTCAATGTTTCTAAAAATCCCTGCTCATCCAAATTTTTGTCACATCTGAAAAGCAAAAGCACTCAAAGTAAAACATTATATTGCTCACTGCAATATAGACAAAAGTACCTCTCTGGTCTCCTTTAAAGCACTGACTCTAGCTTTAAGTAAGAACCATGCCTGTCAAGAACTGCTATAAACCACCAGCTATGACCTGAAGGCAATTTTACAATGGACTCTCATGACCTGTATTACTGCTAGGAAGCATTAAAGCCAACATGTTCTCCCTTCAGTGCATGATTTTATCCACACTGGTGGAAAAACTGAGATGCAAACTCCAAAAATACTGCAACTGAGAAAAAAAGCACTCTGGGAAGATGCTTTAGAAGCACTGTTTTGCACCAAGTACGCATGATGGCCGCAGTGATTCGGACCGTGCTCCTCAGTGCCCCCCAGAACATTCATTACAAGGATGCCAGTGCACCCTACTGCAAGTTGAAGCTACGCAGAAAACCACCTACAGTAGATTCTGTAAAACCCACATCAACTTCCGAGCTGCTTTAAAATTGACAGCTTTTGACTGTATTCAGTACGAAAAGAAAATCATCCATGTTACTGTTGACTATAATGAGCATGGGGAGAAGAGAGCGAAAACTGAATCCTCTTCACAGCGATGCCAGCATCGGATGGGCGAGTGCTTTGGTTTTTATTCTAATGTGATGTTGAAAACTGTGAGACACAGTGGGCCAGCTCCTCTCCTCGCAGCAGTGCACAGCAGCTATCGGGGACTCATGCTGAAGCTGAAGATATTGCTTGTCATGATTCCCTCGTGCTGTAATTCTTCCTTGCTGCAGTGAGCCACCTTTAATACAATCCAGGAGCAAAGAAGCAGTCGTGACTTTTGCACGAAGTGGGAGGAGGAGGAAATATTGCCATGCCAAGAACAGGTCGCTCAGAGGTTGTGGATGCCCCGTCCACAGAGGTGTTTAAGGGCAGGCTGGATGGGTCACTGAGCAATCTCATCAAGTATTTCATCTAGCAGCACTGCCTGTTACAGAGGACTTGGAACTTGATGATCCTTGAGGTCCCTTCCAGCCCAATCCACTCTATGAATCTATGATTCTAAGAACAGAAAGCTGAAGGGACTAGAAAGTAATGGAACAGTTTGTCCATCACTGATACAGATCTCTACATTCAAGCAAAAAGCAAAATGAGAAGCCTCCTCTGCTGATATGAGCCTCTGGTTTCCTTGTAACAGTCAGAGCAGCAACCAAGTCCCTGCATTTTGCAGATGGATGTACAGCTGCACACACACCAGGGTCATGCCTTTTCCCTAGAATGACTGCTTTCTGTTCAGCTCCTTGCTGAAATCACTCCCAAAGCCACCAAAATGCTCTGGGGAACGCCAACACCAGCAGCCAGCATCACATGCAACTGACCAATGGGTGTTCACCCCTGAAAACACATAGTAATACTTCTGCTGTTTAAGATGCAGAAATCGGAGTTATTTCCAACTTGCAGTGTTGCCCTTTTTTTTTTTTTAATTACACAGAAGGGCTTCCTTTCCTCCTCCTCCTCCCACTCTGCCTCCTGGCAATGTACAAAAGGTTCAAGAATGACACAACAAACTACTGCCCAGCTTCCGTTGCCCCCACAGAAGCCTCAGAACCACAACCCAGCTCTTTGTGTACTTCCTACAGAATGTCCTCCTGCTAATTTAACAGTGATAACACAGGAAAGCCTGCAGGTAGAGATGCTGGCAATGTGATTAACATCCTTAACCACTGCACACCATTAACATGCACATTTGCATTTTGATGATTCCCTGTCATGGTGCTTTTTGCTCACATTGCAGAATAAGCAGACACTATTGCTCCTGAATAACTCTCTTCACAGGCATGCACTGCGCTGATCAAAATACCGTCTTCAAGACAGAAGCAGCAATAACTTTGCTGTAGAACAAGTACCTGAATCAAGGTAATCATGATACTTACCCCTTCTGACATGGCAGACCAATAGTTACTCTGTAAAGAATTTTCACACGTTCTGATGCAGGTCCTGTCCTCTATTTGATGTTCTGGGGGAAGAAGTTCCTCTCAAAAAATAAACCAGTTTAAAGAGTTTTGTTATATTTGCTGTTATCAGCCTTGTCAAGAAGACAGACTGCTGCACTCTATCAGCTGGACTTCCCTAAGCACTATGGACTACGACACCACTGCTATTTCAGCTAAAGGCTGAAAAGGTACCTATAGCCAATGAGGTGCCTACAACAAACACTACAACGTAATGCTGACAGATGCCAAGGGAGGCAAAAAAACCCCCACATTATTATTTAGCCACTCAAGCTGTGACTATCTTGTTTATTTACTCCAATTTACTTATATTTACTCCAATAAATGACAGATCCATCTGTCCATGGAATCCAAGAATGGTAATTAGAAGCAGGAAGCCTCCCAGCAATATTCTGATGAACTATCACACGGAGAAGATTTTACAAACAAAATAAAAATAAACCTTAAAATTACAACTAATGCACTATACTTATAAAAGCAAAATATATAATGCATGAGGAAAGCAATGCATCTAAAGCATTAGCAAATTCTTAACAAAATGCACTTGCATTTCAAAGTCAAGCATTAAAAGAACATCTTTAAGGCAGCCCAACTTCTGCAGCAATATTTCTAAAAGCATTTTCAAGTAATTATATCAAAGGACTTAGGTGAGAAAAGACTGACAAGATTTATAACAGTACAATTCAAATGCTGTTAAATCCACTGTCAAATTATATGATTCTTTTTTTTTCCCCCAGATCAAAGCTACAAAAAGGCAATCCTCTAAACTCCAGTGTAAGTTATATATATTTTGGGATCAGCTTTGTTTTATTCAATAGTATGCGCAGAATGATTCATCATATCCTACAAATACAGCTCAAAAATAAAAAACATTGCTATCATTTCCTCCCTTCCCTCTCCCATTTTTTTTTTTTTAATACTTCTGCTTTTATTGGGTTAGAACAAGACCAGAAACAGAGAATGACATCATAAAATCTCCTTTAACTTGTGTTGCAACAGCATGGAAAAAATCCAACCAGATAAGCTACGTTCCTGGAGTTTCTCCTGCCTGACCAAAAGCACAGATAATTCCGTGTTTCCACGCCTCTTCTGCATGCTCAACAGTCCCACAGCTGCCTGAATTTATGGCTGTCTTATAAGCTGGTGATACTTCCCTATCACTTACAGGCCAAAAAAATTACTGATGCTTTCCCTGCAGTTATTATCCCCAACTCTTTAAATCTTCCCAGGACAAACTTCTGGAAAGCAGCACAGAATGCCCTTTTTTGGACAGGGAAGATTAGGAGCAAAGTTGCTGTTTTTGATATTCCACAACTGCTACTTGGGAATAAGGAAGTCATGTCAGCCGCTTGTCCTTTTGAACTGCAAGTTCTGAACTAAGAAATAGTAAGTTTAACTTCTTTGTTTAGTTTTGGTTTTTTTTCTTCAAACTCCCAAGCTCTCCTTCTGCTTGAACAGGCAGGAATATCCAAGTAAGTGACAGAACTGCAAGCATGCTGCCTTTCACCTTTATCAAAATCAAGCTTGAAACAAGAGCGCAAAAGAATCCTCTTCGTTAACTTCCATCACAAATACCAGACATTAAAACCACATGCAAGGAGAAAAAACTGCCTAAAGCCCCAGACTTTGTTACTTCTGACAGCACAAGCCACTGCAATGGCAAGGAAAGCCTACTGCAGCAGGCTGGTATCAGCTGGTTATGGAGTTCCAGGTAGGGAACAAGACATTAATATAAAAGCACACTACCAAATGGGAGTATTAAGGAGGCAAACAATGCTAACTCTGCTCTTGTGTTACTTGCGTTAGGACCGACTAGGCTTTTTTCAGACAAAGGAAGGGAAGTAAGTTGAAGTTTAGAGTGCTTTTTTCAGCAATTAAATAATACAGTTCCTTCTACATGAGGGGAAAACGTTACAGTGAAAGGGATGAAACTGCACTTCCTCTGTATCTCAGCAGGCTCAGGATCCAAGCCAGCCACCAGGCCTGGTCCTGGCAGTGAGCAGAGTCCTGTGCACCTTCTGCACATCAGCTCGCAGCTTCCACTTCCTCAACAGTGCTCAAGGAACTGGCCAGTATTTAGCCAGCATGACTCAATTGCACAACTCAAGTTTATCATGTGAATATGAGTTCCTCCAAAGGAACACACAGCCCTGCAAGCAGGTTCACAGCCTTTCCTAAAGCAACCAGTAAGGTTGGGGAAAGGTGACCTCCTCCTGCAGCGTGCAGATGCACCCAACTGCAGGGCAGTGGCCACAGAGAACCCAGCAGTGTGTGTCTGTTTAGGTACCACATAACCAAGGAGTAATCACCTCCTCCACGTTCAGCTTCCGATATCAGAGCTCTCTGTCTCCCCAGGCATACACACGTGTTATTAGCTCTCTGCCTGCACGCACAAGGTTAAGTTCCCAGCGCTGCCTGGCAGCTCACTCTCCATTGATTTCCAAAGAGCTACTTTTCCTCCTGTCCCTCTTCTACAAAAAGCCTCGGAATTCTGCATTCAAAGAGAAAAAACACCACTGGCAAGTAATAGAGACACTGAACTGAAGATATTACCTGGGTCTGTAAGACCATTTTTGCCAGCAGGTTAGGCAGTGTTGTAATGAGCACAAATGAGTGAGTCTGCTCCACTGGAGTCCTTCAGGAGGAGCTGCACACCAAGCCCAACCTTCAGCTCCATCCTCATCTCACTGAGTATCTGATTCAAGAGAAGCACTCCAGGCCAGGCTGGATGGGGCTGTGAGCAGCCTGGGCTATGGGAGGTGTCCCTGCCTACAGCAGGGGGGTGGGACTACATGACCTTAAAGGCCCCTTCCAACCCAAACCATTTTGTGATCTATGAACATTCCAGGTTTTCTTTCTGGTATAGAAATATGTACACAGAACTTATTTTCTTTGCTAGCATAAATTTCCTGGAATTTGAGATGCACTTCACAGAGAGCAACACAAAACACCAACAACATCTTAAAGCCAAATAGAAAACAACGTGACAACTCTTTAGCTGAACCTTTACAACCAGCATACATCTCCTGCTTCTTCCATTAATACACACTGCTAAGAACCACGGAGACAGTGTGTCAATCACTGTTTAGGAAAAAAAAAAAAAGGAATTCTATCTTATTTCAAACACCCTGGGTTAACATCTCTATAGGAACACTAAAGAAGTGAAAAATGGAAAAAGAGGAATTGTGTATTCAACTGAAATAAACAAGAGAAAACCACAAAAAGGCCTAATGAACACTGTAATTAGAGAGCAGTTTTCCTTCACGCTGCTGAAAAACACGAACAGATCATGCAGAGAAGTGCCTCTCACAGACAGCCCTTCAAGCCAGAACTCCATAATGCCGCAGCACTGTGACCTAACCTGGCAAGTATCTGGAAAGATACAATATCCATTAGCCAGGAACTGTATCATCAGTCACACACACGGGAGATCTGCTGCTCAGCCCCTCAGATGAAATCCGCATTCAGTTCCTAGATGTATGCTTTTAATCAAGGCTTTTAGAGTAAAAGGACACAAGACTTGGGAACCAGAAGTTTGGATCATTAACTGAGTTGCAGGCACAGATCCAGCCTTCCCTCCTGACTGCTGCTTCCTTTTATTTTTCTTCTTTTTTAAAAAATTTTTGAGAATCCATATTTTACCCTGAGGGCCACAGACATATTTAGTCTGCTTCCAGAGGTTAGCCAGCACCAATTATGAGCATTAGTTACCAATAAACATCAGCTTAGTCAAGACTTTCTATGGCATAATAACTGAAAACAAACAGTGAAGTCACAGAGGGATACGTGCTTATGAAAGCACCTCTCATCTCTGAAATAAAGAGATGAACTGAGCACAGCTGAGGCAGCGAGGTACCTACAGGACGTGTTGAATAATGACTCATAATTAGAAATTAGAAAGGAGTGAACCTAATCAAACTTAATTAAAGGCGTTTGTCCCACTGTAATGTGAAAGCTCAGGCTAAGATTGCCAAAAGCAGGAAAATGAAACCACAAACTGCTTTTAACTGTCTCCCTTCCTTCCTCCTGGACCACTTTCTGTAGGAAATGAACATTTAAAGCCCCTCAGTAGCCCTGGCATCCCCAACCAGAATGTATACAAAAGTATGGGCAAGGTCCATTAAAGAGTACAGGGAAGTTAAGAGAGCCACGGGCTATTTTTAAGTCATACTGCCTTTTACAGGAAAAGTTGTAACGTTAACTGAAGGTGAGATGATGTACTATTTAATACCAATTTTAACTTCTTTTTAATCCACAAGATAAAAACTTCAGCAAACTTTAATTCTGGCCTTTGCCTGAGTTTTTTTGTTTAAATATGTAAACTCAACATTCTGCAACAGTTCAGATGCTGCTTTTACTTAAACACTTTGATGTCTGCTGAAGAGCCATATTAAGTCAACTCCCACTAAGTAAATAAAAATACATCATTTTAGTACCCATACTGGGGAAGAAAAGCCGTAAGTACTGATGTATCTGGGATACAGCACAGTAAACAAGGAAGAAAGAGCCTAACAAAACCCCCCAGAGATTTCATGAGCCAGAATTTTGCTTGATACGATGACTGTTGCAGGACACACTCAGCTGTTCTGACTTTTGAACTAGCAGGACTTTTTCTATGGCAAAAACACTCCCTGGCCACCTTCCAGAAATACCACTAGTGCTCCTTGAAAGACCCAAACTTCTGGAGGATGAGCACAGGTCTGACAATCAGATTGTTGGAAACTTTGTCCAGCCAGTACTCACCTTATTTAAAACGGGAGAGTCATTTAAAAATGACGTGCTTGGTTTGTATGCACAAAACACTTCGTATATATCTTATATAAGGTAGGTATCTAATAGCTTCTTTACCACTACAATTCAGCACTTGTGCTGCTAACTTAACTGGATTGCTGCACAAAAGAATATCGTGAAAAAGAAAATATAAATTTGAAAATTCATATAAAAAACTGCTCGTAGAAAGAAACGACATTGGTAACTGACTTGTAAGGGTTATCTGCAGACTACTCAATTAAGTAAATGAACACAATCTGTGTTTCAGTTCTGCTTCCATGTCCCAGTGAGCCCACAGCAGCAATGGAGCACGTAATGGTTTTCCTCAGACAAGCTTTCCTGGCTCATTGTGGTCTATCATTTGCTCCATCACTAAATGGGTAACTGAGTTAAAGCCCTGGCAGCTTGCAAGTATTTCTGCCCTTGTGCTGTACATGTCCGTTTGCCACAGAATGCTCCTTTGTGATAATTCTGCTAGCAATCCTTCATATTTCTCACTAAATCACAGACTGCTATCACTAGATACCACCTGCACCATCTCGTAGATGCAAAGGATATCTTTAGGATGTCACTTCTGTTAGATCAATAAGCTACAAAGGACAGCACGTGGCTGCTACCAACACAAACTTGAGAAGAAAACCAAGCAGCTGTAAACTGCAGTGCTGCTAAGTCAATAGCACGCTCCATGCCCACCAGGCTCTTCCCAGTCTCTGGGGTACAACTGCACTTTATGAAGGGATGAGCAGGGTAATGAAAACGAGAAGAGGAGCAGAGCACTAAACCCAAAACAATCTTGGTTCCACAGGCAACGTTTCCATTTACAATTAGAGCAGATCCCTTCCTTAACTGTCAGCATGGAAAGACTGCTCGTCCCCAGGCAGTGGGGTGGGAAATTTGCTTTCCATGTGGCGCAAGTCGCTTGAGTGCATCTACCCTTAGCAGTCTGCCCAGCCCCGCCTCCGAATCTTTCCTCTGAGAATTAGCTCTATCCGTGCTGTCTCAATTCTTTCCTCCTTTCAGTGCCAAGCAGCTCCTCCTTACCTTCAGCTGCGCTGCTTCCTTAATCACAGCTTACTGCTACCCCGACATTCCCTAATCTGCAGTACCTTGCACCGCCACGGCCGCATCTCCTGTCTCACCCATCAGCACAGCTCCAACTAACAAGCTGTGTGCTGCTCTCACTCTGCCTCCAGCAAGCCGTGCTGCCAGCGCCCTCAGCCCAGAGGCCTCCTTTCTGCCCTCCAGGGTTGGCACTCCAGTGCCCACAGGATGCTGCCTTTCCCCCACAGCTCTGCACATTTCCTTGCCCTCCAGGACTTGTTGTACATAAACACTGTTCTAATATTGTCTCTCCGTGTTTGCAATGAGCACTGAACCCCAGACCCGTTATGTGACCATGCCCAAGAGGCAAGCAACAAAGCTGAAAAGAGGCGAGTACGATGTCTGTAACACACTCCTAAGGGAAAGGCAGTCCACAACGTGGATAATTTGAGAGTCCCCTGCACTGAGTAAACAAAACGGCAATCAACTTTGGCCCAGTGTATTTGGACTCTGTGGGAAAGAGCTGCACAGGGCTCCATCTGCAGCTGTAACACGCAGCCCCACTGAGATGCTGTGGGAATAGCCAGAAAATAAACATTTACTCTGACCCGCAACACGGATACGCTGAAAAGTGTATTTGCCTATATGGTGGAAAGTTTAATTACAAAGTCATTCTGTTAATATAATTTGTATGGTTGTGAAACAACCAAGATGCAGTTTTCCAATTAGAGCTTTAGTGGCCACGGTTTTCATAACTGCTCTCAAATCAAACCTCTAGAAATTAGATTTATTTAAGCCATTAAATGTATCTGACAGAAAATGTCAGAATTATAGGGGATAAAAATAAAAGAACACTTAAAAATCATCTCTGGAAACGTAAAGAGGAAAAAGAACCCCATGATTCCCTTTTGTAAGGAGTGTGCTCACTTAGAATGTGTACTGATAAACAGTGGTTGTTGGTGCGACATGCAAATATATACAATATGCACAAAAGTCAGATACGCCAAGGAACAGGAATAATTTCCATAATGATTTTCCCACACTCCATTCTGCTGAAGGTCAAGGCCTTCTTAATCCAGTATTCAAAAGCTAGGAGAATATTTGCACCAAGTCATCTTGATATTCAACATACATTCAATAAGTACATTAAAGGTTTGGTATAAACTTGACTACCAAACATAGAATCATAGAATAATCTGTGTCAGAAGGGACCTTTAAAGGCTGTCTCCCCAACTCCTCTGCACTGAACAGGGAAACCCACATCTCCATTAGGTGCTCAGAGCCCCTGATTCTTGTCATTGCAAATCACCTTCACACACTTTTCGAGCAGCTCATTTACAACGGAAGATGTGCAGATACAAGACAGCCAACAAAAGCAAGCAAATTAAGAGAAACTGAAATCGTCTCCTCCAAAATAACATTCATACCATACTCCTATCCACTCACATTAATATAGCGTGTTAATCACAAGCAAGCTGGATTTGTATATTGACCTTGCTCAGAACACAATGTCAACTGCTCAGTGCAGTGTCAATAAACACTGGCAGACCTGTACAAATGAGGACCCTGGGAGACACGGGTTTAACTCCATAGTTATTCCAGACTTGACTAAAAGCTCTGTGCCTTGCTTCCCCTGAATCAAATACAAAAAGGAACAAATAACCCAAGTACTCAGCACTGTTCTGCAATGATGGCAGTTCAGGCACTGCACAAGAGACAGAATTCATCAAACTGAAAAGCAGATCTGAGAGGATCTAGAGTTTCTGCTTTCTAAACTGAAAGTAATGAAGTTCTCTGGGTACTCTGTAGCAGCAAGGTTAAAAGAAAGTTAAACTTTCTCTAGCAGAATCTACTGAAGTCACAACAGCTACAAAAAGCAATGGTTATTTCAGATTCCTGTGCAGACTCAGAGGAGTACAGTAATACATTTATGGTCTTGGCATGAGAGTCAAAAGAACTTTGTTCAGGCTTGTAATGCACTTGTGGCTCATTTCCACGGCCCATTCCCACTTACTAACACCATTTATTCAGTAGAAAGTAAAGCTGACCGAAGGGATTGAGAGAAGTATGTCTAGTAGCAAGATGTCAGCATATGCAAGGGTCATAGTCTGAAGTCTTAAGGGTCGAGAGTACTACAACTGCTTTCAGAAACAAGAAGTCAGTGTTGTACTTCAAGCAAGGTGTCAGCATGGCCACTTACAGGTTCCTAGCAGCAATTCTACTTCAGGGGTTAATGAGTTACTAAACGTATATTCAAAATTTAATCAACCATCTTTTGGTAAACTGGGGAAGATGCATTATGTAGGGTAGGTTAATTAATTTGTTTGTATGATCAGACACGAGAGAAGAGCACTAGGATTCTTCCTTGGGGTGAGTTGCTCTTGAGAAACTCCCAGCTTCCTACTTACTCGTAAGCCAAGGGCCAGCAGTGGTGACTACGTATACAGCTCTGAATTGTGGGGACTGGTAACCTCCCATTACAATTGCTTTCTAAGTATTTCCAGGCATGTAAGTTCTATTTCTGATTTGAAACAGAATCTGCAAACTTCAAGACCTCAGTTAAAAACAACTGCACTAAGCATCCAAGTAGCACTCCGAGCTGTTTGTGAACTGTCTGCTCACCTCTGAGATACACACGTATACAATTACAAGCAAGAATATTGAACAGACATTTTTCAAAAGCTGTTCCTTCCAAGGGTCTGGAACAAGTTCCAAGCGGCATGAAAACCAAAAGTGATTCTACCATCATGGTAAGAGCAAAAAAATCTTCCTATCAAGGCAAGAGCTATTCAAGCTATTCAGAGCACAATATGTTAATAACATACTATAAGGATTATTTAAAATTGCACAGCACCCAGTAAAATATAGCATGTGTTACCACAATACTGAATACACATATGCTGGGTACTCTTCAATTTCTTTGATAGATTTTAAATGCAAATCCATGAGAATCACTTGGTAATAACATACCTGGTAGTTACCGACACTCAAAACCTAAGAAAGATGACAAATAATGTCCTCTGAAACCCAGAGCAATTTCATGGGTCATGTGGGTGTGTGGGCTTTGAAACCAACCAACCTGACCATGTGCCTGGAAGGTATCCCGAGCACAACTGATGGCAAGGCTGGGCTCCAAACATGCTCACTCTTCTATTATTTCCTTATACACAAGCGAAGAATTATTTTGATACCAGTGTCACAACACTTGATCTAAACTCCTTACTTTGAGGCACACTACAGCCAAGGGTCGCCATCCCTCATTGTGGTACAAATGCTCAGCTTGCTTTAGTTTCAGCAGGAAACAAGGAAAAAAGCAGCATTCTTTCAGTTTCAACATTTGCTGGACTCACTATAAACAATCACTGAAACTTCATTATCACATTCCAAAATAAACAAGAACAGGGAGAGATTAGATTACAAAGCAGTAATCAGCAACTTCTGTTAGCAGAGTGAGGGGCTAGTGCCCACAAGGGGAGCCAAGATCCACTAGCTACCCTTTTCCCTTGCGTTTAACCTTGATGCACCAAGACTGTGAGAAACCCTTTAACTTCTTTGTTCCTTAGTTAGCTCTAATAAAACACACTTGCCAGAGTGCTTACTTATGAAGACATTAACAAACTAGAATATTATGAACAGAAGGAATCTGTTAGCACCAAGTCTCAGCTCAGCTGGCAACAAATCAGAATTACTCCAGCTGAACCAATCCCACAAACACCAGTTACACACAAGAGCCCGTATTTAAAAAATGAAATTGTCTGTCACAGCCATGTCTGCAGAACAACTGTCAGAAGGCACCTTGCTGGGGGAGGAATTGCAGATAGCACAATAGCCAACGGAAACTCTGAAGCATTACTAAGTTGTCAAAATATTGGGTAGCTGTGCTGGAACACACCAAACACGAGCAGACACTCTGTCTGCAAGTTTACAAACACCGCACAGTAACATTTCAGCATCTAGCAGGAAAGAGATGCTCAGACACCACACTGAAGGCCAACAGAACACGTAATGCAAAATACAACTAAGATCAGCTAACAGAAATAAAGAACGTACCCAAAACCAGAGCTCCCTAAGCACAGAGTTGTTTTCTCGGTGGTATCTGGTAGCTGAAATAAATGTTCAGGACCACGTGGTGTGCAGACAGTAGTCAGCCACAGCCGGCACACGGAGTAAAGGGAGGCAGAAGCTTCACAAATGACTCGCACACATTTCAAGGGGTAACACCGCTACCTCAGACAGCAACTACCAATTCTGGATGTAAAAAAGACATTTTGTAAAGCCTGTAAATGGAAATATTCCAGCTCAAGTTAGATAGGGGAGCAGACGGGAACATGCAGTCAACTACGAAAAAAACCTACTGAAGAACAAAGAACAAAACCACAATGAGTGGAATGATATGATGCTGATTTTTTTTTTTTTAACAGGTAACTCCCCGCTCTAGGATGTAAGCCGTTAAGTAGTGTAGAAAAAAAACACAACGTAATTGTGCTACAACTTGGCAATCATGGAGTGCTTAAAGGAATGAACAGCTCATGTGTAAGCATTTTGACCTTAAGATATTGCCAACTTCATTTCTCATGCTCCTGGGAGGTGGCAGCATCCTCGTCAGGATGCATTCCAGGGACCACAATTATCTGCTTCACTCGAGCTCCTAAAGAAGCACACGCTTTCTTTGGAGGAGGAATACAGCTAAACACCCACCAGGAAGGGATGTGCTGGATGCATCAGCCCTGAAAAAAAGATTCCTGCCCTGCAGCAGCTTAAGCAAAACCAAACTGTATTATCTTTAAGCTGATGAATTGGAGAGAAAGGCCGTTCCTGCTGCACTAAGAGGAAGGACAAGAACGGTCCTAGGCGGCAGACAGAGAGCCCCAAGAGTTTAAGCTGTAATGCCACCAGTAAACCCTTTCTGGCACCTGACAGGCAAATATCACTGAGCCCTTAAAGATGCACAGAAAGCACCAAATCATGCGTCTGGCAACAACACAGCACACTGCTGTCCCAGGCAGCAACCAACTGCACCAAGGCTCATCGCACATGCTGTCTGCAGCCTGCCAGCCCTACATACATCCCAGTACCTACAGAGAAAGGAGAAGCTTTGCTTTTATTTTCCTTTTCATCTTTGTTCCAAGGAATGAGCCACGTACCACTTACATTCCTGGATGCAGAAGGCAATTAATGGGATTCTTTCCTGCCCAGCCTTGCTGTCCGAGTTCTCTCAAGCTCCAAAGCATTCACCTGTGGCTTCTAGAAGTATTTCTAATCAGGAGAAAGCAAGTTCAAGAAAAGATATGCATAGATATTTATCTCAGACCAGATCACTTGTGCTGAAGAATACTACAAAGACGTGGAGCCTGAAGCTAATTAAAATCACTCCAGTTGGTTCTTGGCTTTACATCAGACTCATTCAACACGCAGTCCATAAGGGCTAGATTTGAAAAACGAAAGCTTGCATTCCAAGGTTCCTGCACTCCCACAGAGAAGTGCTCCATGCGCTAAAGGAAGGAGGAAGTTCAGGTTTTTCAGACCCCACATTTCATGCCTCACAGTGCTGGATAAAAACATTTCTGGGGGAAAAAATGGTTAAAATGGAAAAATTCTGGAGATTTTTGGAGGAATTCCATAGGCAGAGCCACAATCATCGTCTTTTGTTGTCTGCTGCAGATGCAACTTCAATATGAATGACAGAAGACAAATGGGAAGGCAGACAAGCTTACTGCAGCAGCAGCTTTTTTAGCTGATCTTTTTGCCCCCATGAATGCTCCATTTCAAGTTTGGTGTTTATTATCAATAACTTAAAAAAAGAAAAAAAAAGTCTTTTGGAGAAGGTGGCAAGGGGCGCTTTGTTTCAGAAGGAACACACTTAAAAAGCAGCAGACCAGACACTGCAGGACTTTGGAAATCTGCCCCTGGGTGCTGATCACTGTTTGAACCATGGTATTTCATTACATAGATTTCTGGCTCATTTCCAAGCAATAGTTCCTCTTTTGCCAGGAAGCTGAAGAAAGACTGTGCCTTCTGAGAAAACACCGAGCAACTTTTCTGAAAGCTAACTGCCATTTGAGTATCAGAAGTATTGTTATGTGGCATCAGACAGATTTTTACCTGAATGCACGCAGCTTAACGTCCACGAGAACAAAGTTCTGTCAGAAAAAAATCTCATGTTCCTTTGAAGATACATTTTCCAATGTTGAGACAGTGAAATTACAATGCAGCAGTATTTAATAGGTAGTTCTCATGCTCTGCGATATTACGTATACAATTATGAATTAAGTTAAGACTTCTGTCACCCAAATGATTCATTCAAACAGCAGTGATAGCCTCTGACACGCATTACAGGCAGGACTGCTACCAAACTTCAACTAAGTTGCTTAACATCTCTGATTACTAGACTTGTTTTCAGTTACTTACACTATGTCTAAATTAATCACCACACCACGTTCTGCAGACTGGTTTTCTGCCTCAAAGGAACAGAAGAGTTTTTAAAGTTTCACACAGAACATCTCATCTCTTTCTTAGGACAGGACTAGACATTATCTAGGATGCACTTTGGAGACATAATTAGAAACAAAATAGCATCTGAAAAAGGTGAGAATCTTCTAATTTCCCTCTAACAGTTTCTATTCTTTAATATCAGGACAATTCCATGTCTCAAGAACACTGAGTGACTCAAGCTTTGGCAGAGGCAGTAACTCTCTCATCCTCTCTGTTGCATTTCAATGCACAGTTTAAACAAAGAGAGAAATCTCAAAAGTAAGACAAACTGTTAGAATTAAAGGAAAAAAACAAACCCTATCCAGTTACATCCAGTCTTTTACACTAAGAAAGCTACTATACAACTACAGCCCGCGCCATTCACACATCCAGAAGATGGCTCAGATGCTGTCTGTATATTAATTCTCATTTGGGCACTCGCCAACATTTCATAAACTCATTTTTCTGGTGAGTGATGGGATAAACTGATATATGCACACTGTCTGGAGTTGGCACAGCCTCAGCCCAGTGGGTCCTGCCAGCATGCCATAGAATGAAAGGATCTGTTCGGTCAAAGAACAGAAGGACAATGTGTCTTCCACATTGTATCCCTTGTTCCCAGTGACCTTGCTAGGCAATTCTCCTCCCCCGTGTATGGAAATCTGGAAGCTTCAAATAGCTGCATAATAAATGAAACAATCTGTGCCAACAGTACTCACCCATCATACTTGTCTTTCATCCTTAGCAAGGGCCTGATTCTCTTTTCTGAAGCTCTTGGATATTGGCCACAGCTAACTACGACTGGGTGAGACAGACAGTCACATCGTCAGGTTTGGATTTTTCCTTGAATACATGAGGTATAGATGAGCAACATACGAACCCAAAAGGCCACCAGATGTGTCTTTCTCAGGGAGCTCAGTACAACTCCTTCTGCCTTTTTCTAACACAGCTTAACTACAAAAATGTAACCTCAGTGATAAAATCCAAATAATAAAGTACAAAACACAAATCCTGCAGACCCATTGTTTACCTATTTTTCTTTTTTTCCTTTGGTTGTACTTTTGAAGACATACGAGTTTTCATTTAGACAGCCTACAACAGGCTATGGCAAGTGTGAGACAGTGATGGAGCCCATTCGGGGAGCAGAGGCATCACTTGTGCCTGCCAGGAAGTAACAGCTGACAACTGAGCAGAACCAAGAATCAATCCGGCCTTGTAGCTTGCACGCTTTTCCTCTTTTTCCAGATAAACTGGGTATGGCCAAAGGAGACAAACTTTCCACATTGTAAATGGTGCAGCAATCGATTTGAACCACATGTTCTCCATCTCTTGAGTACCTGCACTGTAGTCAAGAACAATTACTTGAAATAGCACACGTGGCTCTTGCCAAAGAGGCACAAATTTCTTGCAAATGCTGAAGCTTCGTTGCACCAGGTCTCCTGAACACAGACAACTTCAATATGAATGACAGAAGACAAATGGGAGGGCAGACAAAAGAGGAACCCCTACGTTTCGTAAGGGGGATCTTCCCTGTGGTTACAGACAAAAAGTCGGCCCCAAGAAAGAACGCAGAATTATTACACTGTCTCAGAAAGCAGTTAGGAGTGAGCAAGATACAACTTTGCAAAATGAAGAAAAGTATCTTTACGCCGCAGTAATTCAAGAAAGATCTGTTTGGCTCCATAAGAAGTTACATTAGTGGGGGAGGAAGGGGAGAGAAACGCCCTACAACAAAAACAACACAGTTCAAAGGCATCATTACAGTTTCAGTCATCAAACTCTGGAGCCATCACAAACGCTCGGTAATCTGAACAAGATTAAATGGCTGCCATGTTAGAGTGTTCTGTGAGCAAGAGATAAATGAGAATACAGCAAAGGTCCAAAGTATACCAGCTGAATAAAACCCGATTTGTTCTGCGTTCCAAGATGACACTGCTTTGTTGGGCTTCATAAGAAGGCTGAGTCCAGCCAACACTTCCCTGAACAGGAAAACCCCTGCCCTGCAAATCAACAGCAAGAGGAGCCAAAGGGTGGAACAAAGACCCTTTCAAGCACAGGAAAATCGAAGGAGGACAAAAAAACTACTGTGAAAGAACCCAGGCTTCTATATCCCACATCATTTTCAAAGCTGGGGTTTTACGGGAATTCATTACTTTATTTGCATACCCTTACACTCAACATCAATGTCATATTAGTTCTTTTTAATTATTTCAGTAACCCAAGCCATCAGGAGTTAGCTTTGGCAAATCCAGTGTAAGGAACCGTGTGCATGTGCAGATTTGTTTGATAGCAGTGCAGTTGTTCCAAATTTTACACCAAGAATCCAGAGCTTTGTGGACTTCACAAAGCATTCTGAGAAAGGAAAACCTATGTAAAAAGCTATAAGCAATTTGTGACTGTCAGCCTGTCTCACTAACTACCAGATATCTATTGAAAGTTAATGAAAAACTTCAGCAATTAAAAGAAAAAAAAACAAAAGAACAATAATATTTTAAATTTCTTCTTTGAAAAGATTCATACGAGCAGACTCATTATCATGACAGATCCTGGAAATATCTGACTACACTGCAGCGGATCTTATTGTAACATGTAAGAGACTGTGTTCAGAGAAAAAAGGGGGGAAAAACACCCAACCACCACCATCCTTTTAGGATGCCTTGAGAGACTGTGCTGGGCAAAATGCAACTTTTTAACCACATCGCATTTTCTCTCTGGGCTTTTTCCATCCTTAGCTAAATACAGATAGGAAAGTCCTGCAAATTTTTCTGAGACTGTTTGGATTTTCTCCAAAATTGGAACACCTGTAAAACGAACAGTTTCCATATAAAAAAATAAGGATACAGAAGGGTTACTTAACTGATCTCAGAAATTCACTACATTGCAGTACACTGTGTCCTGCTAGCACGTCCACTGCAGTCAGTTGTTTTAATAATGAGCTCTCTGTGGAAAGTTAAGTTTCCTAGGAACACAACTGAAATGCCATGAGTCTCTGGAAGGAAAGAAAAAAAAAAGATAAAGTAATATAGAAAAGCTTCTAAAAAAATCAGCTTTTGGCTGACTGGTCAATTATGTAATATTTATCAAAGAAATTATGGTACTATGTATCATGGAAATCAAAGGCAGGCCAACAAGTGACAGAAAAATAAAGCTTGTTGGAGTTTCCTGATCTGTGGGTTTCACTGTAAACCTCTGTATAAAATGCCATTTAGAAACAAATATGTCATTTAAAAACAAAAAAGATAGCCAACTCCTCACCAAAGCACAGGAATAAAAGGCATAGGATAAAAGAACAGAGCATGGGAATACAGCATGAAAGATGTAAGAAGAGTTTGAAAGAATTCCGTGAAATACAATCTATTAAAATTGACGCTACCAGAATGTCATGCAAAAATCAGACCAGTAAAACTACAAAATTTGAGGTCTCCAATTAATTTCTCTCATGCTTAAAGCACTACCATAATTATGTTTTGTCCTTTTCAAGTTTTAGTAGTGATGTATTTTTGTTTGATTTTTCTTCTTGCTTGCCATGTCTCCCTCAACAAGTGCAACATCACTGGTCACTTGTAGCAGAGGGAAAAACTCACTGCCATCATTAATATGTAAATGAAATGGGCTGTTTGGCTAAAGCCAGGTAATTTTCAGTCCTATCATAGAATGGCTCAAGTTGAAAAGGACCATAGTTATCATCCAGTTTCTTGAAACACGAGCTTGCAGCATGAAGAGTAAGCATAAAAATTTGCTTATGTCAACGATGCTGCTAGTAAGCCAGCTAAATTATGACCATATTGAGACCTTAGAGTGCACATCTATAACAGAACTGGTTTAACTGCTCTCAGTTGGTTTTTCCTCAAATAATGTTCACCATTACTTCATTAGCCCAAGTAATTCAAGACCTATCTAATTTTTTCCTGATATTTCAGGCTGTACAGTACACTTAAGGATGCATAGGTAAACTGAAGTCTAAAAGTGTTAGACTAATTTGGTCATTTTTTGTGACAGAAAATGCCTCTAGGCAGAGTGAAGTACAGAGACTTCTGGCTTTTGCTTGGGCCAGGAAGTAAAACAGCACTTTGCTTTCCCAGCTGTGCGACTTCCAGCACCGTTAGCACTACATGCAACTAACAGGATGAGCTTCATCTGCCCTCCTGACACCTCCCATCAGTGCCACTGCAAGCCCTTTGCACTGCTGCAACACTCCAAGGAACCCTGTAACGCTCCACTCCTCCCTGCTGACCTGCGAAGAATGCAACACTTGGAATTGCATGCTTGAACACGCATTCAAACATCATAAAAAAACTCTTTCAAAGTCACAGCTTAAGGGTTTGTAGCTGTTGTTCTAGGCATTTGGCAGTCCCTGCAAACAGAGCCGGCCCATAGTGCAGGCCAAAAGGCCAGGTCACAGTTTGCACACCTTCAACACATCTAAGATTTGGCAGCCAACTTAGAAATGCATTTTTCAAATGAACAGTGCAAGTCAACCAGCTTCTGGATTACGGGATCCACACTAAAGGGACAAAAGCAACATGCCTTCTCCTTCTTGATAGACTGCTTGCTAGAATGTAATTGCTCTCCTGTAGTATAAGGATGAACATTTTCACAATAGGTTATTTATGAATGTAATGTGGCACATAAATTTGCAAGGAAAAAAAAAGGAAAGAACAACTCTTCTGTTCAAGTTTGTGGGGAGAGACAACTAAAGGAAATTGTTCAGACATCCCTTCAGACATCCCTCCCCATCTCCAGCTATCCCAGATGAACACAAGTTACAAGAGTGCTAAGTCCATAGGGCACGGTAACACTGAAATGCAGAAGAAAAAGCTCAGCTGCTGCCCTTCTATGTGGTACAAAGGCCCAGGGACTAGAGAACACGCTCACACTTTGCATTCTTTCACCTATATCCATCCTGTGACTCCAGCTTCTGGCTGCACCAAACATGCTACAGGCACTCACCACAGTTTTCACCATCTGCATTACTGTCGCCTCTCCAACAGGAAAAGGTTCTGCTCACTGATATTACAGCATGACTTTCTTGCAGATTATCTAGTGAAGAATTCAGTAGATTAAAAAAAAATTGAATTGTTTCATGTGAAAATTTGCAAGATCTCCAACCACAACCTTGGGTAGGAACATGGCTCCTGGAGTGACACCAAGGGAGAGTCTAACAGCAATCTGTGAAAAGATCAAACAAGCCAAAAAACTTCTCCGGCCTCTTTCTGAAGAAGGCAAAGCCCCCCTTTTCCAGTTACTCCCTTAATTCTCTCCCCATCTCATTAACACATGGGCATAAAGGATGTAAATTCTTGCTGTAAACTCTAAGCAAAAGGAAAAAATCTCTCAGAAACTTCACTGTACATTGCAAAGTTCCAAAGAACATTCAAGGCAAACTACAAGTGTCAGGACTGCCAACCAAGGCCATCCTACACTGGGGTCCCTCAGTAGAGATCTGTGTTCAGGCCACTGCAACAGCACAGACAAGCAGACAATACACACAGTACATTACCCACACGCCTCTGAGCAGCAGGCACACAGCTTACCCCAGCTACACAACACATCAGGAGTCACTCAGCAGCAGAACAATCCTGCTTTACCTGTGATATCCCCTCACAGTTCCACATACAGCTCCGGCTATGGCCCCATCCCCAAGTTGTCTCAGCTTTAAACAGCTAGGAAAGTAGAGAGACCGAGGCACTACGAAGTGCATCTTCTTTGGTTTTTGTAGCTTCACAAAGTTCCCTAACAAATTACTTTGAGATGTAGTGGTTAAGCAACTCATAAGTGATATTAAGCTCATTTTCCTAAGTAAGTCTCTGATCAGAAGATTGCAGGCACGCTCTTCTTCATTTTCTTACTGCAATCTCATCCACCAGGATGTCAAACAAGGACTAAAGGCCAAAAGAAATAACACCCAAAGCAGAGCGATGCAGAGGGCAGGCTGGCCCTTTGAAGCTGCCTTTAACTTTTACTTATTAGGCAGAGCATGCTGTTAGTAACTAAAACAAAATTAAATGCAGCACAACAAGCACACACACTTCCATTTCAGTCTGCCTGGGACACCCAGCCTAGCATGAGAACTCTCAATTACAAGTGTCTGACAGCATTATTTGGGCTCCTAAGATAAGGCCTAGATATGGCTGTCTTTCCTTTGAGGTGTCTGAATGCTCACACAGCGCGTCCTGACAGCGACTGAGAAGTGCTGAGCGTACAGCCTGGCTCAGAGAGCTCTAATTCAAAGCAGAGCCGAACAGCCCCCACAGTTTGGGTAAAGCAAACAAGCCCAACATCTCTCCACTGAGATTCACTGAACTTTTTCTGGTACTGGGATCAACTTACAGGAAGATAGCACCAGAAGCAGCAAGGAAATCAACTTCCAGGAAGAAATGAGCTAAACCATAATACAAGTGGGGCATTTCTCATCTCCACTAAAATAATGCGTAAGTCCTTCCCTTGACAAACACTGCCCATCTCAGGTCACTACAAAGAGCACTGCTGACAAAACGACCAGTGTTTTCGTACCAACCAGATGAAGCCCAGCTCCTTGATGCCCTTGAAATTTCTCATCACTTATTTCACGTGCAAAGGGACAAGCTTTTTTTTTTTTTTTAAAATGGACACTTTTTCCATTTAAGAGTCTGAAATAATTTTACAAGTGAAATCTAACAGTCAAGCTGAACTTTGCTCTAACAGCAGCAGAATTTGTATCCACTTAAGTGGATAATCTCTCTAAGCATTTATAGTGATTGTGTTTACAGAAGCTTTATTTGACTGCATCAGTGCAAAATGTGACAAAGTAGAATGCCACGTGAGCTCAGACAAGGCTGGGCTGTGATAAGCTGACTCCGTTTGGATTTGGCAAAGCTGCTGAAGCGTACCGATAATAAGGTTATCCAATTTAACTAGATATATTCTGGCCTAAGCACTTTAAATACCTACAGAGGGCCTTATTTTCTTCAGGGAGAAGATGGGGATTAATTGGTAACCACACAACCTATAACCACATATTGTAGAATATAAAACACTAGTTCGTTCTGAGGAAAAAAATTAGTCATGAAAATAAAAGACTTTTTTTGATGCAGCATTAAATATTCAACCAAAACGTGCAGTGCTGGGAAGCACTGGAAAAGCCCAACCACAGCTTGGGGAAATGATGCTCCATCATCCAAGAAGAATTCTCAACCTGACTTCAGTTCTCAGCACTGACTTACACATTTCTCACAATTTAAAAATCTACATTTAACCTAATCTCTACCATCTTCGGAAATGCAGTAATTTACACATCAGAATATGAATTACTTCCATAAATATACATTTTACTTGCATTTCATTTATAACTGTAACGTTCACTAAATGCACAACGCACTACTGTGTGCTTCAGTTAAGCAGTATTTTGAATCTAGTACATCATTTTAATAATGTATACTTGACAGATATGCTTGACCCTCAGAGGGTCTGGTCAGAAGAACAAACATACAAAGCCAGCACTGCTGGGACTGTTTCATTGCCAACAGCTCTTGAAACACTAAGAACACTTACTGTAATATGATGATGGAGAGAATTTTCTTCTGACGTGAGCTCTGTGAAAAACCGCAATGATTCTGCATTCAGAAATCAAAACGCAGATCTGAGAAAATGAACACATTGCTGCAAGAAGTTACTGGCTTTCAGCTTGGAAATTAGGTTTACATACAGCAAAGCTCTGAAGACACAAAGATTGGGCTCACAGTTACTAAGCAGTAAGACAAGAAGGAAACAAGCCCCAGAACAATACACATGGAGGAGATTTAAACTAAAAACAGATTCAGGTAACAAGAGCTCCTTTGATTTGCCCTTTTCTCCAGCTAGGAGATGCAATAAAAAAGGAAAGAATGTGACATAAGCACAGTCCATACAGCAATAAAGGGCTGGCCTGCTCTGGCTTCATTCTGCATTCCTTTAATACATATCTATATAAAATTCCAAGCAAATAAACATTTCTCTTTGCCTCAGCTGCCACCCACTGGAAAAGGAAAGCAACATTAATTCCAATTTGCAGTAGCCTGAAATGTCAGAAAACCAGCCTGACAGACACCGCTAGTATTGCCTGCACTAAAGTCCTGGAGATGCCCTGAAAATTTTAGCAGCACTGCTAGGAATGGGAAAACTCACAAATCAAACTAATGCAGAAAATAGCAGCAAGGAAGAGCAGCAGTTCTCCTTGCCCCAGCAGGCAGGTGTTTCAGTTCTAGGTTTCAGAAAGGAGCTGGAGTTTGCAAGGCTGAAGTAAGAAGGCACTGGGGCTGGCAGCATCACTCTGGCAACCGTGGTCCAACAAGGATGGGTGGCATCATGCAGCCCAGCAGCTCTCCTCACTGCTGGGCTGCTCCGGCTGCAGCCAGCTCCATCACTACACTCACACTGCTGCTCCTGCCTTACAGCAGAGATCCACCAACTTCTGTGTGTAGATGGCAGTGGCACTGCTGCTTCCCAGTAGCAGCATCAGCCCTCATTTCCCCTGTGATGGGTGGCTTCAGCGGGCTCACGGGGTGCCTGCAGGGAAGCAAGTTGGTGGTGCAGGTCCAGCAGCTTCACCTTCTAAGTAGCAACACAGAATTACAGAATCACAGAATTATCAAGGTTGGAAAAGACCTAGAAGATCATCTAGTCCAACCATTACCAATACTTCCCAGCTAAACCATATTCCTCAACACAACATCCAAACGTTTCTTGACAACACAATCTGAGGAAGCTCGTTGGAAAAAAACAGTATGAACTCCTGGCTGCCACAGAGCATTATCATCCACTTTAAGTGAAGCTTACTCTAATCTTTGGTGTATATGTTTAGTCTAGCTGAAGTACTAAACTGGAATAGCAATAGCATAGCATTTGCATGCAGAAGCATGCATGCCAGATGCAATGCCAGCATTATAACTGCATGCTGCACTTTGAGGGTGACAACGAAAGTCGCTCTCGGTGTGAAACAGACTTTCCTGCAGACGTGCATTCTGGTGAGCCTGCACAGAGGCTGTGATGGCACAGCTACAGAAGTCAGCAACCAGGGCTGAGAACAGCAGGCAAACCACCATGCATGATGCAGAAACGTCCTGACTTCCTGGAGAAAATAAATAAATAAATCAACCTCTGATCAAATCTCTGAGACCAAATAAGGGACAATCAGATTCCCAGAGATTCTTCCACACTTTTCTCAAGTGTATATCCAGTGAAGCAAGTTTTGCTAACAGATGAGCTGAGAGGTACACAATGATTCCAGATCCCCTCACTGTAAGGGCCTGAGGAAGCTGCAGAAAACAAAACAGACTGGGGGCCTGATGCAAGTCCTGCGGGGATTAACAGGAGTATCTGCTAATTCTTTGGTCCAAACCTCACATTTCTGCAAAAAGGCTCGGGGAAAAAAAAATAAAATCTACTGGGAGAGAATTATCTAATAACATTCCTTCTATCACTACTGAGGAACACAAGTGAATGTAACATGAGAGAGTTCTTACAATTTCCTGACAGATAGACCCACAGTGGATATTTGCCCACGAATGCTGATGGCCACTGCAGCATTCCCAAGGCATTAGTAAGAGCATCTGAGTTCACTGGAGGCCACAGGCGTTGGCCAACACGTGCTCAAGAGAGCAGCTGTTGAGCAATTCACAGCTCAGCAAGGACACAGCATTAATGGACCAGCACCCTGGATGTAAGCAACAATCACTGTTATCACTCAGCGAGCAGAAGCAGCAGCCTATTAAAAAAAGAAAAATCCATCAGTCTCGAAAGCATCTATTACAAATCTACTCCTTACATGCAGAGACACTTGTAGGACTGAAGGTTTCAGATCCCACTGCAAGATTATTTATTGATTTAATCCAGAGCAGAAACAGTTAATTACCAAAACCAGAAGTTCTAGCAGCACCTACTTGATGCAAGACGACCATCTGTGCTCACTTACAGGGATGTACACTAAACACAGTTTTCAAAGTAAGCAGGACTAAATCTTACCTTCAGAAGAGCTTTCAGTAATACACTCTCACAAACAATGCACTCCTTCGCAAGGGAAGTACTGAGTTCCGCAGTCCAACAGGCACTAACAACACCAGTGAAGGTACCAAACGCTGCTTCCTTTGGTCATTTTGTCATGCCAGCAAAACATGAAATCACCCAGAGATATTACAAATTGCACCACACAGATCTTCAGATAAGATCTATAGGGCAGCCAGTGTCGTATCACAAACGCAACAACCGTCCCAAGTCACTGCACTGTGCCTGTTCATACTTGTTTTCCAGCACAGTACAACACAACAAGCACTTAATGGCCCCTACTAGCTGCTGGCTGGACCATACTTTCTAAATTCTTACCCAATATTTTACGCAGAAGACTATTTGAGGAGAATTTTCTTCTAAGGGAGAGTTACAGGATTCCTCCTTTGCTGGAAAAAGCAGCAAATTCAACCTCTGCTCAGAAAAGCACAGCTCACAGCAGCCACCAAACACGTTAGCAACAGCTTAGCTGCACTGCTTTTGGACTCACTGGGGCATTTCCCAGAAAAAGGCACTCTGCAGAAGCCAAGCCTGTCTGCTAAGACATTTTGGATCAGCTTTTCAAGCATCCACCTACATCTTCAAGAATCCACATCTACAAATTGAAGAAAACCTCCCAGACTTCATTACCTGAAGGGTGAACCTGAGAAGCAGCCAGGAATACTTCTTCCCATAAGCTGTGTCTAATATTTACTATTAAAACATGAAGGAAATTAGTACAAAGTAGCACTGACCAAACACTTGGATTTCACGAGTTCCTTAGAGAAACCACGGCAAAGCCTGAACTGTACTTCTGAAAACCAATCAGAGAATCTGAGGAAGAATCAAATGCACAAATGAGGATTTCAGTAGATTTCTAGTAAATAGGCATTGCTGACGGGGTGGGGAATAAATAAATAATTCGAATGCTCCAAAGGCAGCTTGACATTTGAGTACTAAAAGCCATGCCATTTTCTCTCTTTGTCACCTCATCGCTACAGAGCCGCCATCCAACAAAGCTGAGCTGACAGAGCTCTGGGCTGAGCAGCACTACAACTTTATGGCTCAAGGATGGGGAACAGAGCTGGGGCTGAGGCTTACATTTACTGCAAACATTCCAGGATATGCAGTAGTTACAGTGAGTAGCTGGGTTTTAACCACGCCTGTTAACACTCAAATCAAAGATGAGACTGCAGAAGACCTAACACAGTGCAAATAAAAGCCATTCATGCAGAGATAAATCAGCCAAACAAGACCAGTTTTCACTCACACCTCTAAGAAAAGTATGAGTAATGGCAGGATGAGAACGCATGGTACATACCCATTTTCTTCTTTTTCTTCTCCCAACTGGGTAGCACCTCAGAATTCTGGGGAATACAAAGAGGTGCTGCCTTTAAGGCAGATCTGAAGGGTTGCTCATCAGGAAACGGCAAGTGCACATCTCCCTCCTTTAGAAGTCACCCATCAGCTTTTTCCTGATAGAAGATTACATTCCACAGTAAAAAAAAAAAAAAAAAGCAGAAAAAACCGAGAGGATACCAGAAATACTCAGCAGTTTCATGCACTTTTTTGTTGTTGTTGGAAACATATCTTCAAGTAATTTATTTTATGGGCTTTGTTTTGCAGCTATTGATACACATCTACCCCACATCATTTCCTTCTCGCAGTCAGAAACGGGCAAATCTATCATCATTCAGAAAACAGCAACAGCTAATTTAACAGTCTCAAAATGCAACTTACTGTGCGGATGGCAGGGCACCTTTCTGTCACTGAAAGGTTGACATACTGCTCCATTTGCATTCATTTTCATTAAAGAAAAAAAGCAACTATAAAAAGTAAATCGGAAAGATGCAGCTGTACACATGGTGCTTCCACTGCCCACCTCAGTGGTACTTCTAGCAGCAGTCTGGTCCAGCACAGCACAGAAATGTGTGTTACACCACTCTTGCTAAGGCCAGATCTGTGATGTCCCTGGTACTCCTGTGTCAGATCCCTCATTTCTTAACCCGTCCCGGTGACTCTGAGAACAGCACAGGACGCCGCAGCAGTCGCTACAATCCAGGCAGCCCTACGGGGTTCGCGGCTGCAGGCTGCTTCCTACAGAGCAGACTTCCACAAGATTATTCAACAAATACCCTGGCTTGGAGAGGTAACGTCTCAGCAACAAAGCACAAAAACTCTCCGAAAGGCAGTTAAAAATAACTTTCAGATCAGGACCCAGCACAGGTCACTTCAGCATTATTTCTACCAGGGCCACAGAGAGCTCTCACAGCTCGTTTCTTCATTTGCATCTTTGCAAAGCACAGTCAAGTGGATGTGAGGAGATTAAGTTTTCTTTGCTGCCCAAAGAGCTCTGAAGGGGAACAGGCAGTTTCCTTCCCTTCCCTGCTCATTCCTTTGATTCCATGTACAGCTTGACAGAATCAAATTCTGCACTGATATCACAGAGGTAAAGAAAGAGTCAGAGAAGGCTGAGAAGTTTTGTTACGGAGCAGAGAAAGCAGCTAGAACAACAGCTGGAACACAAACAGATCTGATGCTTATTAGACACCTTTTGCTAGAACTTGACAATCAGGATGGAGACACTAATAACTCTAGAATAAAAAAATCCCATGGCCTTTCTCATCAATGGATGATTAAATGAGGAATTAGGTTCCCAGTGAAGCCAGTCAGTCCTCAGGCTCTGCTGGTAAATCCCCTGTCATCTCTGTCATCCAGCTCTGACTCACATGCAATAGCCATTTCAGTCTCTAGCCTATTCCTGCTTCCCTCCGTTCATTTTATGGTAGGTTACATACATACTTTATATATTTAATGAGGAGGATGGCAGACTACAGATGCATGATGCATTTTGACTGCAGCACCAACAGACACACCTGAGTCAGCCTTAGGGAACTTAAATACCTGGGTCAGTGAACCCAATACTGGCAACACACCTCAGAGCTGGCCAACACCTGGGAAGTATTCACACCGCGCAGCAGCACCGAGGCTCGTGTTGCTGCAGCTTTGCTGTAGTTGCTGCGGCAGTTTGCTGGACAGAAGCTCACTGTGATGCACCCAGACGTGCTGCAGTCCCAGCCCTGGTAGCAGTGCTCGCTGCAGCGCAGTGTAGGCTGGTGTAGGGGCTCCTCCTGGCAGAAACCGCAGCCAGAGCCGAGCAATGTGGCATGGGGTGGAGGAGCAAAGCGACAGGACACCAGAGGCCTTCCACCAGAAACCAGGATGGATGGTGAATTGTAACTACTAGGCTCCAAAGTACTCAATTTGAGATGAGCTTTAATTCTGATAACTTTAAATGTTAGAAAAAGCCTCTGAGACCTGAAAACTTGTACACTTCTCCTAGGAAAGCAGTTACTTCAAGCGATGTTATCTTCCCAGGTTTTACTGACACATCCTTGAACTGTACAGTATCAAATCACTGAATTTTCTTTGAAAGACTCTTCTAAAGGTCTCTCTTTAACCAAAGTAGCTACAAAACTTCAGAAGTTCCCTACTTCAGAAGTAATTTCTAGTTTAAAAATACTTCCTCCTTTACGCAGTACCTTTTCAACTAGCCGTGCGATCAGAGAGCTCTGTCTGCTCTGTAACATTCTTCCACAGCTCCACCCAATAAGAACATCATAACCCACCTCTCATCAGGCATATCTACACAGGAGGGTCACAATTATGATGGAAAAGAGCTTGAGAATTGTTCAGAACGATCTGAGCATCTTCCTGATCACACAGATTGAGGGACACAGAATCACCTTACCACATACTCAGCACCTGCACATACATTACAGCCACGTAACAGTACAGGTTCTTATACCTCTGTGTCAGTCACTGAGTGGCAGCAATTCCTTCGTACCTATGTCTGAATTATGAGATGCAGGATAAAAATTTCCAAGTATTGCTGACTTGTAATTTGTTTATCACTCCTCTCAACTCTCTGAAGTTTAGCATTACATCACAAACGATGCCCACTGAAATACTTGTGCATGTGCCTCACTTCCTAAATGATCGTTTTCAAAAGCAATACATTTTGTTCTGATAAGCACACTCCTTTACAAGTTTGCAACATTCAATCTTACAGAGAGACGGCTGAAAAAACAGAACATTTTATATTTACTGAAAGTACACGGATCAAAGTTGAAGTAGCCGGCATTTAAGCGATCCTTAACCTAAAGCACATAGCTGCATTTTTAAAACAGATCTTTGTTATGAAACCCACAAACAACCCTAGTCCACGCATTGCAGCCTCTTACATTTCATTCTTTCCTCCAAATTCCCATAGCAGCACCACCGGGTAACTGAAAACCAGCAGTCCAACGGTTAAATATAAACTCTAATTTCTGTAAAGCAGCCCTTCTCAGGAACAAAAAGAAACTGGAAATGCTGCATATAGGCTCTTCTGATCATTGCTCAAAATCTCTCGTTCAGAAGGCTGTATCGGTTGTGCTGGGTTATGCTCCCTGTGAGATCGATACAACACTGCACAGCGTTATCGGTCAGAAGGGTAGGAGAGCAGGACAGGCTGCTTCCTGGCTTATTGCTGCGAGACGAGGCCAAGGTCCACGCGAGATGTGACAGAAGTCAGACACACAAGAGCACCCAGAATTCTGACACACGCTATTCAGAGAGATGTTTATGAGTTTCAGTCCCGACTTTAAACTCACCCATAAGGCCAGGAAAGGTGCGGGCACTGCTCGCCCACACCTGCAGTCCGCGTGAGCTCGGCTCTGCTCCCGCAGCCGCCCAGATCCGGGGGCACACGGCCTGCCCGCTCCACCGCCCAGGGGTGCAGCAGCAGCACACGGCCGGGTCGGCAGAGCCACGCACCCCTCACTGCGGTGTTTCGCAGCCCAGTGAGCGCGGGGAATTCCCCGGCGACGTGCCGACGGTGGGTTTCCGTGCGGCGCACGGCCGGCACGCCGGGAGCGGGCACTGCTGCGTTACTGCCCGCCCGCAGCCAGCCGGAAAGCGAGCGTGGGGAGGACGGGGCATCACCTGCCTCACGGCCAGACGGAAACCGAGCACCGGTACGCGCGGCCGGGGAGCGGAGGAAAAGACGGACAGACGGAAAGAGTGAGAAGTCGGCGCTCCCCGCCTCGGCGACCCGGGAGCGAGCCAACGGCGCGTCGCAGCGAGGGCGGCGGGCACACGGAGCTCCTCAGCCCTCGGCGCCTCGCTCGGACGCAGAGCCAGGCCGGTCGCTCCGGCGCTCCCCGCCCCGCCCTCGGCGCAGACCCAGCCTCGTCCCGGCGCCGCCGGGGGCTCGGCTCCCCGAACCGGACGGAGCTCCCGGGCCCGGCCCGCAGCCCCGGCACGGAGGCGCCCCGCGGAGGCGTTCCGCCAACGCCGCGCCCCGGGCCGCCCGCAGCCCCCGTCCCCGCCGGGAGCCCCGCGGAAGCCGGATCCCGCCTCGCTTCCTCCTTTACCCCACGCCCGGCGGGGAGCGCGGAGTGGGACGGCGCCGCCGCCGCCTCGCTGGGATCCAGGTGCCGGCACTCACCGCTCCGCGGAGCCGCCGCAGGGACCGAAGCAGAAACTGAGCCGCGCAGCAGCGCCCGCCACCGCGGCCCGGCGCTCCCCGCCCCGCGCTCCGCCCACGGGGTGCAGCCGCGGCCTCGCGCTCACCTGCGGCCGCC
>JAPSGF010000122.1:67326-77495 GCA_035772895.1 Perdix hodgsoniae | reverse complement strand
TCTTCCTCTCTTCCTCTCTTCCTCTCTTCCTCTCTTCCTCTCTTCCTTGAATATAATAATGTCATGTATTGCTGTTTAGATGTTTTTCATGTTGGAAAGTGGGATGTAGGGATATATTCAGTTTCAGGTTCCTTTTTATGAGCGATTCATATGCTTCTTTGGAAAGCAGGGCTTCCTTACAAGCAATTCAGAGCACTTGACCAAGATTTCTGTTCTGACTCATCTGTAGAGAATTGTGTTTCTCTGCACTGGGTGGAGGGAGTTAAAGGCAAATATGAGAATACCTTATGGCTCTCATAAGAAGAAAAACCAACCAGTGCCACTCTCTGCCACTTCTGAGTTGTTACCAAACATCTGTAACACCGGTATCATCTGACTTACATGGGAGCAGCCAGAAAGTCTGAGCAGAGACATTCCTGTGTACGCCAGTACTTTGTATGCAGAAGGTGAGATGATGTATTTTGTGTAGGTGCTGACTGCTGATGTGGATACTTGATGTGGATAGTTGAGTAGAAGTTAACTAATGGGGTGCTTTTGTGAAGTGAAAGGAGGAACTGCAGGAACAGCACAGTGCTGCACCAGAGGAAGTTCAGACTGAATATTGGGGGAACTTTCTCTCCAAGTGTGGACGAACACTAGAACAGCTTCCGAGAGAGAGGGTTGATGCCACTTGGCCTGTCAGTGTTCAGGAGACATTTGGGCAGTGTCCTGAACATGAATTGCCTTGTGCTTAGCCCTGCAGCTGTCACGCAGTTAGATTTGATAACCTTTGTAGGCCTTTTCCAACTGATCTATTATAAACATGGTCAATTTTCCTTCTTTTTTTTTGAGTTACATAAGCTCAGTGAAGGGTTTCAGTGCTTGAGAGGGATGCAGGGTAGGTGGAGAATGGAATAAGAGGACAGCAGCAAAATTTCTGCCTTTTGGCAGCTGAAGCTGTTGTGATAATTCCAGCATGTATGAAACAGCCTAATGTGCAATGATTTAATTAAATGAGATTGCGGTCACATTTGGAGTTCAAGAGGTTCAGTTTGCTTTTGTCTGTGTCTTTGTGACCATGTGCAATTAAGCTTGAAATACTTCAGTATGACATATGTAAGCGTACAATAAGGGACAGCCATGCGTGTCACCTACCGCAGTTGCTTTTTTGAAGGTAAACTTGTTTGTGTGTCCCTTGGTGTAAGTCCTCAAGCTGATCAGACGTACTGTCAATAGAAAACATTTTTGGGATCAAACTTGCTTTTCTCATGAATTGAATTCTGATTTGGTTGATGTGGAGGTGGGAGGAACAAAAGATTGCGAAGTGCTGTTGCTATTCAGAAACATTCAAGTCTTGATTTTAGTGGTACTACTTTAAGAACTGCTTACAAGCCACCTCGTTTGATATGTTTGTGATACTGCAGTAATTCACAGAATTACAGTAGCCTAGGAGAGGACTTGAATGTCATTCTGACTTGAACTTGTTTTGTTTCCTGGCAGTGTGGAGCCTGGAAAATGGGCACTTGAGCACTGAGGTCTGCTACCATCTGCTTTCAGCTACATGCAAGTCTGAGCCTGAATCTGGGATCTGTTTGCACATGGATCCAAATGCTTCAGTATGGATCTGCCCAGTCTTTAACTGATTATTTTCTTATTTGAGAGTGACCTGGACAGGCTGGAGAGCTGGGCAGGGAGGAGCCAGATGAGGTTTAACAAAAGCAAGTATAGAGTCTTGTGCCCAGGGAGGGATAACTGCATACACCAGTACAGGCTGAGGGATGACCTGTTGGAGAGGAGCTCTGCAGAGAAGGACCTGGCTGTCCTGGTCTGGGGAGCCTGCTTTGCAGGGGGGTTGGACTCGATGATCTCTAGAGGTCCCTTCCAACCCCTACAATTCTGTGACTCTGTGATTCCCTGCTGGCTTTGTTTTCCATAGCATTCTTTCTGTTGTTCATTGCTTTATATCTCTGCCTGACATCTCTCAGGAGAAATTAAATTTGCTGAGAATAGTTAATTCTGTTCTTAATTGCTTTTTTAATCTGTGAATCACCATTAGTCAAGATCTGTGCCAAAACAGGAGTCCTATTTTGAACTGGTTGGAGTAATCCATTGTGTGCTCCCTAACGAGGTCTGGGAGAATTTATTTTTAATTTGCAAGTGCAAATTGTTTTTATTTAGGTATGGAGGCAAAGAAGATGAAAAGTTAAGATGTGCAAAGAAGAAATTGTGTCAGTGCTGCAGGTTGTATTACTTGGATGCAAATATATTTTTAATGCAAGCCGTTCTTCAGATGATGGGATACTTAGATGAGAAAAAGTTAAAAAATAAAATCACATCTTTATAATAAGATGTTATGACTGATGCAGGTAAACAAATTATAATTAACTTACAAAAGACTAATAAAATAGAAGCACGTGAGTACAGTCATTACAAACTAAGAAGGCAAGAGCATCTGATCTTCTTTAGTGAATTCCTTGCAGATGCTTACCAGGTTTTAGAGAAGGTACAACGTCAGAGTTAAAAAAGTTAGGTTAGTTAAAAAAAAAAAAAAGTAGTTTGAGTGAACAACTGCGTAGGCACAGCAGAAACTTGATGGTATGGTAGGCGGTAAAATTCATTTATGATGAGTTATCATGGAATTTCCTGTGAAGTGTATATATTTCACCAATTGAGAATATTTATAATATGTAGCAAATGCCAAGACTTACAAATAGGCACTTGTAAAACATGGCTTATTAGCTCTACTGCCTGTAACTATCACAGAATAGCTAACTATCACAGAACCACAGCATGGTTGGGTTGAAAGGGACCCCAGCCCCACCTCTGCCATGGGCTGGATGCCCCCCAGCTCAGGCTGCCCAGGGACCCATCCATGGCCTGGGGCACCTCCAGGGATGGCAGCCACAGCTCTGGGCAGCACTGCCAGCACCTCATTGACCTCTGAGTGAAGAATTTCCCCCTAACAAACATCTCATCTCAATCTCCCCTTCCTTAGTTGAAGAGCATTCCCCTCGTCCTGTTGCTCCCTCCATGCAGAAGCTGTTGCTCTCCAGAGTGACTAGTAGATCTCAGCAGTTCTGGTGTATGCTGAGGTTTATATATATGCTGAACATCCATCATTCATTTCTTAACTGTTAGCTGTTCACAGGTTCTGATCATAAGGGTAGATATGCTACCTGTCCTTCTGGGTATTGTTACATCATACTTGTTGCACTTGGACGACTGTGGTAAAATGTTTTAAGTGATATTTTCCAAATTCCTGGGTTTGGTCTGTTCTGAAAGGATAGCCACCAGAAATGCCGGATACCTGGAGTGACTGGGATGTTGTTAGGGCCAATTCCAACAACTTGTTATTACTGACATTTTTGTATAGAACGTGATGTGGATACCACAGATATTTGGTATGCTTTTAGCCTGTGTTCTCCTGATGCTAACTAAGTAGTCACAAACATGTAAAAGGTGATTCCATGTTTCTTAAGTCATAATGCCTTTTCATTTTGAGGGTCTTATTTACTTTTTTGCATTCTTAGTACATCCACGTAAAATAGTGATGAATGATGGTATCCTGCTGGCTGATAAACACTATCTGTTAGCTGTCTGAGTTGTGAACAACAGTTAACATTTCAGAACACGGTTTGTCAACAGAAATGTTTATGAGCTCTGAAACTTGTGTATCTAAAATACATGAAAGGGTTTCTTTCCATTAGAGAGGTAGTGCATTGGCTGCAGAGACATAGGAAAGTGGCATAAGAGAAGAACTGGTCTGATTTGTTATGCTGAACAATAGTGAAATCGAAAGGCAAATTGATAATTGTATCCGCTGATAACTCAGAAAATCAAGCAAAAGTTGTTTAAGTTGGTGGATAAACTAAGAACTTTCTGACAGCTTAAATTCTTTTGACAAACAAGATTTTGCAGGATTTCTGTAAGCAGTTCTAAAGGAGCTCATAAAACTGGCCCGGATTTTTTTAATACAGGTGTGAGGGGGGGGAGTAAAATCTGCATTTTTTTTTTTTCTTTGAGAAAAGTGATCTACTAATGACTATGGAAGGTCAGCTGGAATGCTGTCCCATTCATGACGAGCTCATTGCTCTCTCAGCTATTAACTGTCTGCAGACTGAGGGATGCTTCCTTGGGCATTAGGAATAATTATCTTTTGAATGTAATCCACTTTTTAATACCAGTAATGTTTTGGTTTTGGCAAAACGTGTCCTGTGTTTTAGTAACAGGAATTAAACAAAACCTCAGCAAATGGAGTCCTTTCAGGTAGTGATTTGCTGCCAGAAGGGTACTCTGTTTTCTTCAGTGCTTCTTTAACAGGAGGTTATAAAAACACTTCCTTGAGAATATTGCAGGGACATCAAAGAAACTGAGGAAACTAAAGCAGCTCTTAGCTAAAACTATTCACTGGACAGCATGGAATTATAATTTTATGTCTGAAATTGCACCACGATTGTCAGAGTCATTCCAGATCACTCTGCTTTTCTCTTTGACATAAGCACAAAGCTGTTGTTCAGAGATTAACATTATTATGTGGCTGTGGGTCTTGGCTCAAAGTTCAGTAGCAGGTCTATTTCCTGAGAATTTAATAACTCAGGGACATCGGAATATGTGATGTAGTTGGGACAGCTAATTACATTTGTATTAATGTCTGCAGTGTACTGCTACTGTAAAGAGAAACTCACATAGACTGAGGCCTACTTTGTAGGGATGCTTTAAATCATTACTCTTAAGACCTTTTCATTACCCAGCACGGTGGCATCCCAGTCTTCATAAGAAGATTCCTATTGAAAAGCTATCCTTTCCAGGCATAGTGGATGTGCATTATGATACATTTTACTTTCATATGTGATATATTAAACACGATGCAAGTACATAACAGCTCTGCAAGCTGCTGCGTTTCACCACGATAGAGAAAAGCTTGTAAGCTGCTTCCCTGAGGTTCAGTGCAGCACTGAGCTCAGCACCAGCTTGTCTTGCTTTCCAGTACTGATTAACAGTTTAATAGGCAATTTAGTTGTCATATTGCAGGCAGAAGCTGGCGGAAAGAAATGTCTTAGCTGTCACGTGGAGTAGATTGAAAATGCTGGGCTTGCTTTTTCTTTACTCTCCATCTGAAAATACTGTTATCCCAGTGAGGAGGAAGCAGTCCAGTTCAGTAAAGGTGGGGGTGGTCCTCATTGAAGCCTGTATTGGTGTATGTGTACGTGGTGGGGCCATAGGAGAGCCTGGCATCAGTGTGAGAATATTGGTGCAGCTGCACTGCTGAGGAAACCCAATGGAATGGCTGTGGGCAGCTAATGCTTCCACACAAACCCCCAGCCCTCCACATAAAAAAACACAGATCACTTAAAGAAATATTTTTTCAGTCTATGACAAATGGAGACAAATCTAGATTTGTGTATTTTTCCAACCATTCTTATTTAAAGGGTTGGAAAAATCAGAGTCCAACTTAGGTAGGGTTATGGAGACTGTTAATTAACGTGACTTGAGTAGCAGTTTAATTGTTGTCCTTTGTTTTAATATCATGTCTGTACCCTGCTTTCTAAAGATTTTTGTTACTTCAGTGCGTATTTGAGAGAAGCATACTGCTCTCCGGGGTTCTGATTCATGTTTTATTCAACACTGCAAAAGAGGAAAGCTGGCTGTACCCATATCGTGCTTGACCTGGGAGAAATAGTCTTCTGTGAGCCCAGTGGAGTATGTTTTGGAGTATAAGCTATCTGGAGACAGGGAGAGCTGTTATGTGATCACCTTCTTTCTCTGTAAGATGAAAATAAAACCAGTTACCAGTTGTTTTAAGTTCATTGCGGTCTCTAGAGGACATCATTCCTTACTGTTATATATTAATAGATTAAGTTCAGCTACAGGGCAAGTAGAAAGAACTGCAAAGATAAAGAGACCACACCTGGGTCTGCAATAGCTGAATTTGTGCAGGTTTCTAGCTGCTGCTATTCAGAAGGCATCACCCACAGAGCACAGGCTTACAGGATATGATGCCTAGTTGTTTGTCAACTTGTGTTTCAGAATAGCATGTTATGTATGATCTTCACAGAACATGAAGTAAATTGACATTTTCTTTTTTTTTTTTTAGCATAAGTTTTATGAATTTTATGTATTTTTTAGTTAAAAGTGTTACATTATTTTATTTTTTTTAAGTGAAATATGTTGTGTTGTATGGACTACAAGAACAGAATGGATGCTCAGACCTCTGCATTCTCTTGTGATTTTGTTCCCTGCTTCTTACCAGTATATGAGCTGTCATTTGTAACCTTGGTAACTTAAAACTTTGGTCTGGACCACTGATTGTTCCAAAATAAGTTATGATACAATTCAGCCACTGTTCGGGTGGGGTCCTGAAATACTTGGCTTTCCAGGCTTTGACTGTAGGAGGTGCAAGACAGAGGAACAGCATCTGAAAAGCACAGCTTTGTGGAAAGGCTCTTACTGTTCTGTCAGCACCTCAATGCACCACTGCACAACACTGCAGAGCGCTCTGGTGAATTGAAGTACTTGATCAGGCTTACCTTCAAGGTCAGCGTTCCTCATAATGAGAAACAGAATGTTTTTTACAGTGGGAAAAGCATTATAAAGAACAATTAGAGTAGAGAACCCTGAGCTGCGTCTGCTGTAAACTTCACTTCAAAGCATTGAAGTCTAGAACTTGCACGTTTCTGTGCAGTGTCAGCTCAGACATATGTAAAGTACAGGTAAGGAACTTCAAATACAAAATCATTATTACAAGTAATCCCCAGGGGACACAAAGGAATGCAGATCTCGGTGAAGGCAAACAGCAACTACAGACAAAAGGCCAGAGACCTTTTCCTGTTGTTTGTTTGCACTGTAAGTGAAACATCTTAAATGATACTCCCAAAAGAGAATTATACCAAGGCAGTGGTGCACAGGCATGTATTAAAGTGCTCTTAGTACTTGTAAACACAATCAAATCAAATGGAAGTGTAGTGCAGAGTTCATTTCCAAAGGTCTTAAAGTTTGTCTTTTTTTCTGTCAAGATCTGATTGTTCAGGGTGTCAGTTTCATCACTTGCCTTGTAGCTCTTGCTCATCGCCATCATCAGCTGCACTGTCAGAATGGTTGCCCTTGCAAAGCAGAATCTGTTTGTCCCAGTCTCTTAGGATGGCTAAGGCTCACGCTTCTCATTCCCATGTAGGGAAAACAGTCTTGTATTTTTAAAAATGTGGCCTCAGGAGAAAGTAAATCAAGTTCATCTTTGATGTCAGGAATGAAGTACAAGGAGCTATGGTCATTCCCCAGTGAAGGGACATCAAGGTAATTAGACATCTTGAAGTATGTCATACTTAATGAATCCGATTACTGAATCTCATTGAAATGTGAGTGGGTTTTTTTTGATGTTTTTTCTGCATCCATATTATTTTGTTTCCTTGTCTTTTCTTCTTTCTAAGGTTTGTGTGATTCTGTTACTATGTGATTCCTTTTTCTTGAATAAGGTTTTCAGGTATTGGGTGGAATATTTTCCTTCATTGAGTCCACAGTAATAGTTTAAATATTTGTTAGTTTTTTTCCATGGTGCACAGAAGAGGCAAAAGAAGTTCATCTGTCCTTGCACTTGAGGCCTGATTTGTGTCCTTGCCTTCCACTCGTGACCAGCTCCTGTTCTGTAAGGTGCTTTCCTACATAGCTCAATTAAAATCTGAGCTTCATAAAGAGGGAGCAAGATTGTTTGACAAGGAATGCTACTGTTTTCCAAATCCTATTACATTCTTTACCAAGTTTGCTTGTCATGTGAACCCTTGTGTTTTCTGTTTGTGCTTCACTATAAGCAGAAGTAGATTTGATAGAACACAGGAGAAAAAAATCAGGATTTTGTGCTCCAACTGGGTGAAACTTTGCAGAAGTGTGGAAGAACACGTTTTTCATCATGTGATTCTTTCCTGTTATATTTGCTCTCATGCTTATAGCCTGTGACAGCCTAATGACTGTCAAATTTCACCTTGGAACTGACACAGCATTGCAGCTGATTGTTTTGCTGTTCAAGTTATTAGAAAAAAGTCATATCTAAACAATGAAAAGCAGGGGTTCTTTGCTTTCTAAACATTTGGAGTGTGTTTGGGTCATAGCTTGATGCTTTTGTCCTGCAGCTGTGGTAGCTAGAAACTTCTTTTGTGTTATAGCTGACATTCTTATGCAGTCATCTGAATCTGACATCTCAGTTTTCAGGAGAAAGATCTTCAGTTATTAATATTGCTTTACTATGATTGTACTTGGTAAGGAACCTTTGTCACCAACTCTGTGTGAATTCAGAAAACGAATGATTTGAAAAATAACAAACATGACAGCCGTAAGGGGGAGAGAAAAAGTAGAATGTATGACTGAATAATGTAGACAATGGCACAGAGTAGGTGGCTTATTACTATAACTTCTTAAATCCTGGCTGTGGACTTATTCTGGGAAAGGCTTACGTAAATCAAAAGGGAAGAGGATGGTCTTTGGTAAAGAGACAAGTGAGTGACTGTGGGTGAGGATGCAAATGAGGAGTGAAATTGATTGAAGTGATTGATAAAGGTGTAGGGAGATATTTAGCATAAAGAAATCTTTAGAGTAGGACAGAAAGTCCAACCCAAGTTAGAATGATCTCAGTCTGTCTGTAAGTTCCTTCCTTATTGGATTTTGCTGGCTAGAGATTTCAGATGTTTTTCAGAAACTGTAAACCCCACAGTATCCTGATATCACAGATGTGAGAACTCCTGACACAGACTGTTGGCTCTTCCATAGGAAGGCTTTTAAACAGAACTAGGTGCAGCCTTTTGTTTCTTTACACTACCTGTGGTCTGTCCATTTACTTTGGGCTACTTAGTACTGAATGTGCAGCTCCAGGGTTCATCAGGAATGAATCAAGTGAAATGATGGATAATTCTCATACTCTTTTAAACAATAAATACTTGAAATAACAGAAGTTTCATTTCTCCTAAGTATTTCCTAGGCAAAAATTTATTTAATGCTACATGACTATGTACAGCAAGTCTCTAAAAATCTCATCTCACTCACATGCATTTCAAAATGCTCTGAGGACTTTTTATAGTCCTTCACTTGCCTCAGAGTCAGCCAGCAAGGTTTGATTGGGACAGTGATTATAAAAACCAGTGTTTTCATCTGGTTTCTATAGCCTGAGGTAGAAGCAGAAGTCAAGAGAGAAAATACTTTTTTTTTCCTCTGAAGGTTTAAGATTGATGGGAATAAACTTTTTGAACTTCAGTCAGATTAAAATTGAACTACGTTCAAGTCGCCATGAAGGCCTTGTATTGTCTTTTTGTGCCTCTGTATTGACGTACTTGTTTTTTCAAAAGGAACTAATATGCTTGGTTAACAGTACATAATTTCAGTGAAACTGACTCAGCAAAATGAAAATTGCTTTTTTAATTAGTGCCAGTAAAATCTGGTAGCAAAGTCTCATGACTAGATAGAGGTTTCATAATGTGTAGAGCTAGCATAAGTTGCTAGAGTTTGAGTTGGAGACGAAAAGCAAAAGCTGATGGAGAAGTTTAATACACTTGGGTGACAGTTCTGTGCTGTGACTTAAGTGGTGCAGAGTCACTTCCTTTAAAATTTGCATGGAGAAGATTGCTTGCTGAGCCAGGTGGATGCCCTCCTGAGTAGAAGAGTGAAGAAAATCCCTGAGCTTAGCATGGGATCTAGTTGTTTTAATCTGTAGAGGATGTCTGAGAATTGCATGAAGCCTTTGGCTAGAGCACAGGCTGATAAATTCAGCTGTAACTATGGTAATTCTGATGACAGTCTTCTGGTGGAGGTGATTGTCCCTCTCTACTCTGCTCTTGTGGGGCCCCATCTGCAGCACTGTGTCCAGGGCTGGAGCCCCCAGTACAAGAAAGACAGGGAGCTGTTGGAGAGGGGCCAGAGGAGAGCCACAGAGATGATCAGGGGACTGGTGCAGCTCCCTTACAAAGACAGGGAGCTGGGCTTCTTCAGCTTGGAGAAGAGAAGGCTGTGGGGTGAGCTCATTGCAGCCTTTCAATACCTAAAGGGAGCCTACAGACAGGAGAGGAGTCAACTCTATGAAAGGGGAGATAACAGCAGGACAAGGAGAAATGGTTTGAAGTTGAGGGAGGGAAGATTTAGGTTGGCTATCAGGGGGAAGTTCTTTACTATGAGGAGAGGTGAGGTGCTGGAACAGCTGCCCAGAGAGGCTGTGG
>JAPSGF010000122.1:25644-67226 GCA_035772895.1 Perdix hodgsoniae | reverse complement strand
GGGGGGGGGGGGTGGAGATCCTCAGTTCCAACCCTGGCCATTCTGTGATTCTGTGGTACTTAAATAGTAAAGGACAGTGTAAGTGGTAATTCAAGTTACGTTGCCAAAGTGTATCATGGTGCAGTGCTACCAGCCTGGTTTTCCATTCTGGTGGTTTCACCAACACGGATGATTCTGTGTCCAGTTTCAGTCTTTGTGTAGTGCTATTTGGTGTGCTAAATAGGCAATTGCTGTCCTCCACACCACCCATGAGGTAGGTACGCATGTTTTACTCAGTGTACATTTGACACATTTTACAGTGAAAGTCAATACGCCTTAGGCCATTAAGCATATTGTCTGAATTTGATTTTCTGTACCAATAAAGTAAGCTTTTCTTTGGAGAAATTTGAGTGCTATAATCTGAACAAGCAAATCCTGTAATAAAAAGCATACAGGGCAAACTGTCCTAGCAGTATGTACCTGTACTTCTGTTTATCAACTAAATATGAAATAGTGTTTCTATCACTATGTGTCAATAGTCCAGTGACTGGACTTAGAAGGCATGTCCTGTAAGTATACCTAACTTTGAAGAATATTTAGTTTTCAATAACAGACTGTTTCATAGTGCTCCTTGAATCAATTTCATGAATTAAATTTGATTTTTAATGTCTCAAGGAACGTGAAAAAAGAAACTCCCCATAAAAATACCTGTTATGCAGAGTTTTCTAGCTTTCTTGTTTGTCTGGCAGTTATTCAGCCTGGTTGATGCTGACTCAGGTATAGTTCTTGTACGTGGCTTTTTTTTTTTTAATGTTCCTGTTTTCATTTTATTGAGGGACTGGTTTACACACCATGACTCAGATGCAATACAGGCAGCATGACAGTTACAGGATAAAGCCTGTTAGTGTTGGGTATGTTGTATTTATGTTTTCCTTCTACCTTTAGCTGAGAAATTCCTAGAATCCTAGAATACTTCAAGTTGCAAGGGACCTTAAAATTCCAACTCCCTCCCATGGGCTGATTGCCCCCCACCAGCTCAGGCTGCCCAGGGCCTCATCCAGCCTGGCCTTGAGTACCTCTAGGGATGGACACCCACAGCTTCTCTGGACAGCACTGCCCTCTAAATAAAAAGGCATAGGAGGGATGAGCAGATGATCCAAGACAGCCAGTACAACTTCACCAAGGGTAGATTGTGCCTGACAATCTAGTGGGCTTCTGTGATGGAGTGTTGGCATCAGTTGGCAGAGGGAAACTGAAGTCATCTACCTGGACTTGTGCAAGGCCTTTGGCACAGCCCCCACTGCTCTGTTCTTGTGAGAGCCCCATCTGGGGTACTGCGTCCAGGTCTGGGGCCCTCAACACAAGAAAGATGTGGAACTGCTGGAGAGGGTTCAGAGGAGGCCGTGAGGATGCTCAGAGGGCTGGAGCACTGCTCCTATAAAGACAGGCTGAGAGAACTGGGCTTGTTCAGTCTGGCTTCAGGGAAACCTCACATAGCCTCACTGTGGCTTTACAATGTTTAAATATAAGCAGGAAGGAAATCAACTTTTTACACAACGAGGAGAAATTGTTTAAGCTAAAAGAGGGGAGATTTAGACTAGGTGTTGGGGAAAGTTTTTCACTGAGACAGTGGTGAGGCCCTGGCTGCCCAGGGAAGCTGTGATACCCTGTCCCTGGAGGTGCTCTCAGATGGGCTGGATGGGGCCCTGGGCAGTCGGACTTAGTACATGATCTAGTGGTTGGCAACCCTGATTGCAGCAGGGGGGTTGGAGCTTGGTGATCCTTGAGGCCCTGCCTGTCCCTTCTAAAAAGCTTGTAGCTCTCAGTCGTAGTATTCCAGCTGTGTGTTTTGTCCCGCTGTGTTTCTGTGATAGCACTGAGGTCGTAGTTTTCTAATTGCCCCACGGTTTCCGTCTTCTCCTGCTTATTTCCCACCCTGCATGCATTGGTGCAGAAGCACTTCAGCTGGGTTACTGGCTGCATTACCTTCTTGGAAGAGGCCTCAAATTCCCCTGGAACAAATCTGAGGCTTTCTGCTATTTCCTAAAATGACAGTGTTCCCTGGCTCTTCTCTGTCTCTTAGAAGTACATTCCCTTCCCCCATCAGATCTGCTTCAAAAGATTTCAGAAATGTTAAACCATGGAAGCCTTAAAGCCTCTCGACACCTGAGAAACTAGATTAAATGGAGCATGTATTTGACTGAGGAATATTCAAAGAGTTTGTCTGGCTGAGGGCTGCATTACATAACCAGGTGTTGGTGCTGTCTGGTCAGCAGTTGTAACATTTCCATGCCCAGAGCTGACTCAGCTGCTTGTTTTGTCTCGAGTGGCCTGCTCTTCTGCCCCAGGATGTGTCTGTGGACCCGTGTGAGGCTGCCAGTGCCCCGAGGATTTTATAATCCAGTTGTCTTAGGTCACTCTGAAACTTTTCCTTTATGTCCTCACCTCACTTCCACGGCACAATAAAAGAGGCTTTCTTCACTGGCTGTTTAAGCACCTTCTGACACTTACGCTGTGCTGCACTGTATGACTGATGGCCAGCAGTGACACTGGTGCTGTCACCCAGGCAGGCCTTCCCTGCTTCAGAGAGGAACTTTTATTTTAGTACTTCATGGAGAGATTCCTGACCAGCTCTGCTTGGTTTTCTTAAGATCTTATCTGAAATAATTTACATTGCTTAAAAGAATGTTGCGAAAAACTTGAGGTAGAACTACAAACACATGGTTCTGTGCTGCATGTTCTTGTCATTTACAGCAGCTTCTGTTGGTGCAAGTGATTGAATACTTGTGAGTTGTCATGGAATTGTTTCAGTGGAAAGCAGCAGCATTTTTTGCACTAAATTCTGTAGCCTGATCCGCAGACAGTCTGGAGGTTACAGCTGAAAGGTTAGAGGTGAAAGAAGAACAAGGTTGGTTTGTATTCAAATGAGTTTAAAAAAAAAGAAAGAAAAAAGAAAACATAAACAAAAAGAAACAACAGAGAACACTCAGTTTTGAGTGATCCGTTTCCAGATTTGTCTTAATGTGGGCCAAACGTTAACACCTGTTGTTGTGGCACTGACAAGTAGGTGCCCACACAGCAGGGTCTCATTGCCCTCATTGGGATCTATCTCATCAGCTACTTACTGGTGGTGGACCAGAGGAGTGCCCACTTCTGCCCTGAACTACTTCCTTCTCTTTTTCTTTGTTTAATGAGTTAACTCCTTTTTCCCTTGTATGCCACACAGAGGCAAAGCTCCAGCCGTCTATGTCCTTTTCTGCTCCCTTCTGCCCCGGTCGCGGTAGGAGAGCAGTCGCAGGGTGCTGCCGCTGTCCCAGCAGATCCCGGTGGCTGTGCACAGAAGCCTGCGTGCCACTGCTGAATTGGAGCTGTGTCAGACAGCCACGGATGCTTTGTAATTTGAATGCTAAAACGGAGCTCTGCCCAAGTGTTTGCAGGCACGTGCCAGGAGGTGGAGAGACAGCAAACAAACAAACCCGGCCTTTCAGGCATTGTCAGGATTTGTAAATTCTGCCACAGGCAGAAGCTGACTTTGTTTTGGCTTTGCTTTGGCTTCTCATATTTGGCTTTTCTGTGAAATCAGATGTTGGAGTGCTCTGCCTTTCATTTTTCTTGGATATGGTGGAGAAAGACCCTATCTGTTGGCTCCCAAAGGCTAAGAACCAAATACTTTGCTGTTCTGGATAAACCTGGCATTGAAAGTATGTTTGTACAGCTGTCACCTTTGTCCCTTAAGCTATTTATTCTCTTCTGCGGTCAGTGGGTGTCTCTCATGCATTTTTTGGATGACAACCCGGGAAGGGACACACCTTGTGGGAGAAGATTCTTTAAGTCTGTGCCCTTTTGACACTGTCCTGAGTAGAGCAATGTCCTGAAAACCTTTATTTTTCCTCAGCCAACGTCTAGAGTTCAGAAGTCTAAATTAAAATTAAGTACAGAGAAGTTGGGTTTTTTAATCACTTCTTCTAAGTGCATCTATGTAGGTGTGCACTAGAAAGGGATTCAGAATGAATTCTATCTTCCCCAGAGCTCTTTGCACAGCACAAATTCAGTGCAGCCACCTCAGGTGCCTTTCTAGCATTCTGTCAGTTCTACTTTCTTTTTGAACAGCAGATATTAAACACAGACCTATTTATCTTGGGGATTTCTGCAAAGATGCTTTTCACAGTGAGTAGTACATAGGAGAACAATGAGGATGTCTTTGGACAGCCTTCAGCTGAATTCTTTCAGCCCTTAGGCCTGGTCTGAAACTGTTCTATAGTAACACTGTGTGTGGAAGCAGCAATTTGGTAGATAAAGATGCTCCTTTTTTTCTTTTAATGTAACTGTTGCAAATGGCACTTTTCCTTGGCTCTCCTTTCACATTTTTCTAGGCCATGATAAGCAAAAGAATATATATATCATATATTGCAGGGAAATAGGTGGTGGTGTGTGTTCCTTTGGTTGTTTTTCTTGCCTCCCCTCCTGCTGCTCTTCAATGGTCTTTGTCCACTGACACAAATGGAAGAGAGAGGCGATTAGGACAGGATGGGGAGTACTTAATCCTTAGGATGATTTTGGTGGTTGGAATCACAGTTAATTGCTGCTAAGCAGCGATATTCCAATATCACCAGGAGTTTTAGACACGTTGTGTGACATTTTACAAGGGCTGAAACATAGAAGGAAATAGATACTGTGCAGAGAATTAAGAGGAATGGTTCTCTTTGTTTGTTTTGGCCATTCATTTGTGAATGTGTCAGCTGTGATTGCCTGGAAATTTCATCTTGGTGTAGCCTTCCAAAGAATAGAAGAATGTCTGTGTTAATGCACTCTGCTGTCAGCAAGCTGAGAATATCCAGGTCAGTTTTATGGAAAAAAAAAACAACAAAACAAACAACAAAAACCAACTGGGATTGGGGGATTTCTTCAGGTGGGCTTCTCTTCTTTTCCTCCTTTTTTCCCCTCCTCTTCCCCCCCCCCCCCCCCCCCAATCCTGCTAAAATTTGCCTAGCAAATGATTCCACCTAAAACTCAGGATTCATTACCATTTCACACTTAATGCTGGGAGTTTTTTCTCACCAGTTGCATAATGTTTTTCTATTCTTTTGAAGCCAAGCTCAGAGTTCACCTTTATTTTGCAGACTGCAAAGCCATTTTCTGCTGTTCATGCTGGATGAATGTACAGTTAGAACGAAGTGACACAGAAAGAAAGGCTCAGCTGACCTCACCTTTGCCTTTTAAGAATGTGTTGTTTGTTGGGGGTGTTAGGAAAGCAGTTCTGTCAACTGCTTGTCAGCAAGAGCTATCAGCCCTTGTTTAGAGCCAAGGGTTGCACAGATTGTGTAATCGTTAGCTGTGCTCAGGGCGAGTAGTGAAGGAGTCGAGTATCACTGAGAAGTAACCGCAGGGAAACCCTGAGCTGATAAAATGTCCCTGCTGACGCTGAGCAGTGCTGCATCACTCACCGCATCTGGTCCGTGTGTCCTTAGCAGCCTCCTATTACCAGGCCTCGAAGGAGAGGTGTGTCCGTCGTCACACGCCGGTGACTAAGCCTCTGGCTTTGTGGACTTATAAGTAGCAGCGTGCTATTTTAGTCGCAGTACCTGTGCGTGGCAGGGCTGTGCTGCTGAGGGCAGCATTCCAGCACACACCTGTCCTCAGGTGCTGCTGCGCTGTGCTCGCACAGCTCACTGCTGCAAAGCCGAACAGGGCTGCTCTCGTTGCTGAGTCCTTGTAAGACAAATCTCAGCCAGTGAGAGTTTCAAAAGGATATTTGCCCAGTGCAGGCAGAGCGCTTCCAGCTGTTCATTGCAAACAGCGGACCTGCGCTGAAGACATTACTGTTCTTAGTGCTGTGTACTGTGTGTGGTCTTGTTGCTGTAAAATTATATGTATATATATATTTAAGATGTAGGAATGCCCCTACAGTTGAGGAAGTGTGTGCTTAGGCAGGCATTATAAGTGAGAACGTAGCTATTTAACATGCAGATGTAGCACGTCATAGCTATTGTGATCCTATAATGCAGCTGTCTTTTTTTTTTTTAATTCAGTTGGAGTACTTCTAAAGAAAAGGTCTCAATTAGACTTGTATCTTAACTTGCCATTGTCGTGTAATATTTCTTCTGCTTAAATTTAGCCCATCTGTATTCATATTCTCAAGCGGTTACCAGCCTCTTCCTTTTGCTGTGTGCTGCAGTGCCCAGCTATAGGCAGGGTTAGTGAACTTACAGGGCTGTTCTGCCTTTCTGTTCTCATTAAAGTACAACCTGGGTGAAGACTTCAGGGCTGTTTTTTGAGCTCTGACAGATTAAATGTGCTAAACATTGCCAAGGAGACCGAAGGAAAACCGTTCTTTTTATGTAGGTGTTGAGATGAAGATTTGCTGTGATGCTGTCAGCTTTGTGAAGGAACTTCTAAAAGCCCCTAATGTAGATTGCACCAGGTGAGCAACTTGTAAATTCAGGGCATTTGTACCCATTTGGAGCTTGGGAAAGATCATGTGTATTTCAGCAGCTTACAGATCCTGAAATAGGTAAGGCAATAGGGGGAGAAAAAAAAAAAAAGTTCAGTTTTCTGCTATAGTCACTAGTCTGCACTGGATTCCTTTTGGCAACGTAGTATAGCAGCTGCTGTATCAACTGCAAGACAGCAAAACCATTTTTTAAAGATGGGGCTATGTCTCTGTATATTGGGTCCGCATGACAAGGTTTTGATAGCAGCTACAGCAGTGGCCTCTGGTGGACTCCAGGAGCTGCTCCAGGTCAGATCAGAGCCTGGTCCACCCAGGTCTGGAAGGAGCCTGCTGGTGGCCAGAGCTGAGCCGTGAGCAGCGCTGATTGTGCTCTGGGAGAGCATCACAACAAGCAGATCTCCTGCAGTCCTGGGGGAGCCCACAGTGCAGCAGGAGGTGTGGAGGAGCCCTTCCAGAAGGATGGGCCCCATGGTATGGAACCATGCTGGAATGGGGCTTGGAGGGCTGCAGCCTGTGGAAAGCTCATGCAGGATCAGCTGGGGAAGGACAACGAATACATCTGTGGGAGGGACCCCATGTGGAGTAGGAGCAGAGTGACTGTGGAGAAGTGGCAGGGAGAAATTCTGACTACAGTCTTCATTCTCTAATGCTGTTTTGGGGGAGGAGGTAGGAGAGGGTGAATGTGGGGAAGTTGTTTTTGTTTGCTTTAGCTCTCACTGCTCTTATTTGTTATCAACAAGTAATAAATTACAGCATTCTGTCTGTGCTGAGTGTTTTGACAGTGACAATAACTGGTGATTGGCCTCCCTGTCCTTATCTCAACCTATGAGATTTCTTTCATCCTATTTCCCCCCTGTTCTGTTGAGAAGGGGGAGTGAGAGCGTGGTGTGGTGGAGCTGAGCTCCTGTTGTCAGATCACTACAGTGTGTGCTTCTGGGAACTTGTATGAGGATTCCACAATTATTTTTAAAGAAATCTGAACAGTGGGATGTTTAAGGAGAGAGCTGAGAGACTGGTGGGAAAAGCATTCTGGCAAGTGCAGCTGCAAAAACATGAAACTTTTTTCCCCTGAAGATTTGGAGGAAAGTATTGGTGTTTTCTATTGCAGCAAGTCCTGGGAATGTGTAAATGGAGAAGAGAAAGACAAGGGAGCCTTCACCCTGCCCGACAGTAGCAGTGACAGTGAAGGTGGTTTGTTAAAGCCTGTGAGTCATGCAGCATTATGAGAGATCCCCTTTTTTTTTCTTTTTTCTTTTTTCTTTTTTTCCCCTTCCTATGATTTTTTGTCTTCATCTCCATTCTGACTTAAATCTGGGTGGGAGAATTTCTCCCTCTGGCTCCCACCCTTTCTAATATTGTGCAGTAGCTGGAGTAAAGTCATTTAAAACTCATAATGCTCTTCTAATATAGGCAAGAAAGACTTCCCTTGTCATCTCTGCAGACGACTTACTTCGGCATCCCAGGAAGCTATTTCTGTGCTGTCATTACCTCTGAGGTCCTTGGTGCCATCTTCTCCCAGGCCTGTATCTCTTTGGAGAGACCTCTTTTGCAGTAGAAGAACTGTGAGTAGGTGCTTTCAGTCTTGCCCTGTTCATATTTTGATAGATAAGTACTGTAATAGGCATGCACAGTAAAGAGGATGGGAATTACCCTACATAGATTGGGGGGGGGGAAGGAAGGGTAGAGAAAAGTTTCAGAGAAATGAATGACTTCAGTTAAATGCCATAAGCTGTTCTCTCTGCCATTTTGGCCCCAAACTTTTTTGTGTCACAAAATGAAAGCTTTTGGTTTTGTTCTCCACCGAGTTAATACCAGGATGAGGGAAGATGATGAAAAACACAACTATATTTTTAAATTACAGTTTTCCGAGTTGAAGTGCTAACTGCATTCGATGAAGTCACTAGCTGCATTTAGAAACATTATTAGCTGGAGTACAGACAAAAAAACAAAAGGGAAATGTGTTTTTCCCTTGGAACGCAGAATTATTGAAACAGTTTGGAGAATTTGTAAGTGAGGAATTAAGAAATTAGCAGAGTGCTGTCAACTTTCTTTTTCTCAGGGCTCCACATGGAGAGTGGGGATGTGTGGATAAGTGTTGTGCCATTCTCTGCTGAGAATGTTGTTTCCACACAGCCAAATATTCAGTGCCCATTGTTTAGGAGAGTAATATTAGCTGCCCTTGGTGTCCCTTTTGCTAAGGTGGATAGAGCTTTTATTTTATGAGCTGCAGACATGCCTGAATGGCTAGCTTTCCTGCTCCCACCGTAGTGCACTGACTCTTCATATGTACTGCAGGGATGTTTGTGTAGTGTTGCTCTGAATGCTGTTAAAAGCCACACACACACTTTATGGTGGTTTCTTTTTAAACCCCAGTCCTTTCACTGGGTCTGACCTTTACAGCACAGCTCAATGAATAGCTGTTCTTGCTCAGTGGATCATCCAACTCTTTCTGCTTAAGCTTACTTGGATATTAATGTATCATGAAACCGTGAGGTCCTCACTAAGGATTCTTTATCGTTTCACTTTGAGTTTTTCACAGAAGTTCTCGCTGTGTTTCATTCAGTCACACGAATCTCCAGAGCTGTTGAAGAACATCTAGAGGTGTGGTACTTGTTGCCACCACAGCATCTGCTGAATTTGAGGGGTCCTTTCTGTATTTAGAGAGCAAAATTTTGAGATCCGCTGCTTGAGGAGGAGATGATGATATAGCTTAAAGCATGCTGGAAGGAAAACTTGCATCAGCTTAGAGTGCAAATTAAGAAGCCGGAGGCATAAATTAAGAAGTAACACAAACGCAAATTATTGGCGATCTCTGATGTTACAGAAATGTGAACAGAATGACCATTTTTCACTTTGAGCTCATAAGCGTGGTCAGTGCATTAGCAAAATGATATGTTAGTGCACAAGGTGTGCCAGGACAAACAGGGGCTTCCATGTGCTTTCAAATTGTTATTCCGTAAATGTTGGGTGAATAATTAGGTGAGTTAGGTCGATCAATAGAGTGAGTTTGGGAAAGAGCTTTACTGCTTATGATGAACACAGGTCTTGTACATTGTGTGATCAGGCACGGGCAGTTCCTCTTGTGGTGCTTTGTTACAAAACCAAAAGCAGATTCAGAGAGGCCAGATCAGCCCTTGCTCTGAAACACTTTCTAAAAGGCACTCTGGAAACGCTAACAAAGGCTCTACAGGTTGATGTGGTAAAGTCCTGTAAGAAAGGAAGTTGTTTCAGGATTTCATGTTTACTTATTTTTATATGCCAAAACTTATTTCTCTGAGTTAGGCTACCATTTCTGCTTGATATTTTACTTGAGGATAAACTATTGTTTCCAGTTAAGTATGAATGATAAATATATTTATGCCACATATGATCCTGTTGTTACCTGAGCATTTTGCATAAACAGGCTTCCTCGAGTAGAATACAGACTAACCCTAGCAAAATACTTTTTGTTTCCAGAATATCCAAAAACCATGGCATCTTTTGAGTGAGCTTTCTATTTCAGGAGCACTGTGAGGAGGCATAATGGCTTTCTGCAGCTTTTCCCTTCCTATCTTTTCCCTTGGCATTAGGGAACAGCTTCTTGCTGCTTGCAGAGGTACTAATCAGTGGGTTACATTAGCACAGCACTTTATATGTAGTAAGAATGTTTTACAACGAGTTTTCTGCTTCACCATGCAGAGTGCATCACAGAGCATGTCTGTTTAACGTGCAATTAAGAACCTATGGAGGAGCTTGATAGATCAACTGCCTGGGGAAATGAAGTTTGCTTTGCTAGGGGGCAAAGACAGAACTTGAGCGGTGTGTTCACAGTAAGGTTTTTTCCTTACTCCTCTTAAAAAGAGAAAAGAAGTAAGCTTGAAATATGACTGAGCACCTGCCTGGCAGAATAGCTGTTCTCAGTCATTTGGAATGGCAGTAGCTACTGTTGGGATGTTGTCTTAGATCTTCAGCACTTCAGTAGTGTTTAGCATATGATTTAGGCCTTAAAATTTATGCAAATCAGTATTGGTACTCCCCAGAACCTCCTCTTCTGTAGACTGAACAAGCCCAACTCCCTCAGCCTGTCTTCATGGGAGAGGTGCTCCAGCCCTCTGAGCATCCTGGTGCCCCTCCTCTGGGCCGGCTCCATTGGCTCCACGTTCTTTTTGTGCTGGGGGCTCCAGGCCTGGATGCAGCACTGCAGGTAGGGCCTTACGAGGCCAGAGCAGAGGGGCTGGCAGTCCCCTCCTGCCCACTGCCCTCCCTCTGTTGCAGTTGGCCTTCTGGGCTGCAAGAGCACACTGCTGGCTCATCATAGAGTCAGAATGGTTTGGGTTGAAAGGGACCTTAAGGGTCATCAAGCTTCAACTACTCTGCCTCAGGCAGGGCCGCCAGCCTCCATATCTAATACTAGACCAGGCTGCACATTCAACCTGGCCTTGAACACCTCCAGGGTCAGGGCATCCACAACCTCTCTGGGCAAGCTTCTCATGTCCAGCTTCTGTTCCACCAAGAGCTCCAAATCTTTCTCTGCAGGGCTGCTCTTGAGTTCTTCTCCCACAAGTCTGGGATCACCCTTACCCAAATGCAACACTTGGTCTTGTTGAACCTCAATAGATTCTTGTGGGCTCACTTCCCAAGCTGCCCAGGTCCTGTTTCTTCCTTCTGTGGTGACAGCTGCACTACTCAGCTTGGTGTCAGCAGTCTTACTGAGGGTGCATTCAAACCCGATAAAGACACTGAAGAGCAGCAGGCCCAAAAGACCCCTGGTGTCACTACTCATCACCGGCCTTCTTCTGGAGGTAGAGCACTGACCACAGTGCTCTGGCTGTGACTATCCAGCAATTCCTTATCCACTGAATTGTTTAGCCTTCAAATCCACCTCTCTCCAGTTTAGGGATAAGGGTGTGGTGTGGGGCCATGTAAGAGGCTTTGCAGCAGTCCAGGTAGATGACATCAGCTGTCCAGACTTTCATGTTTGAGTCTTATTGGGCCTTGGGCTTTCTTTGTCCATGCCTCTTACCTATGAAAAGACTGTAATTCACATAAGCAACCTTTGTGAAACAGAAGTTTGCTTTTGATCTTAAATTGCTCCTGATTTTTATATCTTTTTTTTTTTTTTTTTTTTTAACGGTGCGTTTATTTTTGTTAACAAATCTGTAGTACTGACAATCACAAGGAGTTGCACTGTGGAGGTTTTAAAGCTGCCACTTTCCTTTTGCCTGCATTAACTGATTGTGCCTGGCATGGCATAAGTGCAGAGTAACCTGAGTTAAGCTGAGTTATGAAACTTGAATGCTTCTGGTCATGTTTCAGATGTCTTTAATAGGGGTAACAGCTGATCCAAAAGAACTCTTATTTTCTGAGTCAAATCTGTTTTAATCATCTTTGTACGCACACACAGAATGACATTGCTAAAACTTTTTTCTGCCTTCTTGTAAGCTATAAATTCCATCAGATGTTTTTACTGATGCTTCTCACTTCCTGCATAAACTGTTCTTCTGCCTGTCTGATTTCCTCAGGTAAGACAGCCACGTATTTTGTGAGCAGTGCTCAATTTTCCTTGTAGATTCATTTAGCTATGCTGCTTTTTTTATTTGTTTAGCCACACAATGGAGGAAGATGAACAGTACAGAAAATGAAATTCTTCTGGACAGATGTTAGCTTTGGTACGACTGCACTGATTTCTTTTGCCCTACATATTTGATTGCATAGTGTGGATTTTTTGCAGGGTTTCATACAGGTTTTTTACTAATCATGCTAATGGTTCTGTAGAAGAAAATGTCTTAGAAATGCAATTTCCTTGCGGTATCCAAAGCTCTGTCATTGAGCAGTCCTGAGTAATATGTTACCTAGCAGAGCACAGACAAGGCCACATTTAAATACAGAATAACTGGGGCAAAACCTTGTCTTTACTGTGGTGTTGAGAGCACATGATTAATGAACTGGAAGACTTGCTAGAGCTGAGGACTGTTCTTATTCTTGCTCTAGATAACATTTTTGTTTGCTCCATTTTATTGGCACACACGAAACACCTAAGCATGGTCCCATTGCATCCCTCCTACTATACTAGGTTTGTTGCCACCACAAATTACAGGGTCATGACTGACCGAGAAGGGCAGGGCTTGGTCTCTTGTACCTTTTTATGGTATTGCAAATAGCTATGCAGTCATCCTGGAGTAAAAGTGCACGAAAACAAATTACAGGCTAAGCCACTCTGCCGGTGTCTTAGTGCAAGAGTTTATGTTGGTTTCAGTCTGCTAGTTCTTTCACAAAAAGGAAATAAAGGGAACGCTGCAGTATCAAGTACATCTTCAGTAGGTGTAAGGTTACTAGTGAAATAAGCCACCTGGGGTGTGCACCCTTGGTCTTGCATTGTATAGAACAGACACTAGATAGTTCCTTCTTTGGAAAAGAATGGGGAAGCAGACTAAATGAATGTGAAGTTCAGCTGGGACAAACATGCTTCTCCAGAAAATGCCAGCAAAGCTTTCCAGTATGGGTGCAGTAACATCAAGCTGTAATACGGTCCTTGTGTTGTCATGACAGAGGTGGGAAGCAGGGCATCACAGAGTCGTGGGTGAAGGTTCATGTGAGTATTCAGGTGTGCTTGGTACGGGCTTTAAAAAATATATATATAGAGATGACAAAAACACTAGATACAGTGCCAGTCTTAAACACTAGACACAATACCAATCCTAAAGGAAGCTGCTTTTTCAGATGGTACTAGTAGCTGTGGGCTTTTAATGTTTGAGATAATAAATATTATAAATCTCTGTGTAATCGTTAACCAATATATTATATATACATATATATTATTATACCATTATATAGAAAGGTCAAATTTCATTCTCTTAAAGTTTGCTGGGTTAAGAAGATACTTTTTTCTGTCTTTTTTTATAAATAATAATAGCTTAGTTTTCTTCAAAATCAGAAGTTGGTAAGTGAAGATCACGTGGAATAACTGGCACAAGTTTGATGTCTCTGTGAATAATGGTGGAGAGCTACAGCTGAAAGATAATCGCTGACACTGTTTGAAGTTTGAAGCATCACAACTTCACTGCAAGTAGTGTTGATGTGGAACAAATCTTGAGATCTATGTGAGAAAGCTTTAATGCTTTATAATTTTGTGCTGTGTTTATCCAAAACATGAAGAGTGTTGTAACAGCTTGCAGTCTTGCAGGAGGGGATTGAACTCATCAGCAGATTCAAAGCAGAATCCTGATTGCTAGTTCTACACCAACAATTTTCACTTTCAGTTTTAAGTTTAGGGGCTGGGGAGGCAGGATTCTCTCCTCTAGGTTTAGAAGAAAGCTTTGATTCCCAGAGCAGCCAGCCATCTTTTTGCAGTAGCACTGAGTGGGGTTACTTCTGGTTGTTTTCTGGAGAGGAAATTTAAATGCAGTTGAGAAAAACAAAGCCATTTACTACCATTTTGCAAAATTGTTTGAATCTTCTGTCTTTCTTCATCTCAAAGACATCAAAATAGATCTATGAACTTTTAAAGCTGTTCATACAATAATGATCTAGCTCAGAAATGTTCCTGATGCTTATGTTGTCTTATGGCTGGGTTGAGCTTCTAAAGGTAGTGAGGGGGAGGGTTTGTGTTGCTTAGAAGCGCACTTCATTTTGTTGTGCTCTGTGCTGTTCTTTCCTGCTTATATATTAACATCTTAAAACAAACAAAAATCCTTCAATGCTGTTTATCCTTTTATCCTAAGCTGAAAGCGGTATTAGAGTCTCCAAATATGGGACTATTCAACTCTGAGCTTCCAATTTAATCACAGTTGCACCTAATTGTGAGATGATTTCTGATGTACTTTACGAAAGTTGCAGTTTCTTGAAATATATGCAAAGTTATTAATTCGTAATTTCAGTGTCTTCAGTGACAAATGGTTCATTTGTTATTGTGGAGTTTGGGAGGAAAAACAGTAGTCCTCTATAGAAGCATAGTCTAGCAGAGATATATTTGAGAGATGTGGTGATTTATAGCCTTACTAAAACAGAACTACGTGAGGAGATGTGATCTTCAGTAACATCAGAAATATTGTTCTGATCTACAGTGTTAATATCCTTTAGATCTTACGGTATGTGTTTTCTCTGTAAAATGTGTGTATTGTCAGCAGTTTTCTTAGTCTGTTCTTGTTATGGTTAATAAAAGGTAGGATAGAATGTTTCAGCTAACCATTACCATGGGGAATGGTCTATTTTAGATCTCTGCTGAGTTATTTCTGAGAATGGTCATCCTTCTTTCAAACATGTTTTATGTTTTGTTCCTATTCTCAGATACTGGCTGCTGCAGAGATCTTTGCAGGGCTATGCAAATGCTAGTTTTAGCTCTAAATAGCTTCTCTATTTATTCAGAACTAAAGATTTGTGGCAAGACAAGCTTTTTTAGGAGCAAGTCTGTATCTCAGAACCAGTGATTTGGCTGCTATGTGAGAGTTGAATTGGCCCTAACTGATGCAGGTGAGGATTGGCCTCTGCATGTTCCCACATCTCTGCCTCAACTCTGGAGGCATTCAAGGCCAAGTTGGATGGGCAGCTTGATCTAGGGGGTGGCAACCAGACCAGCCCATGGCAGGAGGTTTGGAGCAAGATGACCCTTAAGGCCCTTTCCAATCCAGCCCTTTCTATGATGTGTCCTGTGTTTGATTGCTTTTTTGTCCAACTTCTTTGGATGCTTGAAGTTATTGACAGACTTCAGTATGTACTTGGGTTTCTGTTGGCTGCCTGTGCCTTCATGATATCATGTGTCTCCATACGACTTTTCAGGACTGTAGGTGATCCACTATGTTCTTAACTGCGTCATTCTGAGCTCTTATCTGTTTTTGAGGGTCTAGAGCCTCATATTAGGACCTAATGTTTTATTTATAAGATCCAAAGCTACCTTTTCAAGCTCCAGAACCACCACATGGGAATCAAATGGCCTCAGGTTTTGGGTGCAGGGTCTCCTTTTTTGTGACCAAATCCTTATTGTCAGGGCTCTGAGCCTCCATTTTGGATCCAAAGCTGTACTTTCATTGCTTACGTACTCCATTTTACAGCCTAAGTTGACATTCTCAGGGTGCAATGCCTCAGTTTCATGGCCTGCTGTTTAATTTCAGCCCAACTGAAGTGCATCTATACTGATGCATGCAGCATGGGCAACGAATAGAAAGAGCTGGAAGCCATTATGCAACAGGAAGACTGTCACAATTATTGAAACATGGTGGGATAACTCTTATGACTGTATTGCTGCAGTGAAGGGTTATTAGCTCTTCAGGAGGACTAGGCAAGGAAGGAGGGGCAGTGATGGGGCTCTGCATTAGCATTTCAATGTTGAGATCAGGGTGGTGGTATAAGGTTGACCCTTTAAGGTTTAGCCCTATGGGTAAAGATAAGGTGGAGGGCCAACAAGGCAGACATCCTGGTGGGAGTCTGTTATAGACTGCCTAACCAGGATAAAGAGATGGATGAGGTGTTGTATGAGCAGCTGGCAGAAGTTGTACAGTCACCAGCCCTTGTTCTCATGGGGGACTTCAACTTCCCTGATATATGCTGGAGGTACAGCAGAGTGCAGAAGCAGCAGTCTAGGAGGTTTCTAGAGGGTGTGGAAGATGTGTGCCTCCTGACACAGCTGGTGGGAGAGCCCACCAGGAAGGTGCCCCACTAGAGCTGCTGTTCTCAAACGGAGTAGGACTGGTGTGGGATGTGGGGGTCAGGAGCTGTGTGGGGCAGAGTGACCACGAGATGGTAGAGTTCTCTATTCTCGATGAAGTCAGGAGGGGGGTTCACAGAACTGCTGCCTTGGACTTCCAGAGGGCTTCGAACTGCCTGAACACACATTTTGAGGTATCAAAACATTGTGGATCCGGCCACTGAGCTTGGAGAGTCCAAATCTTCAGTTTAAAGGGCTAAATCCTATGTTGAGACACAAATCATCATTTCCATAGGATAAAGACTCTTTTCTGGCTCCAAATCTTTTTTTTTTCTCTTTCTCCCAGCCCCAGATCTGCTGTTACAGTGGGGAGTGAGAGAGCAGCTGTATGGTGCTGAGCTACCTGCTGAGTTAAACCGCAGCAAACCTTTCCCATCTTCATGCTAGTTCGGGGGTTTTCTGCTGCCCTGTTCAGTTTGGATGGTGCTGCTCCAACCACATATTAGCATAAAGAACTCAGACTTGCCTCTTGGAGTGGAAAGAAGTAGCGGTGCAAGTGTCCTGAGCATGGGCTGTGAGCTGCCTCCTGTGATGGTGCGAGTCCATCACGGCTAAAATGACTACACAGCAACATGTAACAACTGTTCTGTTTCTTTGGGCAGTTGAATTCCCATCTAGCCATGTTAGTATGGCACTTCAGGATGCTGTAGGATAAGGTTTTAGTACACAGAACTGTCAACGGGCAACAGCTATTTTGATGTCTTCTGCAGCCTTGGTCACTGATGAGGTGCCATGTGTAATGTATGCCCATCACGTGCTGCACAGGGATGGAAACCTTAAATAGTGAAATTGAATAGGATAAGCGAGTCATTCTTGGAGACTTTTGTTTGACATTTTTATTTTTGGTGGCTCAGAGCCTGTTCCAACTGACTTGTAGCATTGATTTTTATTGAATGATGCTTTATCATAACTTTATGCCCTTGTTATGCTTAAAAGCAGCAATGCATCCTTGTGGCACTGTGGGAAAATATCTCTGCATAAAGCTTATTGAGCCAAAACATCCACAGGGTGCATCTTTACAGAGTACAAAACAGGTGAAAAGATGAAGGAAGCTGCAATGTCAGTTCTAGGAGGGCAGTGAGGCAGAGGATCCTCGTCAGGGATGAGGAATACATCTGTATTCCAGGTACAGTGACTGTACGCTGTCAGGTTTGGAAAGTTTGGGTTCAAAGGACTAAATAGGCACAAATAAGCAGTTAGATGAATGACTGCAGTCAGAACCATGATAATTCCCAAGCTGGCTGTTTGCTGTGAAAAAAAGGAGGGGGGATGAAAAAGATAAGGTATGAAGTTTCATAGCTGCTGATGTTCTCAAGCCCCATAAATAGTATACGACTGCAAACACAAATTCAAATTTTGTTAATCAGCCCAATTCATGGAGAGAAATGGGAGAAAACTGTGGATTGTGTGTATTCTATCCATCATTGGTGTCATTACTGTCACTTCCTATTTGCTCTAATAAAGAGAGAGAGACCTAGAAAAGGAGTTTAAGGCTGTGATTGGCAGCTCAGGGAGAAACCTTTGCAAAAGGAAATCAGCTTGTTTCCAAGCCTCACTTCAAAACTAACAAGCTTTGTGCTACTTTTAGGCTGCAAAATATGTGATGTCTGCTGTGCTGAGCTCACCCTGATACACGGGGTACTTCTGTTGTTATTCTCATAACAGTCATGCTTTAAGAAACCTTGGAAATTAATAGTATTATCTGTCATAAAATTCAACCTTTTATAATAGCTATCAAAACTCTGAATCCTTCTATGAAGAAAGAATTGTGGTTTCCAGTTAAGAGGAAAGAAAAAAAGGCAGTTTGCCCAAAATTAATGATGAGAGGTGGCAGTTTCAGTAATAGCTATATCCATTAATAGTGCTTTCTTGCTAGGCCATTACCTTTCTTTTAAAACAAGTGTTTCTGCATCTTTTTAAGACTGTAGGGTATAAAACAGTACTGTATTTGGTGTCCTTCTGTTTTTCTTGCTAGTTAGATTTTTCTCCTTTCTAACTTGAAGGCTGTGAACTGTTTCCAGACAGTCTGATGCTCAAGGGCCAGCAGCCTTATAAGAACAAACAAGAGACTAAATTTTGCTTTTGCTTACAGTGGGTTTGTGCCAGAAAAACTCAGCTGAAGTTACTGGAGTAGAGTTACCTTTGTGCAAACCCAGAGAAATGGAATAAACTGGACTCATTCCTTCTTGTGCTGCAAAGAGGACAAGAAAATAAATGTACTTCCATCAGGCGACTTCTCTTGTCAAGCTCACTAACAATGAAACTGCTCCTAGGGGCTGGTTTTGCTCTGTCTTTAACACTAATTATCCTTCTAAATTCGTGTCAGTGTTCCTTGTAGGTACCGAGAACTTGAAGTTTATATAAGCACCTTAGAAAAGGGGTTGGCAAACCTAAGATTTTTCGGTTTTGAAAAAAAATATTCTTAAGGAGCAAAATGGATAAATGCATTTAATTGCCAGGTCTTCCGCCATCAGTTGCTTACTGGTTGCTCACATCCATTTTCTTTGACAGCAGGATCCCAGACAGGGGAGGCTATTTCTCTGCAAGTGTGTCTTCGTTCTAGTGCTTTGTTTAGGATTTTAAGCAGCTTGTAACTGGTTCATAGGTTAACAGACAGTCCCAGTTTCATTTTGACCCCTGAAGCAGGGTCCCAGATGCTGGGCCGTGATGCCCAAGTGTGGCTTCTGCTGTTATCTGATTTCCAGAGTACAGCTGGATGTGAACAAACTGACATTAAATTGTAGAGTTGAAGCAAATGAACTCCTTACTGCAGGAAAAGTACAGAGGTCACCCGAATCCTTTCTTGTCCTTCAACTTCTAGCCATTGTGAAGTGCATTGCTAAGGGGATTAGAAATGGAATAACTAGGCTGGGGGAGAGAACAAGTGCAGCTCCCCACCTGAAGTGGGGCCAACCTCAAGTATCTGAGAGGAGTGGAAAAGAATACGTTGCTTTTTCCATTCCTGAGCTGTGGGAGGAGGAAAAGCATATGTGAATTTGGATGTTTCATTAGAATGGTGACATGCTTTTACCTCGTTCCTCTTCATCTTACATTCCAATGTTTTCTAATACAGACAGTCAAAGATGATGTTTAATTACAACTTTCCCTATTGTCTGATTTTCTCATTTCAGCGGTGATAAAGGCTGATAGTGAGAGGGACTGTTGGTCTGAAGACTTCCATTTTCTACTTCCTGTAGTCACAGCCAGTGTACTGGTTTGAGAAAGCATTGGTTGTAATTACTGTATAATGAATAAAAATACCAGAATAAAACAAAGTTCAAATTTAATTATGCACATAGAAGAAGTTGTAGAAAACCTTAAAAATTACACAGACGTTGCGTGTACTTTAGCAACCCCTGTTCACAGCTGACTATAACATTCAGTCACCTTCAAATTGCAGAACAGATACCAGATACTCAACAGCAGAATGGAGTCGGACTTGACAAACATTTACATAGGTTGATAGCTGTTAAAAATGACTCACCGCAACGGCTCTGGAATTAACTTTCTAATAACTGTAGAGCTGCTCAGGAATCTGGATAATTTAAGACTGCCGTGTTTAGACTAACAGAGGAATGTCTACGTAGCAGAGCTATAGAAACAGAAATGTCTCATTTTCAAGTTTTAGTTGGATTATGGACAGATTTAAAAGTTCAAACCTGCTTAATGTCAGTCATCCTAGCACAGAAAATGGGCAGCTTTCCCAAAGACGTGTTCAATCAAAGAACATCGGTAAGAAAGAGTAAAGGACGCCTGTTGCAGAAGGTGCTGCACAGTCTTGGAAGAGTTGCTGACACTGACGTGACAGTTCTGCAGTAATGAACCTGTCTACTGCCATGGACTGAGCCTATTTATTAAAACTGGATGTGGGCACAGGCTGAGAGATGTCCTGCCATTATGCAAAGAAAGGCGCTTAATTTAAACCATATTCAACCCAGACAACAAAAGCTCACTGTCATTAACCTTCTTGGCCTTCATCCCTAAAATGGTTCTGTCTAAAGCTGAAATACGCACTGCAGTAGGCAGGAGCACCAAGACAGGAGCAAGACCGTGGGTGTTGGGAACAGATGCAGTATGCAGAAGTATTTTAATAATACGATTTTACTTTACATGGAGGCGGGCTGTGTATTTGGGCAGTGTTGTGGGAGCTAGGAGAGGAGCCCCAGGCTGGCACCCACATTTGTCAGTGGGCACAAAGACCTTCGCCATTCTCACAAGGGGAAAAAAGATACTTTCTGTGTGGGGGGCTGAGGCTGAATGCCCAACAGTGAGGCTGTGAGGAGTCTTAATAAAGTCTCAAATAGGTTATGGGTTTTTGGGGGGTTGTTTCCTCCCCTGCCCCAAGATTTTGTGTGTGTGCTTTTTTCATGGTTTGTGGTTGGTTGGTTTTTGTCAGATCTGCAGCATGGCTATTTCTGTACAGATTATCAAACAGTGAAAAGGGAGAGAAAAGGAAGGCTGTTTGCAGAGTCCTGGAGATTTTTGTTAGAAGAACAAACGTTAGGGATATGTTAGGGGATAATAAACAAACGTTAGGGATATATTATATAGGGATAGGTTTTCATGGATGTGAAAACAACTCCAAAAGGGGAGCTGAAGAGAGGATGATGGATAAGATTATGAAAGGATTTTTAAGAACTCAGCCTTCTGATCAAACCTGGATGCTAACAGCATCAGTGGGGTCAAGCAATCAGAGACATGTGTCTGCATACCATTTTCTTATCTTGAAAGTACACAGTGCTTTGTGGTTATGTAAAAGGGCCAAGAATCTCTAAATCCTAATAATTTCATTGGGAATAGATTATCATCCACAGTCCTGACTGTCTTTGGCTTCTGAAGTGCTCACGTTAGTTCTAGAAGTTTCTGATGGCATGCTATCTAGTAAGGGGTGGTCAAAAGACATTTAAAAATTCCTTGTGCTCAGGCAAGATTTTATATCTCTCTCTGAATTAGAAAGCATAAGTTTGGTATGTATCTAAGCATAGTGAAATATGCATATCCAAAAGTCATTATTTTTTCATTTTTAAATTTTATCTGAAAACTTGAAAGGGATTGAAAGAAAGCTCCTGTTTTCTCCCAGGAGCTCCCTTTGAAAAATTAGCAGTGAATGTGCTTTTAGGAAGCAGAAATTTTATGGGTTAGAACTAGTAACTATAGAACAATGTAATATAAACAGCTGTGTTGAGCATCTATTGTTTCTCCTTGTGGATCAGATGCAGTCCTGTACCTTTTAGTTTAGTGGCTTGTGCATAGCCTGTTAATCAAGGCTGAAAAAATATGTATGCTTTTTCTATGGCTGGGCAATGTTTTAAATCATTCCTAAGCAGGAGTAATGATAGCCTTGATGGATCTATGCTGATATTCACAAAAGAATTCAATAAATGGTGCCCCAGAAATGGTGCCATTGCTGATACTGATTCTGAATGAGAGGGCATGGCTTTGGTTATGAAAATGTGCTTTCACTAAGTGAAACTGTCACCTGCTCATTCAGCTGTGTGTTCCAGAGGTGGGCCAACTTCCATCTGCCACTTAAGGAACTTTCAAATGACATAGCCTGCTGTATCTCTATAGATAATCCAGTGCATTCTGCTCTTTGGTCACCAGCTAAGCCCTTGAGTAAATGCCATATTGATAGTCCATGCTGGCAAGCCAAATAAGCTACCAGTTTTAGGTTCCTACTGCAATAGGTACATCTATGTAATAGTTTATATCACATATTACAATAAAAGAAATCACATGCCTAGCTGACTCGGAGCTGTGCAGACTTCACAAATGCAGCAGTCCACCAAGTTTAATGATGCCACAAAGAAGAAGAGATGAAGAAAATGGAAGGAGCCTTCCAACAGTTTTTTTTGTTGTTGTTGTTGTTATTTTTTTTTCAGCAAATAGCAGAATGAGTGGGTAGGATCACAACTGAAAAAATAAATTGCTATTTGCTACTATGTGATTATTATTATTTTCCTTTAGAAAATTATATGTTCTTCTGAACTGCTGCTGTCTAGACTGCCTTCTTTGACTGTGTGCAGTAGTCAGCAGTCAATTGCAAGTGCTTCCTTAGTTGCTGGAATGTGCCAGAATGCCAACTGAAGGTAATAGAAATTTGGGATGGAAAAGGAGCTTTGTGGATTACAATATGAGTTTGACAGGTCAGAAGTGCTTAAAGGCTTCTATCCATGATTCCTAAATCTATGAAAGCTGAGCACTGAAATGCTTTAAAATGTAAATTAATTGTGGGAAATTTATTTCATTAGTTACATGTTAAGTGCATGCTTGCTCCTGGATGCAGGTACTCAAGCTAATGCTATAATGTGAGCATTTTAAATGTGCACTAAAACTATCTCGCTAATTAAAACATTTCTCACTTCTGGTGGTAGTGGAGGGAGATGTTCCCAGTCTGGGGAAGATGGGAAGGCTAAAATTTAATAAAGAAGATGTGCAGTGAAAAGTTTTTATTGAAACAATTTTTATTTTTCTTTTCTTATTTATTTATTTATTTATTTATTTTAGCTAAAATAACTGCTCTGGTATTGAGCTTAGTTCTCAGGTCTCCAATCACTGACAGGCTAATCAAGTAGTTCTTTGTTCTCCAGCACCAGTGGTTTAAAATGCCTTTATAAGAAAAGCTTTTTTTCCCACTTTCAGCATATGGAATTATCTCAAACTGACTGACTGGTTTATGAACATTTCCAAAAAATTCTTACCAGGAATGCAGCTTCATTTCCTTTTCCAAAGTTTAATCTAAAAAATGTCGGCTTCTTTTTTGGTACAGATCTAATGTGGAGCACAGAGGTGTGTTGTCAGTGACATCATCACATGGTTACCTGGTGCTCATCAAAACAGTGGGTCCAAAATAAAACATAACAACATCTTCAATGTACATACGAATAACTGACCTGAACTGACATGAATTTGTACCCAGAGCTGGCTGTTTTCTTGTTTGTATCAGCAATCTATATTAAGAGTAGTAACCAGAAGAGCAATTTTGAAACGGAGGCCTAGATTTCACAAATAATCATACCTCCTTTGTGTGTGTTGTATAATGCAAGCTTTTGACAACTTCAAACAGGGTCACTCTTGTATATTTTGAATCCTGTTCCAAACCTGCATATTTCCCCATGCCACTGGGGAGGCCTCACAGCAAAGTGCATCATACTCCTGCTGATCTCATTGCGTTTCTCTGACTGCAAAATAGTTGTTGTTTTCTCCCATTGAGTATCACTGGGTTCTCATGAAGTGCTTTTTGTGTTGTTGTGGGGATGCCCTAAAATCATCACTTATGTGGAAAAAACAGTGGCACCTCAAGTGGCTTGGTGCTGGTGGCATATGGTGTAAGTAGGCGGACTTGTGAGTTCAGTATTTAATGCAAAAAGTTACAAGTAAACAGCAAGTGTGCTCCATAAGGTTAGTGAGAAGAGGTCACAGGCTCCGCAAGTCAGATTTCTATTCCTGAATACCACTTGCAGGTTACCTGTTGGTTAATCTGTCTCTCGGCGTATCTGTCAGAGCGCTCAGCTGCGTGCATCATGAGGGATTTGAGTAGTTTGGGACTAGTTTTGCTTGAAGGAGTAACTTTATAGATTTCTGTGGAGTTAACAGGACATACACAGTGGCTCTTGATCCTGATCCAGTAAAAAGACAACAGGTGGACATAACTGACACTAAGAGTTGTTGTGCACCTACCGCTCATTACCCACCCGAAGCTCAGAGAAAAGAACTCTAGCAGATGTAGTTGTCCAAAACTTTATAGCAAAGTTCTGCTCCTCACCATGGCTGGCCAGCTCATTCAAAGCTTTCAGTTCAGACCATCTTTGTGTAATAGGAAGTGCACAGCAACAGCGGAGGCACAGACGTGTCCCATTCTTCTATTTATTTAAACCTCAGGCAAAAGATCAGTGCAAGTATCTTGTGACAAAACTTTCTTAAATCAGTTCAGTGAAGTCCATCTGAGAAAAGTAATGTTAGAGAGGAACTCGGCAGCTGATTCTTTCTGTCAAAGACCTACAAAGATCTACTGTCTTTACAGCTTAACTTTCATAGTGGGTGATTCCATGCAACTAGGAATTCTGTGAAATTCACTGTATTTATTTGATATCTTAAATTGTATTTGAGATCAGAGAAAGTGAAAACAATCATTCTTTTCCAGTGGATTGTTTTAGGATTGGCCATTTTCATATATATATATTTTTGGCAGAGTTTGGAGTGCTGTATTTGTAACGTAAAGCCAAGTCAAAGAAAACTTTACAGGCTGAGGTATCTGAAATACAGATCCATCAAAAGCACTCAGTGGGACAGTTGCACCCCCACATCCTCCTCCAACAAACCTTGATTACAGGGGAAAATGCTTGAGGACTGCAGCAGAGATGAGACAATGTATTGTTTCTTCATCCTTCACAAAGCACTTGCTACAAGTCTTAGTAGCGAGGTGGGCGAGAGTCACTGAACACGTGTTCTATATTAGTACTGGATTTACATATTTTGCAATTTATGTCAGTATCTGTATTGATATCTATTTAAATTAGAAAACAGATCCACATCTGTTACATGGTTTTCATGTTATTTTGCGGAATGGAGAAGTACAGTTTAAATACTCCTTTAGTATCATACAGTGCACGTCCAATACTGACTCTTCACTGTTGAGAGTTGCTTTTCTCCCCACCGTTTTTTTCCTGCCCAAAATCCTTATTGCTTCTTGAAAGCCTAGAGGTCTCCAAAGAGCCACATTCACATTGTGCTATATGCAGGTCAGGCTACTGATTTTTCTTTGAGTTTCCTTTACAAGGAATACTTCATTGGACACCTGAGCTCTGAATCATGCTTTTTCTTTGGTAGTTTAGAAATTCCTTTACAAAGCTGAACGTAAAAATTTAATAGTTATTTGTTGGAGACAAAAATGTCACTGACAGCATTAGAATCCTTCAGGCACAGCAATACGAAAATACATGTGTTTATGCCCTTTTGTCATAAAACATGTAAGATGTGATGCCTTAAATGCATCACATGAAAAACCGTATGGCCACATGCATGCTTGGAAAGACACGTGACTTAGCTAGGTTCATTTCTCAGCAAGTTGGACCTTGCTGACTGCAGAATTTGAGCCTTATATTGGGAATGCAGACAAGGCTGTCATGTCATTGGCATTTTTAGGGTGATGCAGGTATGAGCACAGGTGGGCAATTAAACACTTTGTCCTTCATTTCACAGTGGGTATCAGTTACATTTCACTCCAGTGAATGTAAATACTGTGATGATGGAGCACCCTTTTCTATTTTGCTTAATTAAATTGGTACATAGGTAGCATCTGAAAATACGGCTTGTTTTCTTTGTATTGGGGATATCAGTTTTAAAGTATTTTGACACTTTTTTTCCTAGCCCTAAAGTAAAGTATGTCTGGTTATTGCTTGTTGACATGGTTTGTTCCACAGAGCTGCTTTATCTGCCATATCTCTGGTGATGTGGATAATATTTTTGTTGTTCTTTTAGAGAAGGCAATGGATTGAGAATAACACAGTCCTCTTGTAGAAGTAGAAGCCTGGATGGACAGGGAAGTGTCTGTAGACAGTAGTGAGAAGTAGAAAATGGTGCTGAATAATAGTGTCTTTGTTCACAGAAAGAGTGGAAGAAAAAAGGAGTGTAATACCAGGTAGTGAGGGTGAGAAGCCAAGCAGAAAATCCGTGGCTGTTTTCAGACAGCTTCTGAAGCCTTGTGCACATAAGATCTATGAATGCTGCTAAATTAATGAGTAAAGGGAATTTCATCGAGTGCTAATGGCAACAAAACAATATTATCAGTCTTTTAAGCTGTTATGGATGGCAGTTACACAGAGTGAATGAGAATATGTAGTGCAGAGGGGAGACTTAATTGATTAAAACCTCTGTGCAGTAAACAGGAACATAAACCTGAGCTGTGTGCACCACACTGCAGCACCAAACTCCTGATAGCTGTTCAACAACATCTGGGCAAAAGAAGCCTGTAGTGAATCTGGAGCCTGCATCAGCAATAGAGTTTGACAATAAAAATCAATACCCAGTCACAAAATATGACACTTAATAGTATCTGCATTTTGTCTCTTCTATTGGTTCTTGTTGTCCTTATGGCCAACTGTTAATTTCCTACTGCTGTCTGGATCTGGGCAGTTCGATGACTTAGAGGTAATGTATTATTTTTGTTTGTTTTGTTTGTTCTGTGCTGTGTGGAGGTTATGGCAGCTTGTGAGGGTGTTGCTCGAGGGACAAATCCAAACCCTTTCAGGAGGAAACAGTACTTCCTTGGTAGTGAAGAATAACGGAGTGCTCCTTTACAAAATTTTACAGGAAATTTAATGTCACATTAAATAAAGAATCAGTCCCCTGACAGTAACCACTACTTTCATTTTTTAAAGTAAACGATAGGCTCAGTTCTGTTCTACGTGATTCTACTCCCTTTATTTCCGTGAATATAGAGTTTTCACACAAGTGCCTTCATTTAGCCTATTTTTATTGACTTGGTAGATATATACCAGGACTGGAGGTGGTGGGCTACAAGGAGAGGCTGTGCTGCCACAGAGGATGCCGTCTGACAGCAGTGGTAGGAATATGACAATGTCACTCATTCATCACTGGTAATTAAGCATTTTATAAGCTGCCTGAAAACAAATTAAAAATTCTCTTCATCTGCCACTGAGGGTCTAGGAGCCATGTGCCTGCCCTGAGCACAGCTTTTGGCAGCACCTCCCTCCTTTCTGTCCCCAAACCACCTCAAGCTTATTTATGGTATAGGAGCATAACGTGGTTCTTCATAATTCACTGTCTCAGAAGTTTATGCTATTAAGTAGTTTATGTTTCTGTACTTCTGTATACAACATGTCGTGCACTGTGCTGTAGGAACTTTGTGACATGATTTGCTTATCAATGGAAAATGAAGTGTGTAAAGTGTGTGGGTGATGGCTTGAATTCATAGGTCATGAACACTGCTGGGAATGGAGCCTGGAACCTCACAGTCCTCTCTTTAACCAATGCTAATATTCTGTCTCAAGTGGTCTCAACAGGGCTGCAGATTTCAAAACTGAAATAGTTAATCATGGCAAACCTGTCTGCTTTCAAGCAGCATCAGAAACCTTATGGCTACAGTTATTTGTTAAGCTGCAGGGTGTGCTCCCAGAAAAAGAGGAAAGGTTTCAATGTTCATACATGGTAAAGAATTTTTGAGAAATGCTTTGGAGTTTCTGCTGAGTCACTCTTAAAATACTCAGGGGACCTCAGAGTCAAGTTGGCTGTAAATATCTGTTCTTGCCACCAAAAAGTAGTTATTTTTTTAAGATGAGAATATGTACACACAATCTTTTCCAATGTAAGTTTTCAAAGCTGTTGCAATTTCTACTGTGAGAAGTAAGGAAGTAATCTAGAGGCTTACCTACAGTTTAATTGTAAAAAATTCAGAAGCAGCATCTGGCAGCATGACAGTGTGTGCGGGGATCCCACGTACCGTCACATCCTTACTGCTTTTTGTTGTGATATACTGCTAAGCACTGGTGGTCCAGTGATGGCTGATAGAAGTGCGTCCCACACAGATAACGTTCATTGTTACAGCAGGAAGAGAAACACTGCTGGTGTGCTTTCTGTGGTTGTTCTTGTGATGGTAGAAGCAGGGCTAAGTTTTGAAATGGGATTTGCTCATGTCTTTATTAGGGTGGTTTGTTTCTGTTTGTTAATCAAAGAGATAATATTCCTGTGTCAAATTCCTGCATTGCTCACACAGGTCAACCTGAATAACAGAGGAAATGCTCTTGCCCTTATCATTGCTTTGCTTCAGAATGCTGTCTGCACCATTTGCTGCAGCAAGCCCTGTGACATGCAGCAAGCCTACATTTGTGTGGCTATGGCAATTGGTGCTTAATCCTGTTTCATCCGTTAATCTAATGAACTGGTGCCCATAATTCCCTACATATATAACTGGATTATCAGCAAGTTGAGCCTCTATCCAGTCACAGTTTAAAATGAGCTGTGTTACAAGGCAGTAGTAAAGGCACTTAACAGCTGCAGGAGAGGTGCTTAAAGTAGGCAGGATGAGTAATCAGAACATCTTGGAGAGCACAGCAATTCCGAAGGCTGTGGACTGATACTCAGTTCTAATCCTGTGCAAATATTGTCTGATTCTTCCAGTCTCAAGGCAGGCCTGTTTGCTTCTGGGAAGAGATTTTTGTTCTTCAGTGCTTGCTTATAAGCAGTAGCTGCCTTTCACCGAGGACTGGGTATAAATCTCACCTCCCCATCGTTTTAATAATTAAAAAAATACTTTTAAAATAAATCCAATGATTTTCAGTAGCTCTATGATGGCAGCATGTTGTGGTCTCACACCGACAAGCAGTTCAGCACCAGACTGCCTCTTGCTTACTCCTACCCAGCAGTGGGATGGGGGAGAGAACTGCAAAGGTAAAAGTGAGAAAATTTGTGGATTTGAGATAGAAGATAGTTTAACAGGTAGAGGAAAGACTTTGCATGCAAGCAAAGCAAAATAAGAGTTCATTCAGTGCCTCCCATTGGCAGGCAGATGTGCAGCCACTTCAAGGAAAGCAGAACCTGTCAAATGAAATGTTTTCTCGGGAAGATGAATGCCAGCACACTGAGCATCCCTCCTCCTCCTGTAAGCAGCTTTTCTTGCTCAACATGGCGCTGTGCCATATGGAACGCCCTTTGGTCAGCCTGGGCCAGCTGTCGCAGCTTCTCCTGCACCCTCATCTCCTTACTGGCAGGGCAGAAGGAGAAGCAGCACTGCTCAGCAGCAACTGACACAGCAGTGTGTTAGCATCACGCTTGCCATCAGAAACTTCCATTTTAGAAGTGTAGTTTTAATTGCAAGCTGACCTCTTTCCTAAACAGTGAGTCTTTATTAGCCAAACTCACAAATTCCAATATCCTGGACGAGCTGCAATGAGATGCATTGAGCATCTCACAGGTGACTGAATGTGTGCAAGGTTTGGTGTTCCAGACACTGATAACTTTGTGTGTTAGCAGCCTCGCTGGGATCAGTAGCTGCACAGAAGCCTTCATGAAGGCATTGAGTCTTACAAGAGCTAAAATAGCCCCTGTTCCATTATGAACAGTGACAGTGGGCTCTTGTGAGAGGGTTTGAGAGGAAGTGTCCACTGGTGCTGGCAGTTAAGTGTAAGAACCAAAGCCTGACAGGTTCTTCCAGTAAAATACATGGTGGGAGTATGCACGGGCAGTGAAGAAGAGTGCTCTGATGACTGTTACTGTCTTTTGTCTGCCAAACCGGATGCGGCTGCTTCTGTGCAGTGCAGCCAGCCTGCGTGGTTAACTGCAAGGGAGAAACATCTGCTTCTGAACAGTGGTGTGTGTGCACCTGAGCGTGGGCAGCCACCTGAAAGTGACTCAGCTCCTGGCGGTCGCTCGTGCTGTCCCGTCACTACCGAAAACATGTCTGTATCAAAGGTGTGATACATGTGCAGGAAGGAGAGCTAGAAAACTACTGCCTGCCTGCAAAAAGCAGTTTCTTAATTTACTGACATCGCTCCTGAAGAAATAGCTGAAAACAGTGTTTAGTTCTAGTTCTATAGTTCTAGGATAACTTCAGAAAAAATATTTTACAGCAGAGCAGGTGGGAGATAGTGCTGCCTGTTATGAAGTTGTCTGTCTGTCAGAGTCACAGCTGGCAAGCAAAGGGCCTGAAGTGAAGCCCACTGAGGCAGGTAAGTGCCGTGCTTATGCAGGTGTAGAGCATGCTTCGTGATCTCTGAAAGTCAGCACCTCCAGAAGTGATGGCTGCGTGGTGTGGGGGCTGATCTGAGTGCATCCTGGGTGTCTTCACTGAATGCTGGGTACTTTTCACTCTGCAGGTGTACATGTGAGCTCTACTGCTCGTTGTTTTATATTGCAACAGAAGAGAGCTCAAGAGTCCCTGTGTGAACAATCAGTGTAAAGATCAGTCAGTCAGGACTGCTGTGATCTTTGTGACGTGAGTGTCCTGGCTGGTTTCAAAAAGAGCAATGTAAAGCTAGTGGTTGTGAAATCCCTGTTGCTGTATGACCTGTGTGTGTTCCCTGTTTCTTTATGCAAATCGTTAAGCAGCAAATCCCTCATTCCAGTTAGTAGACGTGTGAATTACTAGCAAAACCACTTTTAGCTGTGGACAGCTCTTTGCTGTTCAGCTGAGAAGTCAAAACAGTAAACTGGAAACAACATTTGTCCTTCCAGCCTCAGCGTTTTCAGTCTGTTTCCCAGAGAGGTGAAAGTAGCAATGTTGGCTGCTTCAGTGCGTGTCTTCCCATGCATCTCCTGGGAGTACTGTGAAGAGTTCTGCTTGTGCTCACGCCTTGCTTGAGTGGGGGAGCAGTGTTAATGAGTCCTGTGAGAGTCATTTGAGTCAAGTTTTTGCCTTGGAAAATGAGAGGATCGGAGGCACACTCTAAAGGAGCTGACATGCTCCTTCAGTGACCGAAAGGGACGTGGATGGTGAGCTTTGGCTCTTGAAACCTCCATCCATTTTTATAAGGAGAGGACATTCATTCTTTAAGGCTTTCTGCATCATTTCAGCCTCTAAATACAGTTTACAGTCTCACTTAGTGAAGTATGCTTTATTTCCTGTCCTGTGCCTTCCAGCTGTAATGCTTGAACAGTGGAAATACTGTGTTTTTCCCAGGGGGGGGAAGACAGTCTTGTGAAGGACAAAGTGTCTGGGAACCATTGGGATGAAAAGGAAGTTCAGGAACTGTATGGCATAAGTTTCAAATAAAATTCCTAAGATGGTTTCTTAATCTTATAAAGGAATGATCTGCTCCACTTTTCCCTTATTTGTGGCTTGTATTTAGTCATGTAGATGTGTACTGTATGGTATGCTTATTGAGAACATGCAGCTTCAGCTACGTTGTCCAGGCTGAAAACACCAGGGAAAAGCAACAAGGATAAGATGATATAATTGAATGCAATGCAGTTTATAGCATTCGTGTGCTGCACAAGCACTCTGACTTTCAATATTGATCTGATGCTCTGAATGTGCAAAGGATTGAGCAGCGTAAATGCCATGACTGTGTGCCTTTTGGCAGCAACTTCAATGACCTCAAAATAAGAAAGCCTGGCTTTTAAAGTTGTACTTAAGTTCAATCTGTTCTCATAAAAGAAGGAACTAATCACTGGAATGAAATATACATATGTATTTTGCTTGGTACACATCCAGAAGAAGGTGCATATAACAGTGCATATTCAGGCCATTTTCTTTTAATCCATGCTGAAAATAGTCACCAGTTTTCTACTGGTCACAGTAAACTTTAGGCAATCAAGCTCTATTTCTTGTCCATAAAATTTCTCTCATTCACTTCCAGGGGAAGACTGGGAAGTCTTTCTGTTCCATGTGTTGTCCATCTTTCTTACAGATTGCACTGGAATAATTAGACTGAAATTTCGTATTTATTCACAAACCAGCACAGGATGGGCAGTAATGCAAGAAGCTGTCTCAGATTTGCCCAGCTAGGTCTGATGATGTCAGCATAATTCAGTCTCTGTAGCACTCCAGTGCTGCCTGTTTTTGCATGTTGCTAGTCAAATACACTTCAGAAATAGTTGCAGAGGAGAGAATTTTTTTGTTTTAAATCCACCTCAGTATGTGTGGGGGGGGAGGCAGTTCTTGGCCCTGCACTGCTTTGGCAGTCCCATCCATTTTCTCTTTAATGTTTTCCACATGCGGTTGTGAAATCCAGTGTCTGACTTCTTTTCTAAATATAGAGTCACCATTCTTTTAAAATAATTGATGCAGTAAGTCTCGCTTGTTTTCAAGACCTTTCTTTCTACTTCTGCAACTATTGAGTATCTTTGTCCATTCCGCATAGTCACTTTTCAATAACTTTATTATTCTTTTTGTTTTACAGTGCTTTGGTGTAGGTAACTATTTGGTTTGGCTTTGAAGCAAGAAGTATGCTAACTGAGATTGCTTTTGTCCAGCAATGGAGGAGTGGCCACTGAGGAGTGGCTGTGCCCCACAGCACAGAGCGAATTCTTCATGTAGGCACATTTTCTTTTTGTGGAACAGAGGTAGTAATGATGGTGTTAGCAAGGATGAAGCTTACTGTTTTCTCAGTTCAATTCTGAGCAAATAGCTGCTGTGTTCACTGCACTACCGGCTGTAACCACCTTGTGTACTGCTGCTTTATTAACGTGGTTAAATGGGATCACCTGTAAGTGAATGTCTTGGCTTTGCCTCTCGCTAACGATGCTAGACTTTGACTCAGAGGTAAAAAGTGACCAAATGCAGGCTGGCAAAACAGCCAGCAGACTGAATGAGTTTGCTTTTTTATTGGTGAGACGTCACGTCCTTATACTCTCTGTATAAAAAGGAGGAAACTGCCTATGATTTCAGTAATACGCTTCAAACAGAATCTGAAACTCTCAACAGCTCTCATCGCATTGGCAGTGTTTTCTGTTTTCAAATTTTCTGTGATTTATTACATAATTATTCGAAAACAATTCTGCCAGAGTAGATTTGAGTGTTGGAGGAGCAGCAACCCCAAACTGCTCCCCTTCTGGCACACTGGAGAAGCAAAACTGTAAATGGCACTGTAAAGCAAACAGTTCTGTTTGTAAAGAGACACAATTGCGCACGTCTGCAATTGGCAGTTACACTTCATGATGGTCTTTAAAAAGTAGACAGTTCTTCCTGGAGAATAAATACATACAGATATACAAAGTTATTTCAAAATGGTCCAGGCTTCATCCTGCTAATGTAAGTATTCTTCTGCATACCTAAGAGCGAGTTTCAAAAAATGATACACAAAGATAATAGCAGTCTTGCATGGATTTTGTTGAAAAACCCAGTGTTACACAGTGAAAAGGATTGATTACTTTTTTATCTGTATGGTTTAACAAGGCAAGTCTGATTTTGGGCCTATGCTGTTGCAAATTATGCATTCCACTATCTGTATCACTGAATTGATCTCATTGTTTAGTGTCATGGTGCTCTTTTCTGTTTTAATAATCACATAAAGGTCTGGAAAACTGCCATAATTGCAATAAAAAGCAATGCTGACAATTGTTTCCTGGCTAGCTCTCTCCTAGGCTGCGGTGAAGCTGCATAAACCCTTTGAAAATGTTACTAACAGCATTACAGGGTTTCGTTCTGTACAATTTAATGTATGTGAGAGGATGAGGTGAACAAAGTAGAAGGGCTCAGGTGTCAGTGAAATAGTCAGAAGTGGCATATGTGCCTCGGAGCTCCTGTAGGAATGCTGTGGGGTTCTCTGTTTTTGTTGGAAAGATTTCAACAGTTTGCCACAGACAGACAGAGAACAGGTTTTGGCTTTTTGTACTGGACCTTCAGAAGCCTTAGGTGACTCCTGAAATGTTTCTTATGATGAGCCTTCGATACTATTGCTTTCTCAGAAAAGAGTCCTACATTTTAGGTAGGATGATTATGGAGAGCTGAAAGTAAATGGTGTGGTACACAGCGCTTCAGAAATCTGGCCACAGAAGAACTGTGGTGCGATCCGTGACCTACAAGCTGCAGAACAGCGAGTGAGTTCTTTCATTGAGAGCTATTTCTCTTCTGATGCAAGCAATAGTAATGGAAGCAGTGCCAAAATACAAGAGCAGGGAATGGCTTTTCTTACCAGGCACCCACTGTGCTGTGTGTGTGTGCTAGTACGGATGAGAGAGACAGCAGCTCTCTGATCCGGTATGAGCAGATATGTTCACTGCTCAGACAGAGCTCCTCCCCTTCGGTAAGGACAGTAAATTTTCTCAAGAATTTTGAGATCAGATGAACGCAGGAAGACCTACTTCTGTGTGTGATTTGCTTACCTGTGCCCTCTTACAAAAGCTGTAGGATTGTTCGTGTTCCTCTTGAATCTCCATTGGTCTGGGCAAGAATTCAGGCTATGAGTTTTGGTAGGGATGCAGACTTCCTAGTGAAAGTGCAATATCTGGTAGAATATGTAAATCTTTTCTTACCATAAGTTTTTAGGAAGGTAGGAATTATGTACACTGTATGGGAACTGCTGAGTCGCGGCCTGAACCTCTGACTGATCACCTGAGGCAAGCACTGAATCAGCAGTGGGAGCACAGGTGAAGGCAATTCAGCTGTGTGACCAGAAGGAATGGAGCCTGGCTGCACCTCTCCTAGACCCCATTTAAGTCCTCTCTGCTACTGAGGGAGGATTTCTTTCTGGAGATTGCTCCTTGTAGAGTTTCTTGTGAGCCTACAACACTGGTGAGCAATTCCATTTATCTCTGATTATTTTTTCCAACGTGATAATCTTACCAGCCTGACTTCTCTATATTCTATACAACATCTGTATACTTATTGATCATACAGTACATGTACCAGCATCAGTGTGGCCCCAATATTACTGGGGAAAGGAAGCAGAATTCATTAAGTGTACAGAATGCCTTTCCAGTCTTACCAAAGCCTCCTTTATAAGTAAACTGCCTAATTATTTATGTCCCAGTGTCTCAGCAGTACAACAGCCAATATCCTCACCAGGATGTAGTCCTGGTCAGGAATGCATGAGAGGAGGATGACAAATGCTGTTATAATAAGCAGATTTTTACCCTCTGCAACCAAACCATGAGCCTGAAGAAGGAAGGAGGAAATAAAAAATGCATAGCTAAGTTGGGGCAAGAGCTAACCTAAGCAAATTGCTGCCATTGTTGTTTTCTTAAATGGGTTTATTCTTATTGTGAATTTAGTCCCATAGGCTGCTTCTTTAAAAACAGAACAAAATATAACAAAAACAAAACAAAACAAAACAAAAACCCAAAACAAAGCAAAAAACCAACCTCACCCACTCACTGACAAACCTGTAGTATTGAGAGGATGTGCCAGTTACTGTCTTTTTCAAGTTTAAATTTTGGCATGTGGTTTAATTGTAAAGTAAAAAAGCCTCTTTTGCTTCCTTTCTAAGTAAGCTGCTCCAGTGTGTTTCCTCCTGAAATGTGCTTTTCTTAGCTTTGCCTGTCATTTGTGGTAAACAATCAAGTAGAAAAAAGTCTCTCTTTCTTCAACCAAAGTGTAACTGTATTGCAATCCTCCATAAGAAAAAAGGTTCAGGAAAACCCTGACTTTGTCAGCATCACCCAAGATCTTGTGTTTGAAGACATTCAGAAAGGTATCTCACGTAATGGCTGATCTCACTTCTTTATTTGTCCATCATCAGAGCTGTGATGTCTGGGACAGGGGGTGCCAGTAATGCCTTAAGCAAGCCTGTGTTTCTCTGTCCCATGTAAACCTATGGATTGAGATTGCTGGGATTGCAGTGAAACTGAAGCTGAAGAGTAGAGTTTTGTTTATAGTGAACTGAGAACAACTGAGGTGTTACTGGAGTAAATTGTTTTATGACCTTGTTTTTTCTTGAGCTAGGATAGAATGATGGTACTTCTTTCTGAAGAGGAACGTGTGCACTAAGGTCGTAGTCTTGATACAATTTGAGGCAATGTAGTTCTGTAATTTGACTGTGTGCACATCTGGATTAGAGGCAGAGACGATTTTGACTCAAGAACGTTCTTCTGTATTGAGATGTTTTTAGGTGATGTCTTACTAAAAGGTAAATGGACCTCTTGGGAGCTCTTTTCTATATGGAGGCTTTGGGAAGAGAAGTCCCCCAAAGGAGAAGCTTTGTTTCCCACATTACTAATTCGTTCTTGTAATTGGATTTCAGGTTTTTGTACTGGAAGTGAAGTTTAGCTGCTGAAGGGTAAAATGGGAGTTCTTGAAGCTGAAGAGGTAAACATATGCTGGGATTGTTTTGTTTAAGAGATTCCTTAGTTTCTACCAAGGAATAAGAGGAATCCAAAAAATCTGTTTCACTTGGCTGTAACTTTCATGAATGCTAAAGAAGGTCCTGTAAGGGGGTGGAGATATTTTAATCTTATCAGTTTGCCAAACTGATCACTGCCTCGCTGAGAGGGGTTATTTCAGCAAAGAATGGAAGTCAGCTCTTGAGGGAGCTGCAAAGGTATGACATGAAGAAATACTTGACTCCTAACTAATTGTTCTACAGGTGATTGTGCACAGCATTATATAATATCATTTAAATGTAATCCGAAGGCGGTGTGTGGTGACTCACAAATCCATATTCCCAGTTTTTATAAGGTGTTCTATTTAAGTGTTTCTTTTCCTTTCAAATACTGAAGTGCTTAAAGTAGCAAAAAACCCTTATCCTGTTTCGTGTCAATTATCTCCCCAGTCCTAAATACAACTCCTGAATGGCTCTAGCTACTTCAAAAGTAAATCTCCAGGTAGATGAAAGAAAAGAGGAACTGGAATATTCTGTAGGAGTAATTTTCATTCCGTGCGTTTTCAAAATGCAAACTCCAGCATGCATTTAAGAAGCACTTATTAGATGAGTCCTACAGTGTGAATATTTTTGTGTTCACTGAGTTATTGTGACTGTTCAATGCCTTTCAATACACTTTTCCTCAGGGTATATAGCCTGGAGCCATGATTCTGGCATAAGCTGTCACAGAATCACAGAACCACAGCATGATCGAGTTGGAAGTGACCCCCAGCCCCACCCCTGCTGTGGGCTGGCTGCCCCCCAGCTAAGGCTGCCCAGGGCCCATCCATGACCTGGGGCACCTCCAGGGATGGCAGCCACAGCTCTGGGCAGCACTGCCAGCACCTCATCGACCTCTGAGCAAAGAATTTGCCTCTAGCCCCCCCCCCCCCCCCCCCTTGTCCTATTGCTCTCTGCCTGCATAAAAGCTCACTCTCTCTCCTGTTCATAAACTCCCCTGAAATAAGGAAGGCTGCAGTGAGGTCTCCCCAGATCCTTCTCCTTGCCAAGCTGAGCATCCCAGCTCCCTCAGACTGTCTGTGTAGGAGAGGTCTGTGAACACCATGGGTTCTTAAATTGCAGTGAGAACAAGAGTAAGGCTTATTGAAACAGACAGCATTGCACTGAACTTTCACTTTTGCTCTTCTAATTAATATATGCTTCTCATTAAAATCTGGCTAATACACTATAAAGTAGGCAGTGTAATCATTTGACACTTTTGAAAACATGGCACTATTTCATCTCATATTTGGCTATTTAAATATGTTTTGTGCATTGTTTGCTTTTCTTTTGAGTTGAACCTTAGTTTACATTACAAAATAGTTTATATGTAAGATAAAAGAATAAGTCCAGAATAGGACTTAAAATCTTTCACTAAGTATGAATAGAATTTAAAAGTGAAATGACTAAGGCAGCAAAAACAATTGATCACATTGCACATAAGCATTGAGTGCTAGCGTTCTGTGAAAATATGAGAGTCAGAAACACTCTTTGCCTGCCCGGTGCGACTCTGGGAAGTAGGAACCGTGCTTTTTTAAAAAAATGTAGTATATCTCAGAAAAAAAACCCCACACCTCTCTGCCTTCTTCAAGGGGGCCCTTAACACTTCCATCCTGAAGAAAAGACACAAATGAAATCCTCTCTGACCTAACTAGTAATGCAGCCAGAAAAGAACAAAAAGCCAGTACTTGTTTAACACTGTAGCCTTCACTGAGAGATTAACTGAGTGTGTGGTGCCTGGGGGGACAGTGATCTGGAAAAACCCTCTGGGGACACTTGGGAGGGAAGAGGAACAGTCACCGCCGTACCTCCCAGTCTCCCTGCGTTGTGAAAGGGCTGTGAATCTCTTCTCTTGCTTCCTGCCCTTCTGAACTGAAATGGATTCTGCATATCCACAGGCCCAGATACATCTCAGAGGGGTCACCAGCTGGAAGAAAACTGAATGAGTCTTAGCGCCTGGCTTGGTAAGTCGCACACGACTCCTTGCTTTGCCCCCAGACTCCTAGTTATTTCTGTGGAGTATCAAGCTTCGTAAGATTAACAACAAACATCTCTACCACTCATTCTTTAAAATAAAATAAAATAAACAATCAATACAAGACTTTACATAATTTGTGTCAGTGCTGACACAGGCTTCTGGATGGTATGGGGGAAGTAACCTTTTGCTACCCCAGAAATAAAGCTTTTTTTTTTCCTCATTAATGAAATGGTGAAGTGTGGGCTCAGAGCAGAGGCAGAGCAGTTCTGTGAAGTATCACGCTCCCTGCTAAGCATGAGACACTGTGGTAGATGAGCTCTGCAAAGCCAGTACCTTGTGGCTCCAGTTCTGTCCTCCCTGTTCCAGGATGCCCCATCGCTGCAGGCATCCCAGGCCAGGCTGGATGTGGCTCTGGGCAGCCTGGTCTGCTGGTTGGCGAGCCTGCACACAGCAGGGGGTTGGAACGAGCTGATCACTGTGGTCCTTTTCAACCCAGGCCATCTATGATTCTCTCTCATCCCGTGTACCGGTATCTCCCTCTGCAGGCCAAAGGGAAGCGGGCTGCGTACCAAACTGCATGTCGCAGGGAGGGACAGCTGCCCTCAGAGCCTATCCTCCGGCTGTAGCAGCCTGGGCAAAGGCAGGCACACAGCAGGGCTGGGCACCAGAGCAGCTGCATTCGGGCTGCCCGCCACGGGTGTCGGGGCTGCTGCTTAGCTGTGTGCACTGAGTCAGCTGGAGAGGATGCCGTTTGAGGTGCTCGGTCATCACCAGGAGTTTTGAGTATATGTTGTACTCGTTTGTAAAAACAGTCCTGTCTGGAAAGCTAAAAGCTCCTACAGCAACTGCAGAAATCTGCAGCGTCTGGCTCATTGCATAGGTAGGCATTTTGTGCTACCTCTTGCGCTATTCTGGGTGGCATTGAGGCAGTAGCGCAGAACTTTGCCTATGATTTTATAGTACAGTTGGTGGTCTAAACTGATTCTTAAAAGTGCCTTTGAGGGAAAAGAAACACACGAAAAAAATGAAGCAGTGAAATTGTATAGGCTGCTCTGAAAGTAATACCTCCCATTTATTTCCATAGAAACTACAGCAGGTGCAAAGAGCACAATAACACTATTTGATAGAGCAGATTTCGGCTACAAAACAGTTTATCAGTGTCGTCACTACCATTAGCAGTGCAATTTTGCCAGCAAAGAACGAGAGCCTGCATGATGCACTTGTAAAAAATCTGCATGGCCGCCCAGAATGTGGCTTTTCTTTCATGTCAGCGTTGCCACTGCTGAAATGCACCACCCACCAAATCACTGTGCTCCTATCCGCTGTTTGGTCTCCATGAACGTTCACAAGGGTAGATGAATGTCCGTGGGTGCCATTTTTTCCACGTGGATGAAGTCAATTCCACTCTTTTGCTTCATATGCGCTTTCATGTCAGATGCCATTCTGTCAGACTGCCCCTCTGCTGCCATCTGTTGAAGGGCAACAGCATGTAATGGATTGTGGGTGGGAAGGTTCAGCTACTCAGGATATGACCTCTTATTTGACATCGTCGTTATTATTAGTCTAATCTACCCATCATTCAGCCACAATATGCATTAGAATCAGAAAGGTGCTAGCCGACTAGAAGTACTCGCAGTCTAACCACGTGCTTTGGGGACTAAGCGTGCTGTAAGCCATGCAGTCTAACCATGCCGGCTGCCTTAAAGGCTGTTAGCCATCTAGTGGCTTAGATAAGTTAATGTCAGAAGGCTGTAAGCATTAAAGCTGATTCCTCTTGAAAACAGCTGAAGGGCTGTTTCTGTTTCAGCTTAATGAGGTGACAGAGCTTGAAGGCAAAGTGTAGAGCTTCAGGAGTGCTAGGAAGCGCGAGCAGGATAAGGACTGCTGCACCAAGAGGGGCAGCACGGCAATGCACCCCAGGGAGTGCTGGACCCCCGCCCTGCCACTGTCAGGCAAAGGGCGGGGACCCAAGAGATGGGGAGGGATGGAAACAGGTTTCTGCTCAGCATCGCCGGCAGACTCCCTCCTTGCCTTCCCAGCTGCCCTTGCATATTGGATTTGGGGCTTTGGAACTCGAGAGCTACTTAAGTGAGGAAGAGATGGAAGGTGCACCTATGACGTTGCCTAGGGCAAGGCAGTTGACTCGGTGCCTCAAGACTACCTCTGCCAAGCAGGACAGAAGGGTGACTGTTGTACACAGCTCTCTTCTGAGGGGAGCAGAGGGTCCCTTATGTCAGATAGACCCTACCTGTAGGGAAGTGCGCTGCCTCCCTGCGGCCCGGTCAGGGACATCGCTAGAAAACTTCTTGGCCTGCTTCACCTGGTTATTATCCATTACTGACAGTTTGTGCTGGCAGTGATGAAATTGATGGGAGAAGCCTTAGGGCTGTCAAAAGGGACTTACGGGATGTTGGCGACTGGAGTGGGAGTACAGGTGGTGTTCTCTATCTGTTCAGTGACAGGGAGGAATACTGAGAGGAGCATGAAAACGCATCTGATAAATACATGGTTGAGAGGCTGGTGCCACAGGAGTTTTGACTATTTTGACCATGGATGGCTCACTTGGCACCTGGCCTGATGACTGCAGATGGATCCCACTGTCTCAAAGGCAGAAATGGATCCTAGCCCAGGAGCTGGCCCTGCTCCTTGAGAGGGCTTTAAACTAAGTATGAAGGGGGAAGGGAATTACATGAGGTTTGCTAGATGAGCTTGGGGGAACAATGCCAGGGTTGGGAGTGAGGCTGATGACTCAGCTGAAGTGCATCTACACCGATGCATTAAGCGTGGGCAACAAGCAGGATGAGCTGGAAGCCATTGTTGGGCAGGCAAACTATGAGTGCACTATGAGTAAGTTTGCAGGGGACACCACGCTGGGAGGGAGTGCTGATCTGCCTAGTGGTAAGAGGGCCCTGCAGAGGGATGTAGACAGGCTGGCTGCCTGGGCTAGGGCCACTAGGATGAAGTGCAACAATACACAAGGGATGGAGATGTTTTACTCTCCTTCTGGAGAAAAAAGAGCTAGAGCTGAACTGTCAATTACTTCTGTTTAACTTTTCATTTTTTTAATTTTCTTACAAAAATAAAAAGTTCCTTTATAAGAACTATTTTCTATGTGGGAACATCTGTGTTAAAACATTCACCAGCTGTATCAACAATCCTGTTTTGCAGCCCAACAGAGCAGCTGGTGCTTGCTGGCAGTGGCTGAAAGTGTGTGGCAGCAGCAGGGAGCGCTGCATGTCCCATTCCTCTCAGGGCAATGCTGATCTCCTGGGTGTTTTCCCATTTCCCACGGAGAGAAGAGAAGACAGGCACTTGTTTCCCATCTAAGTCCTCCAAGGCTTCTAGTATCTTGTAGGATCTTCATTATACTCCTAGCTGTCTCTTTTCCAGGCATAGCTCTGATATATTTAGTTGTTCATCTGAATGGAAGATGTTTCATTTCTTTGGTTAGCTTTGCTGTCTTCTGTACTTTTTCTTGTTGGACAGCTTGTTAAAATGGGGAGAAAAAAAAAGGAAATTATTTTTTAATGACTCCTACCATTTGTTTTTGTTTTTTTTTTTTCTTTCTACTGAGGATGGAATTGATGTATTTGCAGAGCTGTCTATAACATCAAAATCTCATTCCTGAGTAGTAATGGCAATGCCAAAGTCAATCACAGTGTGTCAGAAGTTAGGATAATCCTTTTTTAGTCCTTGCAAACATTGACAGCACTGATTGTGTGCTACAAGACGATCTATTCA
>JAPSGF010000122.1:0-10644 GCA_035772895.1 Perdix hodgsoniae | reverse complement strand
CTTCCACGGTCTGCAAGGAGGACAGGACAGGACAGGGGTCAGGGCGGCCGTCCCTGCTGCGTCCTGCTGGCAGCAGAGGGGCAGCCCGGGTGGTGGTGCCCAGGAAGCGTTCCCAGGGCTCAGCCCGCGCGCACCTCCATGCAGGATGCGGCGTCCCAGTCTGTGTCATCCTCGGGGCCCGGGAGGTGGAGGACGCTGCTGATGCAGGCGTGCAGGAGACTGTTCTTGTCCTCTGGAAGTAGAGCACAGCGTCTTTGTGTTCTGTAACGTGCCCTTAGAAATAGCTGATGTGAAAGGTAGGAATGCCACGTGTTCTAGGGGCGTCTTGTGGACGGACGGTTGCCGGGTGATGCGATCGCTGCAGTTTCGGAAGCAAGAATTAATTTTTAACTGTTTAACGGCAGTTTTTAACGTCCTTAGCTTCCGGCGGCCGACGTCAGACAGAAGGGCGGAGCGGCCGTAGGAGCGCCGAGCGAAGCAGAGCCGTGGGCTCCGCAGCGGGGCGGGGCGGGCGCAGTGAGCATCCCCGCCCCGCCTGACGGCATCGTTGCGCGTCGGAACCACTCCGGCCGGTAAGGCTGAGCCGCGCGGTGCCCATGGCCGCGCGTGCCGCGCTGCGCCAGACCGCCCGTCTGGCCTCCTCCGGCGCCCTGCTGCAGGTGCGGGCCGCCCCGTCCCCCGTCCCCCCCCGCCTCTCGCCCTCCTGGGCGGCGCCCATGGGAGCCGGCCCGGCCCCCCGGCGGCGCTTCCCGCCCCGCTTCCTCCGCAGGTGCTGTTCCGGGCGGCCGCCTTCGGGCTGAACGCCCTGACGCTGCGCCGCCTCTCCGGGGAGCTGCTCGGCGTCGTCGGCGTCAGGTGAGCGCCGTTCCGCACTCCGGCCGCGGGAGCCGGGGACGAGCCGCCCCGCGCGGCCGCGTTGGGTTCGGCGCGGCGGGGCGGTCTAACGGCGCTCCCCCTCCCGTCCCCTCCAGGCTGACTCTGCTCCATTCCACGGCCGTGTTCCTGGCCAGAGAGGCGTTCCGCAGGGCCTGCTTGAGCGGCGGCGCGGAGCGGAGCTGGGCCGCGACCGTCAACCTGCTGTGGCTGACGTGAGAGCTCCTCGGCCGCTCCCGGCCGTCCCGCTGCGCTCCGACGGCTCGCGCGAGGCAGGCGTTCGCGTGCCCGGTTTTCCCCCGGGAGCGGCGCCGTTCCGAGCGACGCGAAGCGCGTGCTGCGAGTCGGACGTCGAGCGGCTCGGGGCTCTGCGAGCGGGGGCTCGGGATCGCCCCGCTGCGGTGCCAGGAAACCGGCCGGGGCCGCGGGTCCCGGAGCGGCGTCCGCGGGAGGCGGCGCGCGGCTGCGGGCGCGTTTTCTTCTGCAGCTGCGCAGCCGCTGCCGGGACGCTCGGCGCGGCGCTCGGAGCGGTGGCATCCGGACTTGTGGTCGCGCGTTGTGCCTGCGGGCTTCGCGGCAAAGCCCGGAGCTGCGGGTGGAGCTTGTAGTTCCAGGCTTTACAGCAGAGCCCGGAGCTGCGGGTGGAGCTTGTAGTTCCAGGCTTTACAGCAAAGCTTGTTGTTGCAATAGCACTGAGTTCATCAGATCTCTTGCAAAATAAGGAAAGTATATCTGCACGTGAAACTGTAATCGGATTTTCTCCTGTTCTTTTTCTGCCTGAGAAAACCTGCCTGTTGTTCCGTTGCCTTTTAGAGTCCCTCTTGGTGTTTTCTGGTCTGTTTCCCTGGGCTTCGTCTGGCTGCACTTCCTTGAAGTTCCTGACCCGTCTGTGGTTCCTCATTATCGGGCCGCTGTTGTGGCGTTTGGCCTTTCTGCAGTAGTTGAGCTTCTAGGAGAACCGTTCTGGGTTTTAGCCCAGGCTCACTTGTTTGTAAGACTTAAGGTTGGTAAGGAAGCTACGTGCACAGGGGTGTGAGAGAGAGGGAGAGGGAGACAGAAATCTTTTCCTGGTGGAAAACGATGTAAAGAACGGGTTCCTGTCCAGGTTATGTCCTTAACGATCATGAAATCTGTAATCACGAGCGTTAATCGGAGGGAGGGAGGCACAGATGGCTTCCCCGGTTCTGCTTTCCCCTGTCGGGATGAGGTGGTGAAGGGCACCAGCTGGGATGACGGCTGTGTCAAGCCACATAAATGCATTCCATGTGTGTCCCACACGAGGGGCTGGGGCAGTGCGGTGGGGGAACTGTGCAGCACGAGGTGTGAGGATGCGCAGAGAGACTGCAGGCTAAGGTGGCCAGCGCAGCAGGAGAGCTGTGGTGGTCACACGGGCTTTGGATGCCTTGTAGTCCTGTGTGGGTCGTGTGTGTGGATCTGGGGTGCTGTGTGTTCCTGCAGGTGGTTAAGCTGGCACAAAGGAGCATTCTCTGTCTTCTCTTTCTTGAAGGTAATTGCTGAAAGCCTTTCCGTAGTGTCAAAGTGCGTTCTGACGGCTATTCTGGTCATCCTTTATCCGCAGTGGGGCCTTCACATTTTTTCCTTGGCTCAGGTAAGCCTCCCGTGTTCTTTCTCAACGTAAGTTCTTGCTCTGAAGAGCTACTTGCTGCTGCCTTTGACGTGTAGCCTGCTGAAGAGCACTGGGGAGGTGAGAGAAGGTTCCTTCGAGGGCAGGATGTAAACGTTGAGAATTGTGGCGGTAGCTGTTACCGACTGGGTGTTTTGAACCGGGTCAGTTTAATGGAGGTACAAGAGAGCACCTTTGTTGCATGCAGAAAGGCAGGTTTTGCAAATAAGGTGGTTCTGCTGTATGTGCTTGAGCTGCTTGGGAAGTGCGTCAGCTGTTTTTTGACCAAATAGTTGTGTTTAAATTGGACTCAATGGGGTCTTTCCAAAAATACTGAATAGAAGGTGAGAACAAGTTGGCACGGGACTGTGGTGCTGCTCTGCTGGTTAAAGAAATTTAACCCAACAGCGTTCTGTGTGGGGGGAGGGGAGCTGCAGTAACCCTTCAGCCCGATTAACATTTGACAGGAGTAAGAACTGCTCACTGCCTTCAGTTCTCACTGACTCGCAAAGCTGGCAGGTGATTCTCCACTTGTAAGTTGGTTTTGTTGCACTATTTATTTTTTTAATTCTTTCTTTCCCTGTCTTTTCAGCTTTTATACACCAGTGTTCTGGTCCTGTGCTACGTGGTTTACTTTGCAAAGTTCTTGGGATCTCCTGAGGCAACAAAGAAGTCCTTTCCAATTCCAAGCATGAAAGCTCTGTTACCGAACTTGATGGAAGATAAGGTGGGTCGCAGTTTGTTCTCAAGTCTTTGCCGAGAGAGCTTTGGCAAACCGTTTGGAGGTGATGGAGTGAAACGAGTGGTTGTGAGGTGATGAAGCATGGCTGGTTAGGAAACACGGTTGCATAAAATTCCATTTACAGCTGGTGCGTTCACATCCTTGTCAGAAAACCACGATGAACCTGGAGCTCTCTGTTTCGGGCCTTGTTGGCCGTCTTGTCTTCCAGTAGCTTTGCACAACCCGTTAATTGGAGGTGGGACGTTTGCAGCGTTAAAGGGAGTGAGCAGGTACCAGGTAGAAGGCAGGAGAGAATCCAGGGCCATCTTATAGTGCTGGTACTTCAGCTTTGCCTCGAGCGAAACGTGGTGCTGCACAGCATCCTACAGATTCTCAGATCTCTGATGTCCTCTGCCAAGGAAATGGGGCCAGGAAGGAAATGAAAAGGCACGGTGAGGAAGAAGGCGTTCTGAGGGAGGGATTGAGAGATTGAGAATAGAAAGGCACTTCTGGCTTGTGAGACCTGCAGGAAGGCTTTGAAGAGCACTGAAAGCCGAATTTTACTGTGAGGGTTCTGAGAGGTCTGTCGGTGCACCAAGCAACTTTTCCCCCTCTCTTGTTCCTGTTGAGTGCTGTATGCTGTAGGAAGCTGATGCAGTTCCTTTGTGTGTCTGCAGCGATGGTGATTCTGCGCAGGGGAGAAAGTGAGCCGGGTGAGAGTGACGTTGTTTGTTGGATTTTGCAGACTTTCCTTAACTGGAAGGAAGCGCGGCTGACTTGGAGCTTCTTCAAGCAGTCCTTCCTGAAGCAGATTTTGACAGAGGGTGAGGCTGGGTGTGTGGGCGTGTTGGGGAAAGGCAAGTGAGTGCTGGTCGCCAGATGGACGTTGGAGCCTGGGAAGGCTGGGAGGGGATGGTGTTCAGAGAGTGGCACCAGCGGGTGCTGCCAAGCCGGAGGCAGTTATTGAAGGTTTATGGAGCGTCAGCACTGTCCTGTCCTGTTAGATGTGTCTCTTGAATGCTTCCTGCCAGCAGTGCCTGAGCACACGCTGGGGAAGATGTGGGGGTTTGTCCTGACTCCTGTGTTCTGTGTTGAACTTGCAGGTGAGCGATATGTGATGACTTTTCTGAATGTGATCAATTTTGGCGATCAGGGTGAGTATGGTGATGTTGTGGGACAGCGACAGAATTTTCTGGCTGCTCCTTGCTGTCTGTTTCTAAAAATATTGCAAACCATGTGAAAATAACGTGTCAGTGTGGGGGGGGTTTCAGTGGCACTGGGGCTTTGAGCTGCGTTTCAGAGAATGATGGATAAACGGCTATTAAAGAAAAACAACAAAAGAACAAGAAAACCCACACCAAAACGCCAACAACCCAAACCAAAGCCACTTATTTGAGGGTCGTGCATTTAAATAATGTTTTGCATTGGATCAAAACTTTGCAATTGTGTATGTTTTGCTGTGCATCTCGTTTCTGTTTTAAAAACCTGGAGGAGGAAGGTACAGTGTCTGATGCGCTACAGTTCCTTCTCTTCCTTTGTTTGGTCCTGTTTTCTTCCTGTGGGAGCTGTGTAAGCTGTCACAGCAGGAACACTGTTATTCGTAGCATTGCATCTCCAGCTGAACGTGTTCCACGACAGCGCTGCGTCTTACAGAGTGATGCGCGGCAGCAGCTGTTCGGGTGGCAGCACTGGCAGACCCACAGGTCTTACCTGGGAAGGAGAACAGGCCATAATTGCTGGCCTGCTGTTGGAAGTTTCTTGGCTGTTTTGAGTTGGTGTTATTTGCTGGCAGTGGGACGTTCAAGAACAGAAGGGGCTGTCTGGGGGTGTTTGGGGCTGTTGGTGGGTTTCCTCTAACGTTGCCTTGAGGTCCGCTGGTTTTCTCTTTGTTTATCAGCAATGCGAGATTGGAATTGGTGCTGCTGTTAGTCCTGGAATTGTGCCAGAAAGAAGCGACAGCTTGTTGTGTCTTTTGTTTGTAAAGGTGTGTATGATACCGTGAACAATCTGGGTTCGCTGGTGGCCAGGTTCATCTTTCTGCCTATTGAAGAGAGCTTTTATGTCTTTTTCGCTCAAGTATTGGAAAGAGGGAAGACTGTAAAGGATCAGAAGCAGGTATGTTTGCCAGTATTGGTTCCACGTCAAATGCTTGCCTTGTGTTGGAGATGAATTGCATCAGGAATGTGAGTGGCGTGTGCGTTGAAATTTTGGAGCATCAAGGCTGTTGAAATGGAAAGCAGTTTGAAGTGGAGAGCGTGCCAAGGGGGTCTGGAGCAAAAAGCAAGCAGGTGAAAAGCTAGCAAAGTAGGAGTGAGGGGTGCAGTAGCATAACACTGCGTCGCCTGGTAACTCCCAAGTGGCAAAACTTGTAGTCCAGGGTAGCAGTGAAGATGTGAGCCTTTGGGTGCTTCGGGCTGTGGCCTTGGGCAAATGCTGGGCTTTCCTTTGCTATCTGCTGGTTGTGAAGAGGCGCAGCTGCTGTTTGCCCCTTTCCTGAAAGCCTGCACCGGAGCTGTTAATGGCTGGTTTTGTTTTCTCCCCAGGATGATGTTGCTATGGCTGCAGATGTGTTAGAGTTGCTGTTGAAGCTGGTGCTTCTGATCGGCCTTACCATCGCTGTTTTTGGATATGCCTTTTCTCAGCTGGCTCTGGATATTTATGGAGGTTCGATGCTCAGTTCTGGAACAGGTAAAGTTGCCCGTAGGGATGGTTGCAGAGGCTGGAATGTTGCTGGGCAGTAGTGTCAACGATATTAGGAGGTTTACAAGGAAGGAAGGACGAAGAAGTTGTCTTTTCGTGGACTTCAAAGTTGCGCTTATCTTTGACCTGTAAAATCTAAATATCTGGTTTTAATCGAGCTATCTAATCTAGCCATGTAATCTAGTCTGTCTAATCTTTAATCTGGGGCTGAAATGTTGAGCAGCTCTGTTGTTTTGTCGTCTTACTTTTGTATTCCAAACGTGTACTGATTGCTTTGAGCACATGACGGTGTCTGCTGGATCTTTTCCCACAATATCTGTACAGTGAAAGAATTGGTTTGCAGTACTGTAGAGAATCCCATTTAATGCAGTCATCACTTTGGTGGTGGAGTTCTTCTCTGCAGCGTGAACGGCTGCTCCTCTCTTGTCTTTTGGTTTTGGTTTCACTTTGCCTTGTTCTTTCTATTTGTGTTCTTGTCAAGATGTCTGGACCAGAAGCTTCTCAGAGGCTCGTGAAAGCTGCCATTATCAGCAGTGATAATGTTACAGCTTCTGTGGTCGAGTATAAGGGCAGTGTGGTTTTGTCAAAGAAATAATGATCTCTTTATCCTTGTAATGTTATTATCTTTGTTTTGTTTTAGGTCCCGATCTTCTCCGGTGCTACTCTTTGTACGTCCTATTTCTTGCTGTCAATGGAGTAACAGAATGTTTCACGTTTGCTTCGATGTGCAAAGAAGAGGTAGACAGGTGAGGAGTATCCCCTGTGCGTTTCTGTAACCATCTGTATGTGATACGCGTTCAGCATGTGAACGGGGAGCAATTGTTCTGCTTGGAAATGCTTTTCTGTTCCTGAGAAGCCAGGTTGTTTGTGCAGTCATTTGAAGGGCTGTGCTCCTGCCCCTTGAAGCCCAAGCTGCTGATTTGGGGGCTGGAGTGCAGACCTCAGAGTAGAAGCTTTAGTAACTGTTTAAACCTCTGGGGAAAGAAAAGTGAATTGAAAAGGTTATTAGCTTTTGGTGGACAGCAAACTGGGAAAGGAACTTAGATGTGGAGTCTTACTTACCGTACGTGTACTTGAATTGAAGCTTCAGTTTTCAAGGTTATTTAAAATTCATTAACAGCTGCAGATATTAATGGACTTTTCAGGTGCAGTTGTGTGTAGATCACATTTGGAATGATCTGAGTCAGGCACGTGAGTTCAGTGCTTTATCTGCCTTGAGGAGAGCGTTGGACTGCGTGACTTCCCGCGATCTCTCCCAGCCCGGATGTTTTCTTGGTTCTCTGTTCTGGTGCATTGGCACTGCAGCCTGATGGCTGCCATCAGACTGGTTTCACCTCTGCGGCAGTTGTCCGTTATAAGGCCGTTCCAAATTATGTAGGCTTTTTTTTTTTTTAGGTCATCAATTAAATGAGATCTGTCAGAAAGAAAGAAAGAAAGAAGTTCTTGTTAGATGTGCAAGGGCTGCTTTCACCCCCCTTTTGAAGTATGAGCTGCTCTTCAAAGCCACTGTGTGGGGCAGGAACTAAGTGTCATCTTATTGAGCGTCATTTTTCTTTAACACCTGACAGAGGAGGAAAAAATCCTCAGTCTTTGATATTGCTGAGTGCTGCTACTGGGTTTTCTGAGCTGAGTGCACGGATGAACAGTAGGATAGAGTTTCCTTTGGTTGATGTAGTTCTTGGTTTAGTTGGTCAACCTATTTTTCATTCTTGTAGTGATTTATTTTCCGTATGGCTTTGTTCTCAACCTCGCCACCTGTCATGAGATGAGAGTAGTTGTTATTCCTGCATTTCAGCAAGCTAATGGATTATTTTCTCCTGAAATTGCGTTTAGTAATTAAGTAGTGCAACTGTATGTGTTGTGTCTGTTGTTTCTTCTTCCTAGGTACAACTTTGTTATGCTGGCCTTGTCCTTCATGTTCCTGTGCAGCTCTTATTTCTTGACCCGCTGGCACGGAAGCGTTGGCTTTATCCTTGCCAACTGCTTTAATATGGGTATTCGCATTGCTCACAGCATCCATTACATCTATGGGTACTTCAAGGAAAGCTCCTACAGGCCTTTGACAGGCTTGCTTCCCTCACGGTTGTTAATACTGGCTTATGTCCTAAGTGGAGGAATTACTGTTTACTCAGAGGTAAGTGTCTGCCTCCAGATTTTCCTTTCACCGCGAGGCTGTGTCAGATGACTTTGTTGCCAGAAGGAAAGAAATACTGCTAACAGAACAGGCTTGTAGCCATAGCCTAGGAGGTTTCCATTCAGGCTTGCGAGGCTGTGTGTAGATCTCTTAAAAATTAAGCACAGACACGTAATTACATTGATCTTCAGACGTGTGCCTGCTTGCTACGCCTTCTCCAGGTGGCAGGGAACCGTGTACCTAATGAGTAAAACAGTTCTGCTGTCTGCCCATAAATCCGCGTTCTTAGTTCTTGGTAACTGATTGTGACAGTGCAAAGAAGTGGTCATTAAAAATTCTGAAAGAAAAAAAAAAAGGCAGTGGAGGGTAAAAACTTTCATCAAGAAGCAAAACAAGCACTGAAACAGAAGTGGCTCAGAGTGCACTTATTACTCGCACTTACTGAGGTTGCAGAGTGGTAATTGCACAGACCAGTTATCACAGAGGTGGTGGTGTTAGGGAGTACAAAAATGTGACATGTGGAAAATCCACGATGCCTTTAAAAAGGAAGGAGAGCTTTATTTTTGGCATGGGAGGTTTGCAATGGCCTTTTTCTGAGTAGGTTGGGGCACGGTGGCAGACGTGTGCACACCATCAACGGAGTTTTCCTGATGTATTGATTAACGCATTTGCTGTGCCCAGTAACTTCCACATCTATCGGGCCTATGCAGAACGCTCATTTTCTGCCCCTTGACTTTCTGTTGGTGGTTGTTGCTGTTTTTTTTAACGCAAGCAAGCGTTGTGACCAGGAGGGATGATTTGTCATAGGATGGGTGCGTGTGACACGTGTTTCTTGCATCCACTGCCCATGCTCCCTGTGATGGTCGTGGTGGGATGGTCTCAAGAGGCACTGGACTTCGTGCTGTAGTGTAGCAGCTGACCCACCTTGTGCTGCCTGGTTTTCCTTCAATTGCTTGCTTCCTTTGTTTCAGGCATTCTTCTGCTGCGACAAAGGTTGGACGGCAAGGCTGTTTCACATTGGCATTGGGGCGCTGTGCTTTGCAGCTACCGCCATCACTGTGTTCTGCACGGAGACCAAGCTGGTCCACTTTGTCAGAAGCCAGTTCCTCTCCCAGTATACAAAGAAAGGAACGTGAAATGCTCGTGGGCAGAATAATTCTTGTGTGTGCTTACAGTTGCGGAGGATTGTATTTTTTTGCACAGGTCCGCATGGAAAAAGGTTTCCACGTGAGTTTGTTGGAGGCATTGGTTGTATAAATGGTTGCTGACTAAGCTAGTCCATACAGAGAAAGAGAGCTGAGTAATTTTCTCTTCCTGCATTGCTCTTTTTTTGCTTTTCTTCCAACAGCCCCTGGTGAGGAAGGTCTGTAATGCAGCTGCTTGACATAAACTGATGGCCAGAGTTAATGTGGGGAGCTCCCTTTCTTACCATTAGAGAGTACACGTTTTAATTAAGATAAGCAAGGACCAGTCACAACGTAACTGCTACCAAAATAGAACATAATGCAGTGCAGAAAACATTGAGTGATCAGCGGCCTGAAGTGTAAAGCATTAAGCAGACACTGAAGTTCTGACACTTGCAGGGAAGCCACTGGGATACGTAGCAGGTGTCCAAGTCCAAGCTGGCTGTGTAAGTTTACTTCCTTCAGCATCGTTCATGTAATGAGAGCATTGATTAGCTTGTCAAAGATACTCTGAAGCTTTTATCTAAACAGAAATGCAATGGGTCTTTTGAGCAATGCCTAGCAACAGCTATGAACTACAGTCACGTGGAAGCTGAAGTTCAGAAGGTAGAGTTAAACAAAATTGACTTCACTCCTTTTCTGTTCCTCTCTGAGATGATCAGTACGATTATGAAGAAATTTGTCTCCATGGAATGTCTCGCTTTTCTGCCAAGTGGAATGTTCTGTACGTTGGATGAGATTTCTTTCTGGGTTTGTGTGTGTTGGATCTCTTGCTTTTGGATAAAAACAATGCCTTTTCTTACAAGGAGATTTTTCGTCTGTCTGACTCCTTTTTGTGTTTGGTGTTGATTTTTATTTTCATTTATTGAAGATGGCAATGTTCAGAAGCTATAAAGTAAGAGCGTAGGTTGCAGAGTTTTGTTTACTAAGGGTACAAGATGTTCTTGCTGGCCTGAGATCTGGCTGTGGCAGTTTCAGAACACAGGAGCAGCACGCTGTAACGACCAGCGTTCCCTTCACACCGTTTGAATGGGGCAGGAAATGTCAAGTATGCTGAGACACATACAGCACCAAGACTTCAGTGTGATTCCATAGCAAACTCCACAGGTCCTCAGGCAGCTCTAGAAAAACCTTTGCTTCCAGTGACACTGTGGAGTTGATGATGGCGATGAGCAGAGCTCACAGGCAGAATGCTTTCTGGTATCGGTGTGGTGCTGCTAGAGGTGTTTGGTACTGTTGGAAACGTTTTCTGTACTCCTGCAATTGTCACATTTCATGTGATACAGTTATACAGTGATACAGAGCCAGTGTATGTGGTGATGAACAGTGATGGAAAAAGTCAACCTGCCATCGATGCAACGGTTCTTTATTTGTACTACATATCAAGCTTACTTTTTTGTTGGAGGGG
>JAPSGF010000121.1:1021734-1032601 GCA_035772895.1 Perdix hodgsoniae | reverse complement strand
AAGGAATCAGATAAGGATATTAAAATGCTTAAGTGTACAATTTAGAAACACTATGGAAAAAGAAAAAAAGGAAAAGGAAAAGGAAAAGAAAAAGAAAAAGGAAAAGAAAAAAAAAAAAGTGCATGTGTCATGGTAAGGGACAAAAAAGACCTCTTTTGCTTGTAGAGAAAAATAGCATATGTAGTTTGCCTGCCTCAGCAGAAACTAATACGAGGTGAAAGATAGCATAGAAAATGAAATGATCATAGTAAATTAATATGGACCTTCTGAGAAAACAGATCAGGAAGTGTTTTTTGTAGATAATAGAGACTCACATAAAAACAGGACGGAATACTGATGGTGAGCTTTTTGCAAACACCCTGGTGCTGAATGAGATAGAAAACGTACAGCATGTTATCATCTAAAAAGCGCTTGTGCCCTTTTTATAAGGCTGCTTCATCCACTGAGGAAACCAGTCAAAAAGATCAAAGGATGTGCTGGGTTTATTTCTCCCCAAGAATATGAAGCTGAGTGAAAGATAGAAGCAACCACAGTGTCAAACAAATAGAAAGAGGAGATCAACTAAAATATTCTGTTTTCTCCCCCATCACTAGCGTATTAGCTGAGTGGAGATAAAAGAAAGATCATTATAATCTTCATAATGCTAGCCATGAATTAGAGACGCATGAACTGCAAAGCAGGAGATTTCTTGTTAAGCTGAGGCTTGTATTTACAAGTGAAGGGAACAGACGTTTGCCTAAAATTGGGGATCAGATTTCCAAGGGATGGTAGATGAGGTATTATCAAAGGATGTAGAAATAACATTGGCAGTGGCATATAGCACTGGGGATAGAGATAAATGTATTGCTGTTCTCTCTGATACTGGAACAAATCTCTGAGAGATGTACAGGAGATGATGAAAATGTCAAAACCAGGGCTTGTCTAATTGTTTCAAATTGTAGTGAGCCCCCATGTCTCTATGTTCTCAGCCGGCATCTCCCTCGCTCGTCGACATGCAATCACACACATTCCTAGTAACAATGAAGGGTGGCAGTCACTCCCATTCTCTTGAATTGTTTCATAATTGGAAATGAATTCTGACTATGTATGACAAATTCTTTGTTCATGGTAAATCCTGTTAGTAGTAATCATACGGAGGCACCCAAGGAGCCAGATTTCTGCCCTGGGCTCCCAACTAATGCTGTCAGTGACCAGACCCTTCAAGATGGGTATTCACATTTGGCATGAAACATCTTAATGCCAAAATTGGTATAAAGAACATTGTCTTTGCTGTGTTGACAAGCACACAAATTGGTCTTCAATCAATTTACAATGTGAATGAAGGTGTCACCTCCTCAGGGGTACAGAAGAAATTATCAATAATGTTTTTCCCAGTAAGGAATAATTTCATGTTTGCCATTTTTTTTTCTTTGTTTTAAAATAAAATCTAAGAGAAAGTTGCCCAAGTGGCAGTCTCCAGGAAAACAGAATGCTTCTGTCCATCTTTTAAATTATTTTTCATCTCAGTATACACCTATGAGGCTGCTTGATCTTCTGCTAGCCATCTCCTGAGCAGACTACTGCAGGATCCAAGGAAATGAATAGTCCTGATTTAAATGATACATGAGGTCTGGGGACAGTTCAACAGTTGCCAGTGGTGGCTTGATTTGTGTACAAACTCAGGGAATTGATGATTTTGTTGCTGTAGACTCTTGGATGAATCATGCTAGCAAAAGAGAGAAAAAGGATCACAACAAGCTCCAGATATAATTAACAAGAGGGAATAACTACCTGAAGAATGATAGGATGATTGCAAGTTAAGTAACAACAAAGCATTTAAAACATTTAAGATGTTCAAAACTTTCATATTGTCTTGGACTCACTGATTCAGAGGCTGGGGTAACATACAAGTATGAGGGAAAATTTTAATTTCTACTTCAAAATATTTGTGAAATAGAAATCACACTTCTCCCTAAATTAAACCCATCATTCTCATAGAAAGTTTTTTCAACAAGTATATTAATTTACTTGTAAACTATAAAAAGGAGAGCAGCAACACTTTCTGCAAGTTGATATCTATCTTCTTAATCTTTTTATGAACTTTTTGTAAGTCATTTTACAATATGCATTTTGTCATTATGAGTGCTACTATGTTTCTGTATCAAATATTTGCTGTAAAGTTTTTGTTGCAGTGGAAGGACTATATATAAATCAACTTAACATTATCGCATCATGACATATATCCATTTTATCACTAAAATTAACAAAAATATATATTTAATGTATGGCAAGAAATAGTAGAATTTAATCTGGTTAAATGGTTCAATTTTTGTTTGTCATTTTGCTGATCAATAAGTTAGGCCAACTTTTTTTGCAGCTTTCATGTTAAAAACAAAACAAACAAACAAAAAAACCCTGTCATTTATGATTTTTTTTTTTCCTATTGTCTCTGTAATTTCACTGAAATTTCCTGCTATCTCTTATAAGTAGCAGTAAGGAAAAAAAAAAAAAAGAAATAAATAACCTTTTACATCTTTTTATTAAAATTTGCTGAAAATATGGAGCAATAAGAACAAATACTATCTCAATTGGCTGAGTACACTGGAATAAACTTTTTTTTTCTTTGTTTCCTTAAAAAATTATAAGTAAAAAATATTTTAATTTGTTACATCTTGGCCTTACTTTCTCCAACATTTAGAAGAATCATCATGCAAACACAAACACACAATGTCCTTATTAATAAAAATACAAAGGTGAATGTAACATAATTATTGGTTGTGGACATTCTTTTCATGCTAGCATAGCTGCATTGATATATATGGAATATGTAAACCTGAGCCATTAGGGAAAAACTAACAAACATATTTTGATAATATATCTTAAATATTTTTATGTTTTTGGGAGGGACTGAGAAGGATAAACTTGTTCATGAATTCTATTTTTTTTTTTTTTCTTTTTCAAATGTGCTCACTAGCTTTGTTTTCTAAATTTTGTTTTGACTTGATGACTTATTACCAGTTTAACACTGATTGCAAAAAAATATTGGAAAGAATGCAGTGGAACTCAACATGGCACTAGGGAATAATAATATAATAATAATAATAACAATAACAACAACAACAAGTCAGTGTCAGAAATAGCAAGGAAATACTATTTTATTATTTCAGACTGCCAGTTACTGACAGTGTGATGTAAATACTACTAAGCTGGAATAACTAAAAATGTAACTTTAGTTCACCATTGAGATGCTCAGAGCTGAATAAACAAAGGAAGACTCTCAAAAATCCGAGCTTTCAGTATACCTCAAATTTGCCTAATATTCTTTACTTTCTATATATTAAATATAGAATATAGTAAAAAGTTTTCAATATCCAACACTAGGTAGTCACAAAATTATCTGGATCTGGATCTTCTTTCTGAATACTAATTATGGAAGGTTATATACAGTTCTCTGTGAAACAAACAAACAAACAAACATTTTCCTGAAATGTCGTAAAGTCAGTCAAAATTGTTTATAGCAGATGACATCTCAGTGAAAGAAGATGACCCTGACTTAATACTAATGTTTATTTTTGCCAGATTATGAAAGAGAAGCTGAGTGCTATACTGTAGGAGGGCCTGGAAAATTTCTGTGTCTATGATAAAATAGCTGTGATAACTCCTCGCCCTTATTTTGAGAGACATAGTGTAAAATTAAAAGTTGAGTTGAAGGAAAATCTTACTCTAAAATTGTCCAGCTTCTGTCCCTGAATCAAGTCAAATATCATTTTTTAGGCAGCTTGTTGTGCTCTGTTGTATCCTGGAGAGATGGAGAGATGGAGATCCTGACATTCAGCTGAAGATAAATAATGTATTTGAAAGCCATATTTGGAGCACAACAATGATCCAAAAGTTTCAAAGCTTTCTCTAAATGTATAGGAATTATGAAGCCAATGTTGTGCTTACTTCAGTCTTTCAAAATAGAACTTTATAGAATGAGCTAATAGGAATTGGAAACAGAGACTTGATCCTCACTTTCTCATATTGTATGTGAATGCTCTAATAAAAACTAGTATTTGCTGTCCCTAGTGTATAATATTTTTTGTTCTCTTCCTGGTCCAGCCCATTGAAAAATGAAGCAGGTCCTGAGAACTGAGAAATTTTATGATCTTTTGGGACTTGAAGATTGAGGGGAGGACTTAATTAGACCATAAAACACAAATTTGTTGTAGTCCTTGTAAAGGTGTAGCACATAGATATAAAAAATATTAACACAGTATAAACTACTCTAAGTACCCCATGTTGATTAACAATGAAAGATTTCACTTTTTAAAATCATAGCAATGCTAGTTGTGGAATATGAAGAGTGCTTTGAATTACAATGAACTGTTGAATGCATTAGCCACAATATCAAATGCAGTCAAATTAAAATGTTCCCTTCTGACATTTTCAATTAAACCCCATCAAGCTTCCAAACAACCTAGGAAAACTAAATAGACTGTGAGCTAATGGGAAAAGGCAGCCTGACATCTTCTCCTTCCAAAAATCAGATTAAGCATCAATGCTGTTGCAAAGATCTGTACCAGAACATTAAACAATTAAGAACTGGCATAACAATACTGACCAATGGTCTATCTACTCCTGTGCTGTACCAATTGCTTGTGACAGAGACCAATACTGAATGCAGCAGAGGAAGAATGGTTATAATAGTAAGGACTTGTAACTTTAAGATTTTCTTTCCACTCAAGCATCTCAAAATTATTTGTGTGTATGTTTCTATTATTTCCTTGACCTACCATAGTAATATGATTAATGCTTACCTGCACAGCATCCTTTTGAGGTTAAAAGACATTATAAACCATTTTATGGAAGTGAGAAGCAGGAAAGAGCATGGTTGACTCAAGGTGAGAGATGTCTGAAACATTGTAGGAAAGCTAAACCCTGTAGTTTGAAGAATCATTTAGGACAGCTGTGGTGATTCTTGTTCACAAACTGTCTGGAAATTTTTCTGTCTGTCAAGAAGCATAAGTCTTAGGTGTCATAGAATGGAGGAGGACAGTTACTCCAGAAGTGATCTATAGGAGACTCTGGGAGAGGAAAATGGTTGCTCGGGGATCATAGCACATTTTCTTATATATTGATCCTGGGAGGTGTTCCTTGGTGAGGGAGGCCATGAAAAGTCTTACCAGGAAACATCTTTCTGCATGTTCTAAACATAGTAATATTTCAGTAGCTTAGCTCTACTCCTTCCCAGGGGTAACCTTAAAATTCAAGCTGTGCTTGAACTGACCTCTAAATCATCTAATTCTCTCTGAGCCTTGGAATAGAACATGTGTCTCAAAAATGTAAAGATATTTGTAAAATATAGTGCAACTATACTGAGTAAAAGTCAAAATATGGAGAAAGAGAGCAGAAGTAAGGATGTATATTAGAGGCAGATGCTTTTGCTTATATATCATACACTGAAGCACAGTTCATCTTGTTTAGAGATGTGTTTAGACTGGTTTCTTCTTCTGCCCAGGGTTATATGTTTCCCTTCTTTCTTCCTCTTCTTCCTTTTCCTTTCTACTGATAGACTGACTAAGCAGGAAAGCTGTGGGTCTTCAATTCTGTGAGGGAGGGAGAGTGAGAGAGGAGAGCAGGAAAATAAGGTCTCGTGCTAAGAGAAAGATGTTGACTTTCTGGTCCTTAGATAAAGTAGTCAGAGACAGACTGTTATTCTCTAAGCATATTCCAAATTACTTCTCTGTTTAAGCAATAAGGTAAATAAGATCCTCATTTTAACCTGCTTCTATTCAGCATGCAATGTGCAACCAATCCAAGAATGGGCAGAAGAAATACAGGTTTGTTTGTTTGTTTGTTTAACATCTTACTCATCCAATCTCTTTGTAAATATTTATGTATTTTTGTGCTTAACATTTATAGCTGTATCGGCCCTGCAATACATTCAGTGAAGTCCTAAGTGCATGAAAGATGTTTACATGTCTACTTTTAGTATTGTTGAATTTAGTCCTTCTGAAATCTCAAATGTGTTGAAGAGCAGGTATAAGATTGAAGTTTAGCTGATTAACATTAATTCTAAATGAACTCCTGACAAAAATAGGGAAACGAATACATGTCTTTGCACTATTTCTCAAAGGCTTTGAAAAAAAGAAAATGGATATAAACGCTTGTAAATAAGTATTTCTGAAATTCAGTTTAGACCTCTATTCTATTTAGTGCTTTTGAATTACACTTCCTTCTGTTTAACTTTCTTCATTTGCATTCTATCTTTGTCCGTTAAGCTCAAACAGTGTCTGAGTAGGATGAGGGCAAACTTCTGGCACTGTTGTATTTGTAAAAGAAACATGCATACATAGCTAACAACGTTTACATCACAGAAGCATAATAAATCAATTGAAAATTGAGTGAGTTGTAGTAAGGGAAAGTGAAAATAAAATTTATAGTTCTGAAAGACCAACTGAAAATTGGATATTGCCTGAGAACTGAAGCATGTTGTATTTTCTACAGAAAGTCTGGGAAAAAGTTACTTTGTCCTGACTTGGGGCCCCCAGCACAAGAAGGATGTGGAGCTGTTGGAGTGGGTCCAAAGGAGGGCCATGGAGGTGATCTAAGGGCTGATGCATCTCACCTGTGAAAAATATCTGAGGGAGTTGAGCTTGTTCAGCTTAGAGAACAGAAGGTTCTTGGGAGATCTCATTGCAGTATTCCAGTGACTCCTGAGAGAGCTTAGAAGCTTATACACAGGAGGAGGATCAACTTTTTACAGTCTGATAGCATCAAGACAAGGGGAATGGCTTCTAATTTAAATTAAATGTTAGGCAGAAATTCTTTACTCAGGGAATTGTGAGGCAGTGGAACTGGCTGCCCAGAGAAGTTGTGGATGCCCCAGTCCTGTAGCATCTGGAGGGCATACTGAATGGGGCCATAAGCAGAGTGATCTGTGGCTGTTAACTCTGCCTATGGCAGGAGTTTGAAACTAGATGATTTTCAAGGACTTGTTCAACATAAGACATTCTATGATTATATGATTTCTTCATTTACCCTTTTTCTTCACTGTCAATGCAGAGTTTAACACCTGTATTTATTCCTTTCTATCCAAAATAAGTAATGTATCTACTTTTGGAACCAAGTGAGATTTATAAAATCAAAATTAAAAGGAAATAAAGGGTTGTTTGTTATTGTTGTTGTTGTTGTTTTTGTTTGTTTTGTTTTTCTTATTTCAGAAATATTTGTTTTTGTTTTGTACTCAGCCTAGCCAAGCAAAATTTTCTCAAATAAGACATCAGATAGAACTTAAAGAAATTCTGAGATGTAATCTGCAACTATTTTTTATGAAGTATGAACTTGTTAAACACAATTTTTAAAAAAGAATAAATGAATATGAGGCATAAAGTGATGACTGCAATATCACCAGAGAAGACAGACTCATGAAGACCATGTAATCATAATTTTCAGTCTTTGAAATCACTGAATATATACTTAAGAGTATGTTAGGTCTGTATCTTTATACCCATAATATCTTGAACTTACTTTTTTTAAAGTTAGTTTGTGGGTAAATTAATCATAAACAAGTGTTCCAATCACAGTCAGAATCACATGCTGCTAAAGATCTGTGCATAAAAACTCAATTATACTAAACTCAGTGGGAGACATAAAAGGTAAGAGAAGAAATGGTAGTATACTCTAGTAAAGTTGTTTGAATAGTATCGCACAAAATGTTGGTGGATATCCAGGAAGATCAAGTTTTCTGACTGCTAGCTGAGTCCCTGCTGGCATTATTACATCTGATTTTCCTTAAGCTGAAAACATAATCTTTATAGAGTACAAGAAGAAAGAAAACCAGAATTTTTTTGTTGTTCAGCAAATTACAAAGCCAGATATTTTGACTCAGATTTCCAAGGAGACTTGATTGTCTGAACTTCACTGAAGGTGGGATTTAGTTACTGTAACAAACAAGCAAGCAAACAAACAAATAATAATAATAATAATAATAATAATAATAATAATAATAATAATAATAATAATAATAAAAAACTAATAGTAATAATAATAAAAAAAACCATAGTCTGCTTCTCAAGAAAAAGCCCTGCCTAACAGCAATCACACTCTCAGCAAAGTATCTTTTCATACAACTATGAATCTATGACTTAGATATTGTCAACTGTCAAAAACGGGTGAATGAGTAGATAAATTAATCTACTCATCCATCGTTTCATACTGTTATTTCCAAAGCAATCTATCATGTAATAGACTAAATAATAAGTCTCACAATGTTTTATACCTGTAACAGTGTATTGTGCCATAATTCTAAATGTGGTTTGCTTGTTTGTTTTTTGTTTTGTTTTGTTTTGTTTTGATGTTCCCATCCCAGCATGGATGTGCTACAAAATAGATCAGACTACACTTCCAGGCTGTCAGATAGTATTAATTTTTGATGTTCTCATCCTTCCCTGGTACTTTCAATCAAACAAAGGCACTGTTTAAATAAATAAAATGTAATGCAATTAAACATTTTCCCTTAGCTGTTAAGATCAAGGCAACTAATACTTACCTGATATAATACTTTTAAAACCCACAATAGACATTTATATAGTTCAGCGATTACTGTCATAATGTTAAGCTACTGAGCCAAAATCTGCTCACATTATTCAGTTAAGAAGAACATAAAACCAGAGAGGTAAGATCAGTAGAAGTCAGCCCATCAGCATTATTAATTCAATAGAAATATTTATAGCTTTTCAAGGCTGGAAGGAAAAATTATAGTCCAATCTCATACTCCTCCTCTTGAACAAAACCCATAAAATTCACATAGCAATACCAGCTCTCATTTCAAAATCTTGAAAACAACCTCTGCAATTTTACAGGTCCCTGTATAAGAAGACCGGGCAACCTACTGTCCCAGGGAATAAGTGCTGAAGTACTGACCTGAGTAGAAAGTCACACAGGAGGCCTGAGAACAGTTCTCAGATCTGTGCAAAGGACTTCAATTTTGTAGATGTAATTTTTGTCCCTTGACTATAATAGCATATTTAAATCATTATTCCTATTTATTGCCGATGTAAATTTTGTGAATATAAAAGTTATTATAATGGTAGAAGTTTGAGGAAGAAATGTGGTATATCAGGCAAATTTGCTCTTTCTCTTTCCACCTCATATTCTTTTCATAGAAAGATTTTAAGCTACTTTGCAAAATGTAACAAGGCTTAGAAATGAAACACATATATCTGTTTTTGTTCATGTAGGAAACAGAGCAATTTTTCTTAAAGGGTTTAAAATACACACCTTTGAGAAAAAAGAATAATGCAAATAAACTATATAAACAAAGTAGTCCCTAATTTTATTGCAAGCTTTCCTGCAAAAATATAAAATGTTTTCACAGATTAACAAAAACAAAAACAGAAACTTACACATACATACATGCACATACAGAGGCACATTAAAAATGCCCCTCTGAGATGTGTGATTGTGGGAAACCGGATACACAGAATTCCCTTCAGACTTTTATTTAACTTAACTAACTTAGACAGCAGAAATATCCATGTTCCTCACTCTACTATGACTGATTGATTGTGGTGATATTTTCTGAACTCCAGAACTGTTTGCTATTCCAAGGTGAGGTCCTTTGTCCTACGATTTTTATCATAAAAGTTCCAGAAAACCTCATTTTCCATTTAAGATTTACTTCAGATCCGAAGGGGCACAAATAAGAAAAAAACCAAAAAGATATGCTTTGTACCACAAATTCTCAGGGCCTCGTCAGCTCAGCAACTGTTCACTTTTGAAATGTTAAAGGAGGATGGTTTAACCTTTTTTATATAGGTTAGCTACACTGATTGATTGCAATTTCATTTTTGCACATTAAAACAGGCTTGGCCTCACGGTTTATTTCCGCATTTTAAATTTAATGTCCAACTATTGCTCTGGATGAACTTTTCTATCCCTGTGAAGTGCTGCATGTGGCAAGGAAGGAACCGTATTTCAGGATGTGTGACAGCAGGAGGGCCTACACACTATTGTGTTGAATGAGGTATGACAATCCTGCAGACAGTTCTGATTCTTCATTTTTCTTTTTGCGTTTATATGCAATCTTTGTTGAAAAGAAGAAAATATATATCAGAATGCCAAGCACTGACAACATGTTTTGAAGGCTGGTATGATGTAATTCAACTACTCACTGGGAGAGTTAGCTTGCCCTGACAGACACACTATGCTAAAGGAATCACAGGATGGGAGGACATGGTGATGGAGGCCATAGGCAGAATCAGGTCCCTCCCCAGCCTCCTACACCCTCCCCGCATTAGCATGGCCCCGAGGTTCTGCACCAGTTGCCAGCCAGATGTTTGAGACGGCATCCCCACTGGAAGGTTGTGACAAAGCCCCTGAGAGTTGAATGACAACAATCTGTCAACTAAGCATCAGCATGTTTTTTCTCCATATTCCATTATTCTGCACCTTATGTCACTGTTTTTAGTTTCTAAATTGCCCATTGTTTATTTCTGTTCATTCCTTCTATCAGAATATTTTAATTTTAATGACATTCCACTGCTGTGACTGTTCTCCAGTGTTGGCACTGCTTTCCCCAACCTGAGGCAGCAGGGGGAAGAGAAAGAGAAAGAGAAGGAGAAGGAGGGTGAGGGGAAGGCAAGGACATATCAATTACTCAGAAAGATCCAGAGGTTCAAGATGTAATGACATTGACAGTAGGAAGTATGATAAATGCTCTGATTTACATCTAACTCCCATTAGATAGTTGCAGGAAATTATGATAAAGTGATTATTTATAAGGAAAACCTTTACAACTTAATTAAATAAGACTGTGTTTCTGATTTGAGAGGACAGAACAGATATAATAAATAGGATTCCCTTCCCTTCCCTTCCCTTCCCTTCCCTTCCCTTCCCTTCCCTT
>JAPSGF010000121.1:1001466-1021634 GCA_035772895.1 Perdix hodgsoniae | reverse complement strand
TCCCTTCCCTTCCCTTCCCTTCCCTTCCCTTTTTTTTTTTTTTTTTCTTCCCCTCTGATCAACACATTCAGCTTCTAAATATCCTGTGCACTTTGTCATCTATACACCACTTATGAAGATTTTACCCACAGGATGAAAGGGTAGAAAAACATCAAGGAGCATCAGTGTGGGCATTTATTACACATCTGAGCTAAGAAATACCTTGGTGTGTTGCTCAAAGCACAGTGTTACCTGGCTGCTGTTCTCTTTATGTGTAAAATGCTTGAGGGAGAAGAAGACTTCTTCAGAGAGAATCAGGAAGGCTTTCTGCACAAAAGATCTGGAGATGGTGGCTATTCCTGTGAGAACAAAACAGAAAATAAAGACATCTTAATTTTGCTTTCTGTTTTGCTGGTTTGCTTTGTCGTCTCCAGGGTTTAGGACACAATTAGTTGAGTTATGTCTCTCCCTTTGATTCTGTTAGGTGGGATCAGCAGAGGCACAGAGATTAAAGCTTCACAAATATTACACAGAGAAAAACATCCTTTGTGAGTTTTCTCACTTATAGCACACATTCCCTCATGTACTTGTCAGAGCTCAGATTTCTTAATTTTCCAGAGAGAGAAGAAAATCTGCTATTTCTCTTTCTTTACTAGAAGACTACTGGTGAGGATTTCAGGAAACAAAAACAATTTTAAAAACATTATCTTCATTTATGTTTCTAGATTAAGTTTGCAGAATAGACAGACAAAACAAGTTTTTACACCATTAAGATTTCAGACACATGGATGTGCAGCCCTGCTACATGTATGACAAAACCACAGATCACAAATCAGTCTTCATGCCTTCGTCCTTCCTTAGCTGCTGTAAAATGCACAGAGGTGTTCAACAGTGCTCCTTTAGGTGCTGGTGTTTACAATGCTTTGCCTGATCCTGTAATACCTTAAGAGATTTAGGGATGGGACTCAGATGTTCTTGTTAATGACTAATGGGTTTTGCTTCCTTTAATATTGGTGAAAGCAGAAAGTAGGCAATTCTGCCAGTAAACTGCATTTTGGTGACACGTGTCTCACCAAGTGGCTTGAGAATGGACTCCAAGGTTGTAAGCCTTCTGGAGATATCCGGGATAAACACCAGAAATTGAGTGGGACCTTCAGCACAGAAATCCAGATGTGCAGCCTTGCGCAGGCAGCTCACAATGGCTATGATGATGGGACTGGAGGAAGGCTGCCCTGCAAACTGTCCTAGGAGCCAGCAACAACACTGGCTCCAAATGACTCTGTCTCAAGAGATAGGAGAGTTCATAGATCAAGCTCCTGTCTTTATAGTCCAGGATTCTAGTTGCAAATAATGAGATTTAGGAAACAGAGGTGTGATGAGGCAGAACTAAATAGCCTTTGTGAAGCATTACCAGGAAGAAAGTTGCTGCAAGTAGTCATTAAGTTGGAGAGATTAACAGCAGAAAGCTGCAGTTCCCAGTGCAAAGCTTTCTCTTTCAAGTTTGTGAGGGTGAGCAGGGAGTTGTAGTATTCCCTTCTCCCCTTCTGCAGAACATAGGTGGCAGTCCACTGAGATTTTAGGGGAGCAGTGTGACAGCACTGAGACGCACTTCCCCATAGTGTTACTCGGGGAATGAGAAACAGCCAGACAAACAGCCAAAGTCATTTACAGAAGGACAGAAGGTAAATATGTCATTAACTGTCTGGCCAGGACACAGGCTGACGTCGATAGACTGACAAAAATGCTGGGGAATAACCACAAATGGTTCCTGATTTGTTTTCACTCTCCAGCCATCAGGCTGTTGCAGCTACAAATGGAAGAGAAGTGAAACTGTAGACATGATGAACTGTGATCTGTAATCATTATAAGAAAGAACATCAGAAATGCTTGAAAGAGAAAGAAATCCCCTATGGGCCTATTATGCCTGTTCCTTTTGTTTATCTCTTCTTGAATTTCCTATTATTTTCAGCTATGATTACATATCACAGGCCTCTCCAGCCTGTGACTGACCTTATGAGTCAGAAAGTGAATAAATAAAACTGCTGAAAAAGTATGAATTAAATATGTAGATTGAGGGAATAGATATAAAATGCATTATATCTATATGTCTCTCTATATATACATCTTCAGAACCACTCAGCTGTGAAGGAGTCTTAAAAATATAAGGAAAGAAGACATCTGGATTTTGCTCTGTGTATCCTATCTGGTCTTCTGCACCTAGGGATAGCTCTTAACCATGAAAATGAGGTTGCATTAATTTCACTCTGGGATCAACCAGGGGAAGGACACAGCATATTAGTCATAAGAGCTGGGTACTCTTTTATATTCATCCGCATGCATTAACCTTCATTTTATTTGTTGAGTTATGCTACTTTTTGTATATCATGAATAATTTCATTAAGCATTAAGAATTTACCCACATTGTATCTTTGGTGTTGGTTTTTGTTGTTGTTGTTGTTTTTTATTTTTTTAAATATTTACTATTTGTAATGCATAATAAATATGTAATAGGCAGAGTATGATTTCTCAGGGTTTACTATTATCTAAGTCTGTCATGTCCTATAACCTTTCTTGGCTTATACAATATTCAGTACTTTAATGCAACGTCAGTGCTGTTATCATGGGTTGATGGCAAAAGGACAGCCATCTTGACACACTCCACTCACTAATCGTGTCTATTTTGATTTTATTAGCATATAAATGCTTCTGGATTTATGCAGTATCAGTGGAAATGTGTTAAAAATACTTGTCAATGTCCTTATTTCTCAGGGTTAAAAGTATAAAAATTAGAGGCATGAGAATTCTCTTAAGTATGAGTTTTTTGGCTAAAAAAATACAGTGAAGTATAGATGACTTTAGGCTGTATTAAAATATGTAGTGTTTAATTCCCATTTATTTATTTATTTATTTATTAAGGCATTTCCTTTGACTCTGGAGAGGGACACACAAAGAATATCTACAGGTGATTTGTTCACTTTAAGTAATGAAAGGGAATTTCAGAATGTCAGAGTAATATTTCTGACTCAGGAGAATATTAATAATTTGTGTATTGAATTTGCTGCTCTTTTGCATGTCCAGTACAGCAACTGAAACTGTATCGGAACAACACATCAAAGACTACTGTAACAGCAGTATTAACTTAGTTATCTATCATGCAAGAGAATGAGAATTAATTTTGGTGAAACTGTGGAATTTAAAATAAAAAGATAGAGGTATCTATCTTGTTCCAGTAGCAAGCCATAATATTCACGCATATTCAAATGTGCATCAAGCAGTTAACAAATTTCTCAATCACATGGTTTAATAACATGAATAATCTAGCTGAAGCTAGCTGTACTGCAAACAAGGGAAGCTTAAATACACTGCTGAATAAAGACTGAAGTATTGTTTATTTTTACTGTTATCTGTGGTTTACGTATTGTCATGGTTTTACATTTTTTGCTTTTCAGTATTCCACATCAAAACATCATGTAGTGTACTGGAACTAAAGTGTTAATGCTCCAGCTCCATGTACCTATCCCTCTACATGACGGAAGTAATGGGATCTGACCCTTCCGGGTGAGGTGGTCTCTTACTGCCTTGCAGTGGGTGCTGGAAGATGTCTTCCTAGCCATTCCAAGCTTTTCTGGTTTGACTTGGTCTCAGGAACTCTGTCTCTCCTATCTTATTTGATTTATTAGTCTCAATTTCAATTAGATTGTATTATGTCATATTATTTTACATTCCAATATCATAGTAAAATAAGTTTTCCTCCATAGATTGTAGCCGCTGTTTCCCCCCCCCCCCCCCCCCCGCCCCCCTTCCTTCCCATTTTGTGGCGCTGGGGTAGGGGTGGAGGGGCAGGGTAATACTGCCCCCTGTCAAGGGCATAGATTGATCTAGTTAATGCCATGACACGTATCAAAACATGTTTCAGAAAAGAACATAAGTGAAGAATCATTTTACTTTTTTAGATATCTTACAATCATACATTTCTCTGTTAATACCTTTAATTCAGATCCCCAAAAATGTAAGAAAATACCTTTTTTCCTATTCATTAAAACTTTTTTTTCTTTTTTCTTTTTTTTTTTTTTAATTTAAGTACTCAGTATTGCTGAAATGTTTTGTTTCGACATTTTCAATCAAAACAAAATGCTTCCAGATTACCAGTTCAAAATATTTAATTTTGGTGTGTTAAATTAAATGTGAATGTTTCATTTGGAGTCAGTTCAATAGTAAACTGCATCTGGTTACAGTACTGTAGTTCCTTCTGGGAACAGGAGCTGGAGTGCCAAATACCCTCAATCCTCCATATAATGCATGCATACTTACTGGACTATTTCCCCATGATATCTGATAGTAATATGTTTCCCATAATATGCTGCAAGTTTCAGCCAAGATCATACAGCCTCTGTATGTGAAACATTTCAGCCAATCAACCCAATCTGTTTATGAGAAACCAAACACTTCTAAGTCAAAATCAATAAGTACAAAAGACAGGAAAAACTCCAAATCAACAGAAAAAGTTGCTTCAAAAAAGGACACTCACATTTTTGTTTGCTTGTTTGTTTTCCCAGCAAATCGTAAGGAAAATAAAAATGATTAATAAAAATGATTAAAATCACTGATGTCATGAATAAATGAATCATTTAACTTGGAAGGGATTTTTAAAGATCATCTAGTTCAATTCCCCTGAAAAGCGTATCTACAGCTTGATCATATCACTCTGAGCCTTGTTCAACCTGACCTTGTATATCTCCAAGGATGAGTCTTTCACCACCCCTTCGTTCAGGTAACGAGTTCCTGTGCCTCATCGCTCTGACTGTAAAAAACTTTGTCCTTGAATTCAGTCTAAATATTGCTTCTTTTAGTTTGACACTTTTTTTCTTTGTGTGTGTGTGTGTGTGTCCTATTGCAACAGACCTTGCTATAATATATATTGCTGTCTCCTTCTTTCCTATAACCTCCTTGTGGATACTGAAAGGCCACTCTCAGGTCTCCCCAGAGTTTTCTCTTCTGCAGGCTGAATAGCCTCAGCACTCTCAGCCTGTCCTCGTAAGGAGGTGTTCCATCCCTTGTATCTTTTTAATGTCATAGAATCATAAAATGGTCTGGGTTGAAAACTATCATGATCATCTAGTTTCAATCCCCCTGCTGTGTGCAGAGTTGCTAACCACTAGACCAGCCTTCCCAGAGCCACATACTGCCTGGTTGCTACCCTGGACATAGTTCAACAGGTCCGCATATCTCCTGTACTAAGGACTCTATATCTAGATACAGTACTCCAGGAAATGTCTTGCCAGTGCAGAGTAGATGGGCAGGATCACCTTCTTCAACCTGCTGGACACAATTCTTTGGATGCAGCCCGGGATATGGTTTGCTCTCACTAGTACCCCCAATTTTTTTTTATTTTTTTATTTTTTGGCAGAGTAATATTCAGTCCTTTTGATACTGAACTTATACTGACAGCAGGGGTTGTCATGACCCAGGTGCAATACTTATGCTTAGATTTGTTGACTTCCATGAGATTCTCCTGTGTGCACTGCTTGAGCCTTTCTAGGTCTATTTGAATGGCATCCTCTTCCTCAGGCACGCTGATGACACAGCTTACTGACTTGCTAAGAGTACACTCAATTCCACTGTTGATATCAGTTATGAAGATACTAAATATCTTCATTCCCAGTACTGACCCCTGAGGGACACCACTCATCACAGATTTCCATTCAGCCATGGAATCTCTGACCATCGCTTTCTGAGTTACCTTGCAACCAGTTCCTCATTCACTGAGTAACTCACCTATCAAATCCATATCTTTCCAATTTGAAGAAAAGGATGTTAGAGGAGACAGTGTCAAAGGCCTTACTGAAGTCCAGATAGATGACATCAGTGGCTCTTCCACTGACAAATGATTCAGCTATCATAGAAAGCCACTAGGTTGATTAGTCAATTAGTACTTGATTGTGGTGAAGCCATGCTGGTTGTCCCATATAACCTCCTACTCTTTAATGTTCATGTCTTCCAGGAAGATCTGCTTCATGATCTTCCTTGGCGCAGAGGTGAGGCTGACAGGTCAGTAGTTCCCTGGGTCATCGTTTTTACTCTTCTTAAAAGTGGCTGTAACACTACCTTTTTCACTAGGGACTTCATCTGACCGCCATGAGTTTTTAAATATCATTGAGAGTGGCTAAGTGATTATGTCACCCAATTCCCTCAGATCTCAGGGCTGCATCTCATCGGGACTCTTAGACTTGTGTATCTTCAAGTTTCCCCAGCTGTTCACAAAACTGATCTGTTACAGCAGTAAATTCTCCCTTGTTCCCACTTTCCAACCCATCTGTTTGAAGGTTGTGAGTAGAGCGGTTGCCAATGAAGACTGAGGCAAAAAAAGTTGTTGAATACTTCAGCCAACAAACTTAGTTTGTTGTTACCAGCCTATCTGAACTAAATGTAGCTGTTTCATGATGTCACGTGTGGAAAAGAAGTAATAGGTAATGGACTGTTGGCTGTGCCAGTTTCCTGGTGATAACCTTCACCTGAACACCAAGGAGGCAGCAGACTTCTCTAAGAGGATCAGGTCAGCATATTAAGTGTTCAGTTCCGTGCTTGGGGAATAATTTACAAACAGTACCATTTTCTTCTTTGAGATATAGACTTGATACTGGAAGAAGGCTTTTCTGGTTCTCACATTTTTGTTCCTCTAGATTAGTAGACATTCCACATCCAGATCCTCATACTTACTGTACAGAGGAACCTAGGGGGGGTAAAGGTGGAGGTGGGGGGATAAAGTAGGCACAGACATGTTTCAGTTGTAGCTCCAAGAACGGACTTGCCTCCATTCACTTCTTTTTTCAGACTTTGTGCTTTTGGCCTGACAATAAGAACAAGCGGGCTTCCCTGGATTTTGTGACTGAACATGTCTCACTGAGGGAAAAACATGTTTCCTCTGCTCCTTGTTTTGAAAACTGAAAATAGTCTTAGGTATTGTTGATGACTTCCAATCAGTTCTTCTCCTGGCTTCAGTTTAGACCAGTAATTTGTTTTCAATTTTATTTTAGATTTTTTGGATGTCTTCAGCCTCTTTTCTCTCTGTTGAGCAGACCTTGCCAGAAGAAAACAGGAGACAAACGTATCCAGATCTCCCTGATTTGTTCAGTATTTTGCATACAGAATTCCTGAGGTCTCCAAAGGGATTTAGACACCTAAATCCCTGTGAGAATCTGATCCTTGGTCTATTAAACACACATTTAGCATAGATCTTTTACCTTCACTCATTACTTGTTGCCTTAGGACCCTGAGAGATTGTTGTCATCAATGTGTGCTAAGACCTGGCCCTGACTAATTGACATCAGGGTAAGAAGTGACAACAAAAACAAGAGCTTCTCAGAACATTCATTGCAAATAATTTATGCAACTAATTTTGTCCCCTTCCTTTTATTTTTCTGATTGAGAAGTCCGCAAGGCTAGACTGTGACCTTTATAGATTGGTGTCTTTGCACTTGCCCATTGAGCAGTTTGTGCAAACCATTTTTAGCCTATAGATTTCTTGCAAGCTGCTGGCTATGAATGTCCACTAATCCCGATTCAGTATTTATGGGGTATGATTGGTCACCTCTGACACCATTTTTCTTTCTTTCTCTCTTTCCTCAGCTTGTTCCCTAATTGGTTGATCCCAGTGTTATAAATTGCAGGGATGATAGAACAAATGTCAGAGGCTTTGCATCTGTGAAGAAAGGCAGAATGAAATAGAGTGAAATAGATAGGTGTACTGATTTTGAAACATTTTAAAATGTCTCTTTGTACAAGAAAGATCAGTATTTTTGCCTAGATACATAGATTTGAGCTCTTTACTTTCTCTTCTGACAGAAAGAGATAGGCTTAACAGGCTTTGCATCTAATTCTTACCTGTCACATCTTCCCAAGCAATCACATCTATAAGCAGTGCTGCTTAAATAAATAAATAAATATAATATAAATATATAAATATAAATGCTTAAATAAATAAATAAATAAATAAAATAAACAAAAATGTATATATTCTGAGGAAAGCTAAGGAGAATATAATCTCAGTGATTTCCTGCTTAAAATTGATTTTAATCAATGCATTTAAAGGGATAATAATAATAATAATAATAATAATAATAATAATAATAAGAATAATAAGAAAAAAGGCCTCCTATTTATTTCTTTGCCCAGTTTTAATGGGATCTGAAAACACAAGAGTCTGGGTAACTCAGCAGTCTATAAAACCAAGAAAGAAAATGGACTATCAGCTATTACCAACACTCTTAGTTCCAGGTGAACCAGTGTTCTACATGGAAAAGACAAGGGAGATTATTACCTATCCCATGAGCTATCCACTCTTCCCTAGAGATGGTTTTTGATATCAGGGGCTTAACTGAAACATATGAATTAGAATGGAAATTGAAAGTATTCAAATATAAATTAATTTATACCCAGGGGTTATTCATGCCAACTAGCAATAAGTATGCTGGAACTAAAAAAGGCTCATTTGAATGAATATGAGTGGGCAAAAAGCAATCAAGGGCAAGAACAAGGCATATGCAAAGTATAAAACATATGGTAGAGAAGACAGGACTGAAAAGATTATGGTAGAAAAATTAAAGATTATAGTAGAAAAATTAAAGATAATAGGAATGATGCAAAAAATCTTTCTCTTTTAAGGTAATAAACTCTATTACAAGAATTACCTCATTATTCTGGAATCTCCAAAGCCTGAGAAATGTCATGTCAAAAAATGTGTAGAATTTCATTTGAGCTTCTTGCGGACAATTCTTTAGAATACTAAGCTGAAAAAAAAAAAAAAGCCTCTCCATATCTCCTCTTGCTATTTTTGAAGTGAAAAGTTGGTGCAAGAAGAACAAGAACAATATAGAGCCAATAGCAAGTCTTCAATTCATTTAATTGGCACTATAAATATCTGGTTGGCAGCCCATCAAACACATTTTTGATGCTGTCATGATGTGCTCACTTACCATATTGTTTGGTATGGCTATGAGAGACCACCATTGACTTAGTTATGGAGCTGCCTATTATTGTTTGTTCTTCATAGGCCATGTGTTCTAGGGCACATAGCAGATAATTTACAATGGGAGAAGCATGCAACATAGGCGCATAAGAAACATAGAAGCATAAGAAGAAACACAATCACTTTGCTTGATTTCATTCCAATATAAATAATAACTTGTTTTATTTACAACACCTTAAAAAATAAAATAAATAAATAAGCAGAAAAGAATAAGAAACAAGAATAGGAAAAAAGCTGGGGTTTAAATTAAAAATACTTTGACTTCACTAGGATAAATCATCTATGATCTTGCTTAAGGTGAAGGCCAAATAACAACCCTTTATCACTCTCTTTTAAAAGCAGCAACTGAAAAATATTTCTATTCAGACATATTCCCCTTTTAAGAAAGCACAACTGCATTTTGGACCTAAACTACTTGCTGTGTCTGATTAATTATCATAGAGGTTTTCCCAATACTCTCCACAGATTTTGTCCCTTGCTTTGATTAATTTAATTAAAGATAGCCAGCCTGACTCACACAAGGGGCACCATGTCTAACATAAGGAATAAAATTTTTTAAGAAGTAATAGCAATGGCTGGTGGACATAAATGCAGTGTTGTTTTCCTGTGTTTTGGAAGTGTTTTCAATAACCTCCTTTGGAATCCAAGTATCCTGTATTTGAGCAGATGTGCAATTGCAAACCCAGAAAGTGGAAAATATATAATAAAAAATGCCTGGATTAGTAGTCTAAACATCTTTCCTCTACCTCCAATGTAATCTCAGTGTATCAAATTCATTTTTTTCCCACTGTTTCAGAATCTGATGGTCTCTTCTCATGAGAATATGCTCACAGTTCATGGTGGAAAAGCCTTTGAAGATAACATTAATTTACCTGATGTACCTTGAAGTGAATCAGAAGACACTTGATTTATTTCTGACACTGCTATGGTTCTGATATATGGCTTTGGCTGGACTGTTTCCCTTTTCAGTGCTTTCTTCTTTCACCAATTATTCTGCTTCTTGACTCAGATTCTCTCTTCTGATGTCCCTCTGTACATGCTCTAGGGAACCCTTTTCTTGCTTGAGGAAAGTTGTCACAACTTTCCAGACTTCTTAAGCTTTCGAGGAATTTATGCATGGTAGCATTTGGTTCATGGAAGTACAACAGATGCTAGGAGGTAGGCAAGAAGAGAGCAGAATCTTCTTTTCTGCGTCCAGTGGCACACCAATCAGCAAGGCGGTTAAGGTAACAAAACCCTCCAAAAAAAAGAGGTTGCATTTTCAGAGGTACAAGGCTAGGAACTCAGCATCAACTTGTTTTTCTGATAGTCCCAGTTACATGTGTTCTTCACAAACTGTTTTTGCATTATGCAGCCCACATTTGACTCTCTGCAAGTCCTCACTGGAATGGTTCCCTGTTCCAGTGATAATGTGGCCTATGTTTGACATGTTCTGGCAGGCTTAGTCACTTGGAGAGCTTATAAGATTCCTGAAACATTCTGCTGTGTTTGGCTTATATTAGTCCTTTACTTTCATCCTTACTTCTTCTTCCTTCTTTCTTCTGGTTTCCCCTCTCTGCTTTGAGAGAAACAAATGGCGACCTAATAGAAGCATATTCTTCAAAGTCCATTTGAACACAGATTGTTAATTTTGGGATTACTACCTGCACTCTAGCACATCTGGCTTTCTGTAGAGGGCTTGAGCTGTTAAGCAGATGAGTCCAGCCAGGTTTTATTTCATTTCTTACTGATTTGCTACCAAGACACTCAAGGGTCTCGGGATTCATGTGGCACTCCCTAACCTGGCTAAGCTTTGTGCTCATTTATGCTGATCTCCTGTATCAGTCTACCTGCAGCTGTGTTTTCCTGCTTTTGGAGAACTGTGTGAGCATAGCCAGCCAAATGCTGGCACTGAGGAAGTCACAATTTTGTTAGTTTTAATCGATGAAGATTTAATAAGCATTCTTTACTGTCTTTGCTTCACTCCTGCAGCTCAGCTTCCTGGGACAGGAACTACCACAGCCATGTAAGTGGGTTATATTTGTTCCTCTTCCTTCTGGGATAAGTCAGGATGAAGAAGATGCTATGAAGACAGATGCGATATTCTCACTGTGTGAAGTGAACACAAAAAGAGAAATAACCTATAAAATAATTCCATACCTGTATTTTGGGGGTTAGTTTCAATCCACCCACTATCCTAGAATTCCTTACACGCTTCCCAAGGGTGAGTACAAGTGTTTTGCACATTTAAGAAGAAAACTCCCATGGAAGTTATTCTTCATTACTATTTCTTCCTTCTACACTTTCTAAAATTTGAATAAGAAAAGCTGGGCTACTGGCTTCCTGTTTTGTTTTCATCAGAGTGCTATTGAATGAATTTAGAGTGGCACTGTGAAAATGTCCCCAGGCACGGCTGGCAAATTCAGCTGCAAAAACATTTCTATCTGGTTCCTACAGTCTCTGTCATCATCTTGCACATGCAGCTCAAACCGTGCTGAATTCTTTACTGGCATATGCTACTTCTTTGGACTCATAACCAACTTTGGATCCATCCATTTACCCAGCTTGTTTCAAGAGAGCAGCTGCAGCTCCAAAGGGAAGTAGAATAAATGAGATTATTTGGCCAACTGCAAAAGTTGAAGCATGGTCTCCATTTTCCACTATCTTTAGTAAGAGAAGCAGGGACAAAGAAATAAAAGTATCTGCCTTGCTTTCCCCTACCCTCTCTATTTCCGTCCCTCCCCTCATTTCTCTCATTAACTGAAATAGAGGACAAATCTGTCATTAAATATTTGTAAATGCTTAGTTATCTGATAGCAGCTGTTTCCTAACTGGATTGGGATGCGTTGCACAGATGCCTGAAGGAGATGCACCAGTTGTTTTTGTTCCTTATCTCAGCATAATCCTCCCTTCCTCTCTTATTTACGAGGAAAGAGAGAAAAAGACTTTGGTGTTACATACTGTTCACTATGTAGTAGGTAATTTTTCCCAACAAGCCCTTAGGGCAGGAAATCATTGTTTTTATGTTTTTATTTTGTTGTTGTTGTTTGTTTGTTTGTTTGTTTTTTCTCTTTGGTGAGTCTTAACTAATGAGCTGGCCATTATCACCCACTGGTAACTACAAGTTAGGGAAAGGGGAGGGGTAGGAAATACCGATGTGACTCTGTGACTCACACTGAATTTAAAGAAATTGAGGCTCTGTCACACAAGTTAGTATAATGAAATTTAAGTAATCAGCACCATAATTTTTCCTATTAGTTTTAGCTAGACTAGAAAAGGTCAATGCCCTGGCAAGCAATGATTCGCAAATAACAGGTGCAGCCGGTTTCTGTTTTACCGCCATGGGACACTGCTCTGTCACTTTTATTTACTGAATCAATCCACCAATGTCCAGCAGGAGAACAACAGTTAAATGGTCATTAATTGTGGGCTGATGTGCAGATGAAACAAATCTCCAAAGGGACCGTAAACCTTTGTTCTTTAGCCTCCTCCAGCTAACGCAATGGGATTAGCAGTAAATCACTCAATGCATCATTTTCTTATTAAAAATTTACCATACTGATCATCCCAGATGACTTACATCCAATCAGGACATCTTCTTACAACTTTGATAGTGAAAGAAGCAATTAACACTAAGAAAATAATAACATACATAGTGTATCTTTGACTGCATTGTTTGATGTTTTGGGGCCAGGAAATTTTAAAGATTGTTGTAGGAAAGCCTTTACAGGAAATATATTTATATATTTATACATATTTATTTTATATATACTTATTTTATTTTTTACAGACTTCTATTTCTGTAGTTTCATTCAGAATGTTGTTGCTCACATGCAGTTCCCAGGACATGTATTCAGTCTCAGAAATAGGAATGACTGAAATAAGGAATGTGGATGTAACGGCAATTCAAATGCCTTCCAGAGATCTCCACAAAGCAAAGCAAAGCAAAGGCTTTTTGCTTGTCCTGTGTATCCTAGATAAATTAATGAGTCTTAAATGAACACAATCGTGCAGAGTTTTGGATATGAGCCTTGAAAACAGAGTACAGTGCATTGCATGTACATTGTGACATTCCTCCAAAATACAAACTAAGGTGGTGAGATGATACAGTCCCCCTCTTGATACCTAGGCTAGAACAGAAAGAAAGAAATGGAAACTGTGGTACATTGGACCTCAGGGGTTTTATTTAATTATCCTTATTGAGACAGTTATATTTACCAAACAAGAAGAGGTGCCTATCTGAGTGTGGCAGGCACCACTGACAAAGACAATACATCAAAGTAGAAAGAGCAACCCCATAATGTACTATATTTTCTAGGTAACCACACAGCTGAAACAATCAGCTAAATTCCCAGTCTCCCTTACCTAGTGTATCATCCCTAATGATGCTTGTTTCTTCAGCAGTCTTTCCAAAGAGAAGCATTTTGAATTAGGCCCTTGTCCAAAGCTCAGTGTAATCAAGAAAACTAGCACCACTATATTAACTTAAGATTAATGTGTACCAAACAATCACTTTCTCTTTCCCCTGTTTGGGCATCCATAACACCAAAAAAGAGCTCAAGTTATGCTTGTTCATTGTAAGTTCTACCACTGTTTTCCTGAACATACATCTTATCTTTATATATGATCTACAGTCATTAATTTGTATTTTCCTATACTGAAGCACTCACAGTATAATAAAATATTCTTTCTGTGTGTTTCAGATAATTTTGTATGCCTCATTTTAGATCATTCTTATGAAGTAATCAACTCAAATCCATCAGATCTTCAAATACGTTTTCTAGTCTCCAGTTTGAAGGTTGATAGAACAACAGTTTTATAAATCAATGTTTTTGTCATGTCTTAATTTTAGAAATCTACTTCTGTGAAAGCTTATCAGCTCAGAGAAAGCTATCTCAGCCCTGGGTTAGGCTGAAAGTCTCTTCCTTTTCACTACAACTGGTAAAAAAAAATCAGTATATACTCTCCAAAGTCACCTAAAACATTCACCAGAGGTTTCCTATAGAATATTCCTATTCTTTTTTTAAAAAAAAAGTTCTTAGATTCTTAATCTAGTTACTGTGTGACATACTGATATTTCAGCATTGGTATGAAAGGGTACCTGAAGAGGGTGTGTAAAGAACAAAGAGCATGTTTTCAGTGGTGCCAGGAAAAGAGGGAATAGGCATAAACTAGAATGCAGGATGTTCCCTCTGAACATCAGGAGGAAGCTTTGTGCTGCCCAAATGATAAAGCACTGGAATAGTTTGCCCAGAGAATTAGTGGAATAACCCTTCTTACAGATCTTCAAAAGCTGCCTGGATATGTTCCTAGGTATTTCTGCTTGTGCAGGAGTTGGGCCAGAAGACTTCAACTATGCTGTGATGTGGTAAATAGCTTAAGAACAGACTGTAAGGTCTGACCATAGATTTCTGTGAAGCAAGAAGAAGAGAAAGGATAGTATATTTCAGTGTCTCCTACGTCTTCTATCTCCTGTTTTCCTGTAAAATGAGGGAAAAATACATCTCTACTTCTCACTCACATATAAGAACACCTTATGTATATACACTTCAGTAAAAGGGAAAGCAAATCCTAAACTTTGTTATTAAGATGATCTGAATTTCAAAATATATGGCATTAATGATCCTTCTTACACCAATACTCATATTATGAAACAAATTCAAATAGAAATACAGTATCTCTAGCAGTATCCAGATTTAAGAGGAAAAAAAAATCAACAACATTTTAAGCATAAAAAAAAAGCAAACAGAAATTGTTAGGTATTTTCATGATTTTCATAAAAGGGAAACACATGAGCTGAGGCAGTGGAAATTCTTTTTCCTTCCTCTATATACACATAATAAATAAAGGAAATTAACATTGATATAATTTCATATATTTTCAAAATATTAAATATGTAATACAATTTAAAGGCAACCGATGATCAAAATAAACTTTTGTTTTGCTTTAAGAATAAATTACTCAAAGTTAGAAGCTAATGCTTTTATTCATCCAAAATAAATTATACACATACAGCTATAATAAGAATGCTGTGATTTATTTTAAAATTTCCTTTTAGAAACACATCATCAAAACAAACATTTTCCTACAGATTGTGCTGATTTTAATAAGGAAAGCTTTTCTTCTAACTAAATGTAGGTAGTACTACAGAAGAGTTATCTGACCCACTCATCTTATTATTTCCTTCTGATCAAAGAAGAGAAATGTGTTCTTCTATTGCATGATTCATCTCGTCTTCAAGTGGCCATCTAAATTGTATCGAATAAATCATGCCTCAAAAGTGTCTATTAATTGTCATGGGTTATAAATAGAGCCTTAAACCTTGCTCTGGAATAGTTAAACTGAAGGAATTTACTTTAGAAAGGTACTAAGCTTAATAATTTCCCAAGCCTAAAGTGTTCAAGTATAACATCTGAAATTCCCAGTGAAGGCTGAAATCCCAAGAAGCTATAAAATAACTGTAGAAATACATAAATGTTATGTTGGAGGTTTCCTTGAGTTTCTTTGTTGAATCTTCTGCTCATAGTGAGATTGTTCCTCCCACTAGAAAAAAATCATTAATGTTATTTTTATATCTGAATGCTGTAAACCTTCAAGGATGAAGACAACACAGCCTCTCTGGGTAATGCTCCTACACTTTTCTGCACTTCCAACAAAACATATAAACATATTTTCCAAATGTCTAGTATAAAGTCACTCCCAGGGGGAAAATAAATAAATAAATAAATAAATAAATAGATAAATAAATAAATAAGAGAGAGAGAGAGAAAGAAAAAGAGAAAGAGAAAGACAAAGAGAGAAAGGACAAGAAGAAAGGAAAATGGAAAGGAGAAGGAGAGGGAGAAGAAAGAGGAAGAGGAAAAAGAGGCAATTGTGACTATTATTTCTTATTTAATTTCCACCATGACAAATAATTTGTCATTTTCATCTTTGTAACTCAGAAGATATAGCTGCTAAAGTTCTAATCCTGTTCAAAGTTCATAGAGTTCATTATTTCCAATATTTAGACACACAGGACTGAAGATCTGACACCATGTTGCAGAAAATTTCATGGTCAGCAGTCTTACTGCATTTATTTTCTTTCCTTTATCCTTTTTATCTTTCTCTTTTTTTTTTGTTTATTTGTTTTTGTTTTGTTTTGTTTTTGGCTTTTTTTGTGTTTTTTTTTTTATTCTTAAAAAAACATGTTCTTGATTTCTCTTTGCTCAAATATCAAGCATACAATTATCCTTGAGCAGATTTACAACTGCGCATGTGATGTCTTATTCCATCATATAATATTTACATGAACAACACTCACTTGTTAGTAACATCAGCATCAGGCCAGACGGTGAACACATGGATGTTTCATTGTCATGTAATATTTTTTCCAAGTGATCTTAGAAAAATCACTTGAAATACTTTTGACTCTCACCCCCCTCTGTAAAATAAGAATATTTAATTTAAGCAAACAAGTAAACTATAAGTTCAAACACTATAGTGAGTCTTGGTTTTAAAAGTAAAATTTTCATTGGTCAGTCAGCTGGTTGGTTTTAATTAGATGATTCCAATTAAAACAAAACAAAACCAACCAAACAAAAAAACTTTAGAAATCTCTATACTGATGTTTTGATGTTTTCTATATTTCATTAATTCAGCAAGAGCTTAAAACTAGCAGTCATGATTAGTTATCCCTTTTTACTTATTTGCTACTTTCCACTCTTCCATACTTATATATGGTACTTTACTAAGGCATAAGAAATCTAGACCCATACTTGCTGTCAGTTCCTTTCTGAATTGGAAAGATAACATGACAAATAATAACACATTTTCTTCTAGGCATTTCTTTGTATTTTTCAGTATTGACACCCAATAAGAAGTGGTGCATAGATGTTTTTTTAAAACTTGAATCACATTAAACAGCTAAGACAGGTTTGGGAGGAATCTCTGCTCTTTGAAATATTTATGTCATTGTCACACACAGTACATGAAACATTCATCAACTTCATATCAGAAACAATATTCTCCTTAATTCAAACACTGGTCTTAAGATCTTGCAGGAGTTGTCACAGAAGACTAATGATCAATGCCCTTGTTTGATTGATAGAAACTAGTTTTTGTCTTGAAATCATACATGACCAGTCACAGAAGTACAAAAAATTAACCGCAGCTTAGGCACTGGAGCATAGGCAGAAAATACTACATTTGATATTCAAAAGATTGTAGCATACAAAAGGGGGGAGAGAAAACGGGGCACTCAGTACAGCAGAGGTGGTCATACTTTACCCAAATACTTTGAGGACTGTATTGGTAAGATGCCAAGAGCCAAAGGGCTGCACTGAATTTGCATTAAATGGAGCAGATGGCATCAGCTGCCCTCAACTTTAATGCTGAAATGTGGCCTACAGAGCAAATCTGTACAAAACTTTTCTAATTAAATCTGAAACAACATGCCTCATGTATTCCCCAGTAGCATAGCCTTTCTGGTGGCATTTCTGCAATTCCATTTCCAGAACCGGCTAAGAGAGGATATGGCAGAAGTGCAGATAAATGAAAAAATAAGAACATACACAGACATAGAACCTTTTCCAAAATGATTTGTTGAAGCACCAGATGACAATGAGCAGACTAGAATTAATCTCCATCATTCTATCCAAGAAAGCATTCTTTGTAACAAAAATGAATTAGTGTATTTATTAAATGTGAACTTCTGGATGCACCAGGCTGTTACAAGTGATGTCTGCTCAGAGGTAGAACAAGGGAGAACTGTATTTCAAGTCAGCTCTAACACAGAAACTCAGAAAAAGTTACTTAGGTTTTGTACTTTCAAATTTCTCTGTATGTAAAAAGAAATAATCTAGAATAGTCAATAAACCATGCTTTAGCTATGTTCATGCACTTCATTGACAGACTGTGAACATTTCCCACAAGAATTAAACAGATGACACCATAAATAATTCCATTACACCAACAATTTCTGACAGCAGCTGTTAATCCACTCGGTGGATTTCAATAGCAGATAATAGTGCTTATCAGTTATGAAACCTTCCCACTTTTATTTTCTATGATCAACGTCTCAAAATACTTTGTTTTCCTATTTATACTCTTTCCAAATGCTTCACTTAAATACACACTTTCATTATCCTTGCTTCTTGTAAGAAATGAGATGAAAGTGCGTATCCATGTTAAGTAGCATTATTAACAGTAATTACTGGACATGTGAAATAATTTACATAATAGTCATAGCAGAATCCTGCATCTGCTCAGATTATGTGTAAACATATATATGAAGAATAAAATGAGGTGGAATGGGTAACTAAGCAAAAGAAGAAATCTATTTTCATTCAATGACTTGCTGCAAGAACATTCGAGCCAAATTTTCCCTTGGTAGAATTCCACCAGCCTCAGCATTAAATAAGGCCTTTTTTTTTGTTGTTGCACAATGGACAGAAGGAATATGGCTTTTTTTTTTTTTTTTTTTTTTTACAAATAAGTGCATGAATTTACTGATCAATAAGGTAATTGAGTGAGGAAAGAAGAAGAAGAAAAAAAAGATTGTGTATTAAAAAATTGATTTTTTGCACATAGATCCCTGAAAGAGTGTTAACGATTAGTTTACTGCACTTTATTGTGTCCTAAAAATGCCTACTTTAACACATAGTAATATTCACAGAATCACTGAATCTTAGGAGTAATAAAGGATCTGTGGAGATCATATATCCAACCCTCCGGCTAAAGCAGATCCCCTGGAATAGGTTATGCAGGAAGATGTCCAGGCCAGTTTTGAATATTTCCAGAGAATGAGGCTCCACATGTTTCTAGGCAACCTATTCCAGTGCTCTGTCATCCTCAAAGTCAAATTTTTCCTCATGTACAGACGGAACTTCTTATATTCCATATTATATCCATTGCACCTTGTTCTGTCACTGGACACCACTGAAAATATTCTGTCCCCATCCTGTCTCACTCCAATTCATAGGAGTGAGAAGAGGTTCTATGATATATATATATATACCTGGCGTGAGATTAAGAAACAACTGCTCAAATGTTGGTCTGACCAGTTTATTATAAATCCTAATCAGGGAGACGGGGAAGGGAAGAATGGCGAAATGGAGACTATTATGAATTAGGGTGATGGAGAAGGGAAAGAGGGTGATAGAAAAGATAGGCCGGAAGCAAAAATGCATAAAGTGGGGATAATCACCACCAGGATCCAGCTGCGGTCCTGTTGCACACCATTTTGGTGGCTGGTATTTACAGTAGCAGGCCCATCCATCAGCATGCAGGCATTCCATAGTGAGAGATCTGATGGCAGACACCTTCTTGTTCTTCGTCATGTGTGTCTCAGGCCATGAGGAATCTTGACAGAAACCTTTTGGGGGAGAGCACCAGCAGCAAGGCCACCCTTAGACAACAAGAAGGTGCAGGAACAGAGTATGTCCAGAAGGGAGAGGGGCAGGACATGAGACTTGTCATGTTCAAAAACCCCCTTCTTCATGAGGAATCTGTTGCCAGAAAACCTAAGCTCATAGTTGTAGGTCCCATTTTATCCTTCTTCTTCTGCCAGTGAGGCATTACTGGGTGCTTGGGTAAGAGTCATGTGCAGCACCCCTGAGAGGGCTATCTCCCTCCAGATAAGCCCACGCAAAAGACTCTTCCTGGCTTTTTTAATGTGGCTTTTCTCTCTCAGTTCCCCTGGACTTGTCCATTTGTGTCCCTCAGACAAAGGATTTCTCAACCTTTGCCCAGGACTTGCTTGGACTTGTTCATCTGTGTCCCCAGCAAGCTCTGAGGCAATGGTATATAAGAATAATCTCTTACACATCCATTTGACTCCCACCATTCATAAGCATTTTTCAACAACTTTTTTTAACACTTTTCATATTCCTCTTCAGTCTTGTCTTTTCCAGGCTGAACAGTCTCAGTCTCTCAGAATTTCCTCATGAAGAAGATGCTCCAGTCCTCTCATCGTCTTTGTAGGCGCTTGCTGGACTCTTTCCAGAAGTTCAAGAAAGAACAAAAGAGCCTGAAACTGGAAGCAGTACTCCTGTTGTTACTTCATGGCTTTTGACACTTTCCCATAACATTCTTGTAGGTAAGCTTAACAAGTGTGACAAAGACAAGTGCACATAGATAACATTTGATAACTGACTCTGTCTCGCTCCAATTTGTAGGAGGGAGGCAAGGTTCTTTGATATGTGTATAC
>JAPSGF010000121.1:968758-990976 GCA_035772895.1 Perdix hodgsoniae | reverse complement strand
AAGGAAGGAAGGAAGGAAGAGGGAGAGAGGGGGGGAAGGGGGGAGGGGGGGAGGAGGGAAGTAGATACACAGCTAGAAAAGCCAGATCGACAGATCATATCTATTTGTACCTAGCAGGAGAACAGGTATCTCTCAAAGCTCTTTTACCTCATCTGACCAAAATCAAACAAAGAACTCAGCCAAACCCTCCAGAGTAGGATCTGAGGGGTAGAGGAATCTCCAGAGTATGGAGTTGAAATGGTATTCTACTAAGGAAATGAAACAGCCCTTGGTTTTTCTCTGATGAAGGAAATGACCTGTTTGCACAGGTGATTATTACCCTAAAGTGAAAATATGCCTGCAGGTATTTTCTTCCTTTTGTTGTTGTTGTTGTTTCTTTGTTTTGATTATTTTAACACAAATTAAACTTCTACCAGAAGAAAAGTTCAACAGGGAGGAACAAAAGATAAGTCTTTATTTGAAATCTGTTTTCTTTATCCTCTGCTCTTCTCCTTTTTTCATAGCTTTTCTTTTCATAACTTTTCATAACTTTTTATAACTTTTCCATTATTTCTAGTATTTTCATATAAGTGATCTACCTTTGTATATTTATCACTTTGGGCTGATGATTACTTCATTAAATGATCATCTTCAGAGCTGTGAAAAGTGGAGGGTATTTAATGCAGCTATGATTTTTTGTCTGACCATTTCAACATCCAGGAGAATCAGACTGTTCATTTGTCAAGGCTAACATTTACTTGATGTAACGTCTGCATGGCTAACAAAATGCTTATACAATCAATCAATAAGTTATGTTGTCTTTCTGTGGTGTTATGATAGTAGTGCTCCTTTCCTGCAGTTTCTTTCTTACCACACGTCAGATGAATCTAAAAACCTTAGCTTGTTTTTCTTTACTTAAAAACCCTGTGGCATAACTAGACACATGCACTAGATTCACTTAGCTGTGTAATTGCTGATCTTTTTTGCAAATGCATCTGAATATATGATTAGGCATGAACTACAGTAATCTACTCACTGCATTCAGACAATTTTTTTATTATATTTCTTATTTCAATTACACATAGTCCAAAACTCCACTTATACGTTTTGATTTTAATAGTGATTTCATGTATAAGTTTTATAGAACAGATGGAGATCAACTCAGAGATCTCATCCTCTCTTTAGACTTAACAGTTCAGAGGCACCCAAGCATTTCTTCTATGTGTGATTCAGCAGAGCCCACCCACATTTTCTCTGTATGAATGCTCCTTATGCACTTATGCACTATTTTGAAGAGTGAATAGAACTGTAGAATAGCTTATACTTGAAGGGATCTTAAAGATCATCTAGTTCCAGCCTCCTCTACTATGGATAGAGTTGCTACCCACTAGGTCAGTCTACTAGGAGTCCATACTGCTTGGCCTTGACTGCCTCCAGGGATGTGGCACCCAAAGCTCTTCTGGGCAACCTGTTTCAATCCATCATCCTAACCTGAATTTCTTCTCTTTTATTTTAAAGCCATTCCTCTTTGTTCTATCTTTTTCAGGCTGTGTAAGAAGTCAATACTCCTCTTGCTTATAAGCCCTCCTCAAGTACTGGAAGTCCACAATGATGTATCCTTGGAGACCTCTTTTCTACAGTCTGAACAAGCACAGCTCCCCAAGCCTTTCTTTATAGGAGAGGTGCTCCAGCTCTCTGGTTATCACTGTGGTCCTTCCCTCTGCCCAGTTCAACAGTTCTACACTTTCATGTGCTGGATGCAATATATGTCCTTTCATTGAAGGTCAAGCTTATCTTGTTCATAATACAAAAGAAATAACCACCTTATTGATTAAAAATTGGCTCTGTAACTTCAGGTATCTAGGGAACCAATATTTAGTCTGCCCCTCACTGTCAGTAACTAAAAGTTCACCTTCCACAGTACAATTTCATTTTGTCAGAGCTGAATCGTGCTGAGACTTGTAGGTAACTCACATCAGTGGCACATCCAAGTTGTGTAGCACTAACACAGAGCACAGATAATTGAGTAGTGAAATAATGATCTTTTTGATGTCAAAGGGAATTTTGCCATGCTGATTATAGTAGAATGAGGATCTTATTCTTCACATTCGCAAATTGTGTCTTTAAAATTCTTGAGGACTTAATAAAAAATAAATTTAAATGAAAAACACTAGGATTTCTGTGGCTGCTTCTACTTTATTTTCTTTTTAGAGGAAAAAAAAATTAAAAAAACAAATAAATAAATAAATCCTTATGCAAACTTTAACCTTACAAATCTAAAGCATTACTTAGTTACTATGTTTGTAATACTTTTGTACCAGATTATCCATGAAAATAAATAAGTGTATTTAAGATTAGTGAGCTGTACTGTTTTATGCCAACAGCTGCTGAATATTTGGCTCATTATTTTTAACATTATGTCATCTTCTCAGAAATCTGAAAGTTTTGGAGAGATGTTTTATTTTCAAAATGAAATCATAGACATACTGTCTAATGATTCTTTCTAGGGAAGAGCACTACTCTTCAGCAGTGGCAAAAATGAGCCTTAAATAAACTCTAGTTTTACATTGCACTTGATGTTTTTTAACACCAGCCAGCCAGTCTCCCATGAATTTAAATGTACCTGCAGCAGGGAACAGTAAGTGGGTCTTCTACCCGTGGATACTAACACATTAACTGATTATATATATAATGCTTTGTATCTCATATCAAAACATTCTGTTGAAAAGAAAGAAGAGTTAAATGTTGTGTAGATATCAACTTTTTTTTTTTTTTTTTTTTTTTAAATAAATTCATCCAGGAAGCCTCTTTATAAGGCAGATCCACACAGAAACTTAGATGGTTAGTTTAACATACTGAGCAAGGTAGGTATGTAATCTCAACTTAAATCCTAAAAGTTGTCATTATTCCTTAATTTTACAAATATTTTTCATTCATTAAGCCCAAATAGCATGAAAATAAACCAGTTAGAACTATTTGTCTTCAGGTCCAAGTCTTAATTCCAGAATATTTGACTTCTGAAGAACATTAAAGATAGACCAACAAAAGCTACAGGTAGATTATGTGACTGAGCCCTAAGTACATTTCAGAAAATCTGGCAAACTAAAATTACTATGCTTTGCTCTATTCTGACTGTCATTTAGAGTAATTAAATCCTGTGCCTTCTGGAGTGCTGGGCTTGTCATGGAAGAGAAGTCAGAGAAATTGGTTGCTTTTAATAAAAAGGCAGCTATTATTTATAGAAGCTGCTGAACAAAGATAACTCAGGAGCAATGTGGCTAACACTGTCTACTTTGACACAACCCAGGATGTTAAAACATAAGTACATAGTTTTTTGATGTATATTATCCTGTTTTATTTCCTTATTGAAGGAATTGCTAATGACTGGATTTTATTCTGACCATTTCCCATTTAAAAAAAAAAAAAAAAAAATTTCATCTAAAGGCCATATTTCCATATTGCCAGCGCTATCATACACCTAACAAATGGAGCTTTCAACAAGAAGTTAGTGTTGATGACTAAATCCTTAAATGATCTTGTCTGATGCTGTAAAGTTTATCAGGCTCAAGAGCTCTTTTATAAGAGATTAAGAGATTCACTCACCAAATCATAGCTCTTGTCCTGTTTTAGGATGTTTGAATTTCTAGATGATGCCTAGATCTTAGCCACTGTCTATGTGCTGACCAAAGCTGTGAGGGAGTGTGGGAATCCTTCTTTGTTTTCTGTCTCAAAGCTTGCTTCCTGAGGTATTTCTTGTGATAAGACTCTGATTGATTTGTTGAGGAGGCAAGTGATGTGTGCTACCATGTGACAATCAACATCACTTTTTGGACATTTGAGAGCCCCTTCTTCCAGAGCTGCTTGTGTCTGGAAGAGAGTGCACAGGAGTGTTTACTGGTGGAAGATCTGGCCTGTGACTAAATATCTCCAGCTTGGTATGGGAAAACTGGGGAATGATACGATCATGTTCTGTGAAAAACAGGATGCAGATGGGCATCTCTGCTTCCTCTTATCTGCTGGCAAGTCCTGGAAGATGGGGACAAAAGAGTTTCCGCTGAGATCCCAAAGCTGGAAGCTCCAAGGAGAGCTGACTCAACCACTTTGGATTTGAGCTGTCACTCCAAAGACAGCTGACTCGACCACTTTGAAAGCACTGAAAAGGGGCCATCATTGCCATGTTCGTCACCGCCGTCATCAACAGAACAACACTGCCCGACGACCCACCACTTCTGAAGATCAGTGACTGAACTATGAACCATGCTGGATCCATAGTGGTGACTATCTCCCTTCTTGCTTCCTATAAAGACTCCTTGCTTTTTCTTTCCTATCTTTTCTATCACCCTCCTTCCCTTCCCCATTACCTTAATTCATAATAGTGTCCGTCCTCCCCTTCCCCATCTCCCTAATTAAGATTTGTAATAAACTGGTTGGACCCACATTTGAACTGTTGTTTCTTAATCTCACACCAGGTATACAGATATTAAAAGAAGCTCCTCTCCCTCCCATAAATTAGAGCATGACAGGGAGTTGCTATGATCCTGCACTACAATGGACAGTGGATCAATAGATTTTTTCTCCTGTTGTTTGGCATGGTACTTTTTGACCCTTAATGAGTTACAGTTGCTAGGTTTTTTTGTTTGTTTGTTTTTTTGTTTTCAGTGAAAGCAGTTTCTTCACAGGTCTTGACTCTCTACAACTTCAGTGATCAATAATTGCCCATCAGTGAGTTGCGGAGTCCTGGATTCTCTGCATTCAACCTGTTCCCATACCTTTTGCTCTGTCCTACATTTAAATTGACACGACAACAAGAAAAACCTGGTGCCATGTCCAGGTACATATGACAACTTCTCGTAGAAAGACAATAAATTAAAAATGCCAAACTGTAGACAGCTCAGCTAGTAGAAGTATTATGTTCCGCTAACAGCACTAGTTGTGCTATTTTTCTAGGTCATTACATATAAAATTGATTACACATTTATGTTATATTAGTATGTTTATATGTGGTTTCAAAACAAACTATTAGTAAAATAGTGTACTCCTTTCATGGATGCCTTAGATCTGCATTCACCCAACATACATTCAAATTGTAAAACAACAATTTCCCACTGAAAATCAAAGACCAGGTGCTACTAGCTGCACAGCATTTTCAGCAGGAGGTAGTCTGAGGAAGAACTGAGGCTTATATATTAATCAAGAACAGGATAAGCCCATGATGTTCTTCCAGTTACTGTCCCTGTTTTTCCGGAGAGTTCTATACACTCTCTTCCTTGCAATATTTATCAGGGAAAGACTGTGATCAGTCCTTAGAAGGAAAAGAACCATTATGAAAACGATAAACAGGAATATTTCTATAACAATTTGACATCACTGCAAGGTTTGTTTCTTTACTCAGTAGCAAGAAAATTGTAGGATTTAGCTGAGGAGTCTCTACTGCACAGCAGCGTGTCGTGATACAAGAGTTAAGATGGAAATCAAATGACCTGTGTGGGATAAAAAAAAAACACATGACAAGGGCCTTTGCTTTTGTCAGGATGGCATAGGGTCACAGGATAAAATAATATGAGGTCATTCTTTAAAATGAAACAAACAAACAAACAAACAAACAAAAGACCCAAAAAATTATAATTGAATAAAATTAGAGCCAGATGTGACTTTAAATTCATATAATCTTCCTTTTTCTCCTTTAGATGGAGTTATAAATCATAATTTATCTGTATGCTAGAGATGGCTTTGATGAAAAAAAGCTCTAAATTGTGGTGAGAAACACTTTTTTCAAGTTTGATATTGAGAGCCTTTCTCTCTTCTCTAACTTAGAAAGAAGCTGCTGTGTCCACTTGTTTTATTTGAGCAGTCTAAGTTCCAGGGGGAAGCTGTAAATCTTCTGAAATGACTCAGGGGTCTGCCAAAAGTTTTCTCAGTTTTAGAGAGTCAGAACTGTTCCTTCCAGAAGGATTTGGTGTGCTTTGGCTAAGAGCAAATTAATTATTTTAAAAGTAGAAGAGCGATATAAGAAGTGTTTCCATAAATTGTAGTGTTTTAAATTCTACCTCACCACAATATCATAGAAAACATTGTCAGATTTGTTTATTTAAAAATGGAGGACAGTATAATCCATAGGATAATTTATGTTATCCGAATATCAAAATTCTGTCATACCATAGTTTACAAATAATAACTAAAATTTCAAAATCCAGATTCTGAACCAAGCTTCTCACATCATAGTCTCTGCCTCAACTTTATGTTAAAAAAAAACTTCCTTGCAGAGGCTCTTTTTAAACTACAACAGTCCAGTGAATCATGGTGTTATTAATCAATTTGCATCTTCTAATTGCATCTGTACATATGACAATGTTCCTGTCAGTTACCATTATAATATACTCTGTTTTGATGGAAGAAGGACTTCAGGTTCATCTGAAAAACAGTAAGAAAGTTGTGTGGTGCTTGGTGTGCTGAGTGGATTGAGTGGATAAGAGATATATTTTTGGTCTTGTTTCTCAGGCCAGATAAGGGCTTAGTACAAAGTTCCAGGCAAATGTCTAAAGTACCAGAAAGTAATCCAGTTAGTTCTCCAGACTAATAAAAATTGTCAGTGTTATCCTCACAAAGCTGAGGATGTTTATGTTGGCATGGTTTTGCGTGAGAGTATATATATGTATATATATTTGATTTAATAATGTTACACTTATCTCATTTTTGTTTCCTTATGGAGAGAACACTGTTGTTTTGTTTTATTATTTTATTTGAATTTTCTCTGCACATCTGTAACACACGAACTTCTGATAGAGCTGGGGAAACTGTGCTTTTAGATGATCGTGTAATACTTGCTTGAAATTTGAAACAAGTTCTCAGTGACTAGGTTAGCCCCTAATCTGTGCTTGTTTTCTGCAGTTATTGTAGTTAGTGAGTTTGCTGGCTGGGGTGTTCTCATGAACAGCTAATTTCAGGCAACTATTAAAAATTACAAACAGAAGGTGAATTTCACAAAATGCTGTTATATGCAATGGAACTCTGAATTAAAGAGTTGTGGTTTGCTTATCCAATCAGAAAAATATATCATATGATTTATGTGTCTGGACACACCATTTTGAATTTCAGATTTTAGCTTTTGTGTTCTTACAACCATCTGCTCACAAAATAAATTCATGCTGTCCTTTTATCAGAAGAAAAAACACGTATTTTTGGTAAATAGTTTGGAACAATTGATAGAGGAAGGAAAAATGTTTCCAGATTGTACAATTCCTTCTGCAGGACTTGTAGGACACATTCATTGTTATGCTTTCTCAGCATATAGTATAATATTTTGCTCATATTTCTTAGTTTTGACTAGATAACGTCATTGACATTCCCTGTGACATTCTGTCATGGGAAGTTTATACTTCCCAGGTGATTAGTGTTTATCTTTCAAGGAATTTATGTCTGGATACTAGATTTTTCCTGCTTTCCATCTTTTGATTTCCAAATGTTTAACCATTGCCTTGAGCCATAGCTTGTTTGAAAGTATCCTTAATATAGTACACATGAAAAGAAAAATTAAGGTGCCCAATACACTGAAAGAGTGGAGCATGAAGGGCGGACGAAAGTCATCCTGCAGATTGATGGCTACTCAACTGCTTTCTGCATCTTTGGCAGAATGTGAGGACGCAGCTAGTTTTCTTCTCACCTCTCCCAGAGGCTGCTGTGCTAGCCAAGTAACTACTTGCTTTGTTCTCTTTGGAAGCTCTGGCTCCAGAAGTATTTTTTTCTAGGCACTTAAAGGTCTGCACAGAAAAACAAATTAAAATTAGAAGATGTAATGCTAACATTTTTTTTTTATAATCTCAGATGATTTATCTAGATGGACTTGACTGGACTTTTATATATATATGTATATATATATTTGCACATCTGAAAAGACCACATCATACAATATAAGCAAAGTTATGATTAACCTGCATTTGTTTGTATCTGCTGTTAAGTGGCTTTTTTTCACCAGCACTGCAAGATGCTTTCCCTGTTGTATGATTAGAAGATGTGATAAATTAACATGAACGTTCAGCACTGGATAGAAGATTTATAGCAGAGTTGTAATTTTAATGTGGCTTAATCTGTGTGACATACTTAACCATGAGAAAGTCCCTTTTTAATGTCTGAAAACCTGTATACATATGGTAATAAAACATGCTAAGATGCAGTGGCAGTATTTTGAATGGGCTTTCCTTGCAAGCATTTGTCACACAACTTTGCTTGCTTTAGGGCTCTGATCACACATAGATCAAGGTGAAGAAGTGCAACACTTTAGAGAGAGTTGCACTAGAATGGCCCAAGAAAGATGTGCAGCAATTCAGAGAACTTTAATTCTGTTTATATTTCTTCTGCTTATCTGGGAGTCACTTCACATCTTACTGTTGACTCCAGCTTATCATGAAAAGCACTTCAAGCCCCACTGATGTTAACTATTATTGTCAGATCTATCTAAGACTGTTGTCATTACTTAAGTACAATGCTTCTTATCATCATAAGCTTTTCAATATCACTTTATAGTAAACTTCCTTGACTTACGGACAATCCCCTTTTCTTCTGGAACAGCTGATACTCAGTGACTTCCTCTTAGTTCTTCACCTCAATCTCATAGGGTGTAGGAGAAGTCCATAAAACCTAAAGATTTTTCGTTTGGGATACTGTATTTGTTGATTTTATTTTATCTTTTTATTTTGCAGAATTCAGTTGGCAGTCTGCAATTATCTGTAAAAATCACAGATGTTTGTTGTGTAAGCTCCCTGGAGCTTCTGAAAATCACACTTTTTTTTCTGCAGCAGGTGATATACACAACCGCATGAATCCTTCTTTGTTTTTGTCTCAGAGCTTGCTTCCTGAGGTATTTCTTGTGATAAGACTGACTTGTCTACAAGATTAGTGATGGGTATTGCTGTGTGGCAATCAACATCTCTGTGTGGACAATTTTACATTTGAAAGCATTTCTTTGGAGCTGTTTTCCTTTGGAAGATAGAACTCAGGACTGCTTATCAGCGGAAGACCTAGTGACCAAATAACTCCAGCTTGCTATGGGAAACTGGGGGATGATGCCATTGTATCCTTGAAGGCAAGATACAAGTTGGTGCCTCCCTGCTCCTTCTTATCTGCTGGCAAGGCCCAGAAAATGGGAACAAAAGAAGTTCCTGCTGAGATCCAAAAGTCAGAAGCTGTCACTCCAAAAAGAACTGACTCAACCACTTTGTACTTATAAATTAGTTTGTACTACTATTGGAAAGAAGTCACCTTCAGTGCCGTGGTCACCGTCACTGTCAATGGAACAACACCCGATGACCCACCACTACTGAAGACTGAACTACGTATCACCCTGGATCCATGGTGGTGACTATCTCCCTCTTGCTTCCTATAAAGACTCCTTGCTTCTTTCCTATCATTTCTATTGCCCTTTTTCCTTCACCCTAATTTGCAATAGTGTCTATCCTCCCCTGCCCTATCTCCCTGATTAAGATTTGTAATAAGCTGGTCAGACCAACATTTGAACTGTTGTTTCTTAATCTCACCTTGGATATACAGATATCAAAGAACCTCCTCTCCCTCTTATAAATTGGAGTGAGACAGCAACTCTTGGTGATAGCCAGTGTGCTAGATCTGATGAAGAAACTAAGACAAAATGCTTAGATACAGCTGTGCATTAGGGCATAAATTTAGATGAAAACAAATGCTCAAGAAACACTGATGATAACAAGAACCCACTTAAATCACTGCAATAAGCTGTTAGATACTCAAATACTTATAAAAAAGAAAGTTATCTTCCAAACAACAATTTTATGGACAACCTCAGATCCTACCTTAGAGGGGTCAGGATACTGAGAGATAAAGATGTGCTAATATTTTCACTCTTCTGGAAGTCTGATACTGAACAGAAGCTCTGCATAAATTGTATCTAACTGTTTTAGCGTGTATGGGACATTCTTTTACTTAAGAGTATACAGTGGATGCCTAAGCAATGTAATACTGATGATAACCTGATTTTGTACACCAGAGGAAGGCTGGAAAATAGCCAGACAAACTGAGCTCTTTGTTCAACCAAATTCTCCCTTCACACTACCTCTTTCTATAGAACTTTGGTTAAAATATTTTCCCATCCAGACATGTGCAATTCCCATGTGCAACTCCCAGTGCTGTCAAAATATGCCAGGCAAATCAGCACTGAACTGGTTCAGTTGAGAGAGCCAATTCCAAAGGTCAGGCTTCTTATTACATATCCAATGCTGCTGATGTGGGTGATCAGCTCAAGGATATGTACAGAAAAGAGACAGAGAAGAAATGCTTGGGGACTTTGAGATCTGATTCATAGACAGTAGAATGTCCAGAGAAAGGAAGTGAGTTTGTTAGAGCTCTGGATATCATGTGCAGGTTGCTTTGTATCTTCTTAAATCCACAAGATCTTGTTTATTCACTTGCCTTGGTGAAATAGCTATACTGCTGTTATTATTTGAAGCCTGTCTAGGCGGGACGCATTAATTTGACCCCCGCTTCTAGCATGGGATTTCACTGTGTATCAGAGGTTGCAGAGTCTGGGTGTAGGATTCCACAGAAGAGAGCAGGAATGAGATTTAGGAAAGATGCAAGAAGCTGAACTTCCTATCCCATTTCATAGTTCTCCTATCACTTTACCAGTCATGCCTTAATCAATGCAAAGATGATGAATCAGCTGTTGGTCCACCCTCATGGACTGCTAATCAGACCACCACGAGCGCAGATAATCACTAAATGCAGCTGTAGGAGCATTTTGGGAAGCATTATGGAACATCCTGTTTACTTCAATCCCTGATACGAGACTGATGAAAGATTTACCACAGCTAATATATCCATGATTGTTAACACTGGTCAAACTAACAGTTGTAGAAGAGAAAATAAGTCAAAGTGTTTTTATAACCTTTGGCAAGGCAAATATAGGACCACCTCCTGGGGATCTCAGCTTCTTGCTCTAAGTGACTACATCACTTGCCCAGCTCTTTAGTTGTCCTGAGAAATTACTGTGCAGATGCTAGAGGACCAAAGCTTGTTCTTGAAGTTTAGTTAACTGGTGACTTTTTTCCTTTCCAAGAAGCACTAGATTTTTAATGCAAATTTTCTACTTCATATATAAAATCTTGGACAAATGACATGCCTCAGGGATTAGTGGAGATCAGAAGTAAAGAGAATAAAAATTAGGAAACAAATAAATATACTTTAAACTGTGGCAAGTGGAAAACTTCTTATTTACAATTTTCTTTGCTGCCTATCTTTTCTCTCCTTCTGCACATTTGCATATTTTCTACATGACAATATGTAGAAAATGTCCAATTCTTAATATATTTTCACTTGAAGAGAAGGCAAATAAATGCAAAAATTAACACCTACCTTGTAAATTTCTGTCCCAGGGATTTAACAGAACTTTTGAAAACTGAGGGGGGAACAACTGTTTCTGAGGATGGATGGTGATAGCACAAGGGGGAATGGTTTTAAATCGAGACAGGGGAGGCTTAGGTTAGATATTAGGAGAAAGTTTTTCACTCAAAAGATGGTGACACATTGGAACAGGTTGCTCAAGGAAGTTGTGGATGCCCCATTTCTGGAGCCATTCAAGTCCAGACTGGATGTGGCTCTGAGTAGCCTGGTCTGGTGGTTGGCAACCCTGCACAAAGCAGTGCATCCAGTCGAAACTAGATGATCTTTGAGGTCCTTTTCAATCCAGGTCATTCAATGATTCTATAATTCCATAATTATGATCCTATGTATTGGAGTTATTCATTGGTATAATTTACAGGAACTTCTCAACATTTCATTTCCATTGTTCTTTTTTTTTTTTTTTTGCCTCATGTTTTCATTTTTTATCTTTTTTATGTTTTCTCCACAAAATTCTTTGCAATCTTTGCAAAAGGACAAGCTTATACTTTTTGAACTATTGCTGTGTGTATGTGGAAGGGAGTTCTACAGGTTTTGTTTGGTTGGTTGTTTTTTTAGCACTCAATCAAAAAGGAATACCACATAAATTTACGACTGGCCATTAAGAAAGTCAGGTTGATCTCAAGGAAAGCTTACATGCATGTCACCAGATGTAAAGATAATTTCAGCAGCATTCCAGAAAAAAATGGGATCTGAAAGGCAGTTGAGAACTGTCTCTGTTGCTTTTAAATGTGTACTTTGATTTTAAGAACTAATCACTGCGGTTAACATTGCTTCTGATAGATCTCATGTTAAAATCAATTCAAGTGAAAATGGTTACATTTAGAAATCCACATTTTTTTCCACATGGTACGTGCACATATATTCATGCATACATAAACAAGCAACTAAACTATGTCTTTTGAGTAGTAGAAAGCTAAGTTGTCTTAAAGAAAACTCAAATCTTGGCTCTAAATTTCAAGACCAGAAAAAGAAAAGAACATGCAGTGAGCTTGTGTATTTGACATCAAATCTGGAAACCATCAGTTAAATTAGCTCATGTGTGAGATGTGGTAAAGACTTGAACTTTGGCACCGTAGTTGAATTTTGTGGTTACTGTACCAAAATGAAGCCAAATTGTAATATCATATTGAGATGTCAGTGTTACAGGGGACAGATTTGGTCCTCAGTATGATACAATCATTATGTACTACTCATATTCTACTTTACTTTACACTGCTTTTACATACAGACAATTCCATAGTTTCAGAATCATCTTTAAGTCTTTAAGTCTTCAGTAATGTCTAAGTAGTTAAAAACAAACAAACAAAAACTTTAAATTATCTAATTAATTAAATTAATTAATTAAAATCTCTATAAAAATAAAATGACATAAAAATATGTAAAAAATTGAGGATAGATGAATATCCTCAATCCTGAAATGGATTTAAGGTAGTAAGTTTGGACAAGAAATAGGAGCCTACATCTTATAAATATCATTGTAGAAATATTGGTTCTAGAAACCACACAGTTGACAGAGTCTTATCCCACTTCATGCAGAGATGTTTCCTGTTCAGCCAAACAAGAAAATTCAAAATTTAGATATCTTCATTGAACAGACAATATATCCTTTTTTGGAGGCCCAGATGTTTAGAAAACATTACACAGCTCAATTACCAGTGAACGAAGTTTCCTCTAGAGCCAGTTTCACCCAAAGCCTGGAACTTTGAAGGTAGATATGTCACAACAACAACAAAAAAATAAGATGTCTTATGTACAAGTAAAGCAGTTCATATAGTAAAAGAGCAAGAACTGTTTTAATGAAAACAAGGCAGAAAATCTGTGTTGCTCATTTCCTGGCTTTGCACTTTACAACTCCTGGCAAAGACTTTCCAGCTTAAATGGTCTACAAATGAAAAAAAAACACTTTCTGTCATGCAGAGGGACACAACAGAGAGCTTCCACCTAGACACAGCAGTGAACATAGTGAGGCAATTCCATCATGGCTAAAGTTGTGTTGCTCCTGTACATGTTATTGTATGACTCCTTTTGCATTCTTTGTTGTACATTTTTCATACTTTACTACTACCACAGCAGTCTCATAATATTCCATGCAATGTTCTGCTGCTCAGACACCAAAAGCAAGTCACAACAGTGGAACATAACAGATTGCATGAAATCAGATGACCTGAAAAATGATAGGAACCAGTTCTTGTGCTGTGTCCACATTGGCCACATGAAGTTTCACTTCATGCCGTGTATATGGGTATTTTCCCATTTCCTATGTTATGTATATATAAATGTATTACAGAGATGTTGACATCTGTGTTGTGCTTCAGTATGTGAACTCACTTGGTCAATGCTATGCTTTGTTATGTACTCTCTTGTCAAACTACTAATGTGCTTTACTAAATCAACATTATGTGAGTTTCACAGCATTGTTGAGAGGATCTTGTACTGTCTGATTCCCTACATGAATAATTTGCTGTAAGTTACATCTAGCTAAACAGTCCCTTTTTGGTTTTGTTCTTAAATGGAAGAATGAAGGAAGGAAAATATTAAACTTAGGAACTTCTGAAGTGGAAGGGAGAAAACAAAAGTAAGCCTCAGGAGCCCAGCACTTTCTTTGTTTGGTGGTGAATTATTGGAAAAATGCAGAAATGAGCAGTGGAAACAGAGCAAGGAGATTTGAAACAGAACTGTTTGTGAGCAGATAACAAGCTTTTACTGCATGAAAAAAAATGACAGTGCCAAAGGAGTTGAAAAGAACCTGGCATCATCAAACATGCCAGTTTGACAGTATCAAAAGCCTCCTTTTGCCAATCCTGACAAACCAGAGCAGTAACAGAGAAACAGGCAAAGCTTGTGAGCTGCTAGTTAACAGACACACTGGTGCTCAGAGTTCCACATGGCAATTACAGATCATCTCTCTTTAAATGTTTTGCATCAGGGTCTTGCTGCCTAAATTCTTTCTTTTCTGATCTATGTGACCTACACATGTACTTCTTTCCTCTTGATGCTGACATGATCACTAGTTGAAGCAAGAAAGAGCTGCGCAGCTCTGAAGAGGGAAATAATGTCTGTAACTACTGCAGATGAAATGCAAGATAAGATACAATAAGATAAAAATAAAAGCCTGTTTAGTGATCAGTTAGAAATAATTAGTGCAAAACATGAAATGTGGTACCATCAACGTCAGTCCAAACTCTGAATAATCAAAATAATTTTCATGGATTCAAACAACTTAAAAGCTAGCATTTTTAGAACACTACCTGAGCTCACCATTTTCCTCAACTGAGAAATGTAACTCTACAACTGGGAAAAATAAGATGTGCAATGAATTAGCTAGAGTTTTCACTGCCGCTATTGCAGTTGATACTAACCTGAAAGTAAAAAAGTACCGAGTCCCCTCCTTACCTCTGATGTTCCATTTTCCCTACTGCAAGTCCTTCTTTGAAAATGAGTTTAAAGGATAGTGAATGCAGGCAGGTAATTAAATTTAGATTTGGAAACTACAAGCCTTTATGTTAAAGTCTTTAAAGTGTCCCTTAACTTCTCCTTTTTATTATCAAAACAACGTTCACTGGCTGCTTGCTGTGTTAGGGTCATTCCCAGCTCCTGGAACTTGTGTTCAGCAATTCATTTTAGCCTAGAAAGCATTCCCTCATCTGTATGGTTCTAACTGCATTAGACTCTCCCCCATCTCTTTAAGGAAAGGACATGAAGTCATCTGGACCATGAGTGAACATCTGTGACATCAAAATATTTGTATTCTGCTATAAAAATTGGTATTTTACATCCTAATGTTTAAAACAAATGAAGAATTAAAAGTCCCAGCTTTGACAGTTAGGTCTTAATGTGGTTATTGACACCAGAATGACAACATCTGTGCTATTATAGTGGTACAACTGGCAATTTTTGTTCTCACAGTTCTTGAAACCATGTAATCTGACAATACAGTTATGCCTGACCAGAACAACTCATAAGTAGCAAGAGCAGCTCTGACTTGATTTTCCTATTCTATAACTTATAAAAATAAGTTGGCATTAAATATTACATATAACCCTCTTTCTTGGTTACAGCCAGCAAGTGTTTATAGCTCACCCAAATAAGGTGGGAATCTAGAACTACTTCATGACTTCTCATCATGTTACTGATTTATCTTGTATCAATTGTTCTAGCTAACATCACACCACTGCCTTTCCTGAGTATTCCCTGTGAAGACGGGATGAGTTCAAGGGCATTTGCAAATTGCTCTAGGATCTGTATCTGAGAAGCATTCCAAAAATCATCTGTAGATGTACCTGAACAAAGTTACACACTCACATCTGAATTTGAATTTTCAGCACAGTATTTTAGTGAAAATCTGAGTATGCAAATATTTCCATGACCATAGAATCATAGAATCATAGAGTCATAGAATGGCCTGGGTTGAAAAGGACCACAATGATCATTTAGTTTCAACCCCCTGATATGTGCAGGGCCACATCCAGCCTGGCCTTGAATGCCTCCAGGGATGGGGTATCCACAACCTCCTTGGGCGACCTGTTCCAGTGCGTCACTACCCTCTGTGTGAAAAATTTCATCCTAATATCTAAACCAAACCTCCCCTGTCTTAGTTTAAAACCATCCCCCCTTGGAATCACCATCCACCCTCATAAACAATAATTTCCCCCTCTTGTTTATACACTCTCTTCAAATATGATCATCGGATGGAAACCTGGGTACTCAGTAATGCTGGTGAGGCACTGGAATATGTTGCTCAGAGAGGTAGTGGCTATCCCATCCTTAAAAGCATTCAAGGTCAGGCAATATGGTGCTCTACAAAACCTGATATAGCTGCAGATGTCCCTGTTTACAGCAGGCAGTTGGACCAGATGACTTTTAAGTTCCCTTTCCAATTGAAATGATTCTGTGATTTAAAGAACAACTAAAGCTTAGTAGGCCAAAGCCAAATTCTAGATCATCTTCTGTAAGTCCATGTTTTTCGTTCTGTAATAGCGGGACTCCAATAACAATCATTACTATTTTTTTTTTCCCTAAAAAGATAGGTAGAATGTAAAACAGTGATGAAAAAAAATTGTTATTCACCTGCAGTTGTGAAAATGAAAAAGAAAAAGTAATCTCCAAAGTAAGGCTTGAAAACAGAGATGCTTTTGCATCTAACTTACAAAGAAATTAGGATCTTCGTGATATTTCTTGCTAAATGGAGTTCAATCTCTGAACATAATCTGAATAAGAAGAAAGGAAACAAAATTGGAATCCTATTTTTTATTTTATGTTCATGGCCAGGGTACTTATAATAACAGCATGTGGAAAAGAAAAGGTGTTAAAATGGAAAATAATTAAATAATACTGTATTTGGGTAATTATACTGCAATGGAATAATTAGTGATAAACTCATTACAGGATAACAGTTGCCATTACAAAAAGAGCATACTCGAATATCATCAGTTTTCAACAAAACTATTTTCTGAAAGGGGAAAAATGATTAAAAACTTCAGTTCACAAAGTGACTTTTATTTTGACAATAAATAACATATAAGTCACATTGTAAAATGAGACCCTTAATCATTTTCTGCCATGTTATTTGTCAAAATATAGACAAGAAAAAATGATCACTCATAAATAAATGGTAACTTTGCTATTTGTAGGATGGGGGTGTAAATGTAATGTTTGTAGAAGTTCTTAGAGGGAAAGGAGAGAAATAAATGGCCCAAATTTGGAGGGGTAAAAACAAAACAAAACAAAACAAAACAAACAAACAAACAAACAAACAAACAAACAAAACTGTAATAAACTTTGTTTGATGAAGCACATTGAGTATTCAAAATTTCATTCTTTGTGGAACCTGAGTGAAAATAACAATGGAAAATAGCAGTGGAAATTTATGTGTAGGATGTGCCTTTTTTTTTTTTTTTCTCCCTCTTAAATTTGTTGAAGCCTTTGAATCCTTTAGATAAACTGTGTACTGTAGAAGAAAGAACTTCTCAGTAAAATACCATTTTCAATTACGTTTTGGCAATGTGCAGTAAGGAAACATCCTCAATCAATAAGGCCCAGTATTTGCCAGTAGATGAGCACAATGTTATTCTCGAATTGAATGTTTTGGAGTTCAAAAAAATACTGTGAATATGACTTGAATTCTCAAATACTTCAACTGACAATTGGTACAGCTGTTGTTAACTTGGGGGAATTCCTTTCATTGCACATACAACATCAACCATCCCAAACAATCATGTTACAGACAAAAACTCTAACATGGGAAGAATCAATTTTCCTTAATCATTCTGTCTTTTCTATATCCACATAAAGTAAATAATTTAATAATACTATTTTAAAAAAAAGTAATGTCTAGATAGAATTTTACTTTATTATATTAAAACAAACAAACAAACAAACAAAAAAAACCCATGAAATTTACCTAGAAAGGAAAATAAGAAAATATGCTGTGTTAAGAAAAGGAGAAATGAAGGAATGTGGAACTTTATAGTGATTAGTCCATGGACCTTTGAATAGCATACACATACAAATTAATAATAATAATAATGATGATGATAAAAATTCCTTGAAAAAATGCAGGAATAGTAATTATACAGTACTCACTAAACAGTGAAGAAGTACATTAATAGCATTACATATGCTATACAGTTAGCCAAATTCAGTTTGTATAAGGAGCAAAATTCTTACACTTATGATGAAAGAATCAAAACTTAGGGGTTCTTGTCTTCAGCCAAAAATAACTGAATTAATAAGAATTTCACTATCAGTTGAAAAGACGTCAGGATTTAATGGTGTGTCATAACAGCTGTTTAGGACAGACTCATTTAAGGCTTTTTGTGAAGTAAGGTGAAAACAAAAGAAGGAATTGAAATCAGCACAGAAGCATGTCAGGGACAAGCTGGAGAAGAAATGCTGATGCTTGAAATTCCATTTTGAATTGTTCAAATCCAAATTATCTGTTTAACTGTTTCTAACATATTGAAGCTACATATAAATTAACGTGGGGAAATGCCTGAAGTGCAGAGAAGACAGCTAGCCAGTAAAATCTCAGTGTTGAAGTTGATAGGCATTCTGTCACAGATTTCAGGTGGGCCAGAAGATGCTCATGCATAATATAAAATAAATTATGTTTTTATATTATTGATTGCTACAGTCTTGTTGATTTTATTGCCTGCTAGGTAGATCAGAGTTCTTTGTCAATATATGAAAAAAAAAATCTTGGACCAGAGGACAGATGAATGAATGAGCTGTTCCAATGCATTCAGTTGACATGGACTTAAGGAAGGCTGCTGCTACATCACTCAAGGAGAAGCAGAGTCCATATTGCAAGTTTGGAGATGAATCGCGTGTTGGTTTCTCTGCATAGAATTCTGTAGCATACGTCTTTGCTGCCAGCCTAATTTTTAGAAGGAAATAAAAAGACTAAGTTGGGAAGACAGAATATTTCTTCTATCTCTGAGTTCACTGAGAAGTTTCAAGATGTTTTTAAATTTAACTTGATGAACCTATATCCTCTGAAACAACTTAAAAAACATAGATATTAAGTTTAAACCCAGTTCAAGCAACACAACTTCATAGCTTCCTCCATTTCTGCTGCTTCCATATTCAATGAATTTTGAAGATTCGGAGAATGAATGTATCCCCAAGGAGAGTTTCCCCTGGGTAGGTTAATTGCACTGGCCACAAATATGCCTGTGATACTCAGCTCTTTTTCAAAGCACTCTACCTCCAGGGCGGGTTGTATGGCCTTCAGCACTTGCATTTGTATTTTGTATCCATAAAGACTAATGATTCATGCAAGCTGGAGCTCGTCTGTTATTTCTCTTGAATAGTTCTTAGGCATTTTGTTTTCAGTGTAGGTGAACTTAAGCAACAAGAATGTTTTCATTTGCCTAGCAAGGAAAATGCATCTGCTAAAGATGTGTGCATCTTTTTTAAGTGTGTCAATTTATATGCAAAGTAGTTTTAACACTTGTGCCCATGGCCACCTGCCAACACCGCCTTCCGCTCCTCAGGTCTGGGCATCAAGACCGGAGATTCTTCTTTTCACTTTCTCTCTTTCTCTCTCCATCTCCAACCTAGCCCATTCCTATCTCTCACTTTATCTTCTGAACTGATTTGGAAAATAATATTCCCAATTTTACTCTGCAATATTTTAAACCCTTCCCGCGCAGATGGTTTCATAGAGGTCTGCATACAAATGAGTTCAGACACTCAAAAAAGCCATAGTCTATCATAAAGAGCAACAAAAGACATCTAAGACTTTTGCATAATGCAACACACATGGCATTCTTAGTGAGAAGGAAGCCAGGTCCTGCCTCGGCACTGAGGAATTCTTTCTCTTAATGTGATAAAGATTGATCCCTTTGGGTCATGATAGTGGTACATTAAGTGGAAAAAAGTAAAACCTACCTTCTGCCCATCTATATTTAACCTGACCTAGAAATGATAAGATTTCTGTTTTCACTTTTTTTCTCTTTACTTCATGACCACAGAATTTATCGTTTTAATGTTAAAAAGAGAAAGCAGATGCTATAGCTATTAACTTCTGGAATCAACTATAATCTTCCTATTAAATCCTTCCATCCAGGTACAGGCAATTATTTGCTTGATCTAAAAGTGTAGAAAATGTAGACACACAGGGTTTCAGAAAGTCCAGTTTAATAAGACAGGTGGGTAACTAATAATGTGGAAAATTACCTGCAGATTGAGATATTGGGAATGACTAATGGCCAAAACTAAGCGAGTAAATTAGTTGCAAAATGATACCATTTGCAGTAGTTGTGTGAGTAGGGGACTGAATGGCACAGTGGCATGTGGCAGTGATCTGAGCTTGAATGTGGCCCAAATTCAGGAAAACATGCCATCAACTTATGGCTTTTTTTTTTTTTAATTTATTCTTCTTCTTCTCATGTGCTCTGTGCTATTTATCTAAGATTTAATAACAAAGGCACAAAAGCATAGTTAGCTTTAAAAAGTTTAGCAACAAAGTTGTCATCAAGGTCAAATGAATTGAAACTGAATTTAAAACTCTGTTTGTTTTAAAAATCAAACAAAAATCAGATAAGCAAAAAACATTTGGTTCACTGGGAATACTAGAGGTATTTGCTCATGTGTAGCTGTCTATATCACAGATGTTTACAGGAAGCAAAGTGAATCTTTGTGCAACAAGTTCCCAGAAAAAAAAAAGTTGTTTTATTAGAAAAGGTAATTAAAAAAAAATAACAAGAGTAATTTCTTATAGTCAATTAAAAAGAATATACCAAGAGTAAAAGAAAATAAATAAATAAATAAATAAAAAGATTAAATTGCATCCTACAGGAGTTGTGCTCCTAGTACTTGTAACCTTCATCCCTTGTTGGAAATGCTGTTCCCCTCTGATTTGCTCTCCGCACTCCTCAGGCAAACACTCCCTTAGGAACCACTCTGGATTAGCAGAGATCAACTCTTTTAAACTGTTTAAAATCAGATTAAGTGATTTTTACAGGAACAAAACTATTTTCTGCAAAGCCATTTGAGTGCGCTGTCACCAAATTTGTGGATGACACCAAGGTGAGTGGTACAGTTGATACACTGAAAGGAAGGGAAACCATCCAGAGGGACCTGGATAGGCTGGAGAAATGGGCCTATGAAACCTAATGAGGTTCAATAAGGCCAAGTGCAGGGCCAGGGCAATCCCAGGTATTTGTACAAAATGGGAGAAGAACCCTTTGAGAACAGCCCTGCAGAGAAGGATTTGGGGGTCCTGGTGGATTAGAAGCTGGACATGAGCCATCAGTGTGCACTTGCAGCCCAGAAGGCCAGCAGTGTTCTGGGCTGCATCAAAAGAAGAGTGGCCAGCAGGGAGAGGGAGGTGATTGTCCCCCTCTACTCAGCTTTTGTGAGGCCACATCTGGAGTACTGTGTCCAGGCCTGCAGCTCCCTGTACAAGAAAGACAAGAAGCCCTTGGAACAAGTCCAGAGGAAGACCAATAAGATAATCAGAGGGCTGGAGCAGCTCTCCTATGAAGAAAGCTTGAGAGAACTGGGCTTGTTTAGCTCGGAGATGATAAGGCTCTGGGCTGACACCACTGGCCTTCGAGTATTTGAAAGGAACTTATAAACAGGAGAGTGAATGGTGATGTGGTGATAAGAGGATGAATAGTGATGGGACAAGGGGGAATGGTTTTAAACTAAGACAGAGGAGGTTTAGGTTAAATATTAGTTTTGCACACACAGGACGGTGATGCACTGGAACAGACTGTCCAAGGAGGTTGTGTATGCCCCATCTCTGGAGGCATTCAAGGCCAGGCTGGATGTGGCTCTGGGCAGCTTGGTCTGGAGGTTGTCGACCCTGCCTATGGTAGGAAGGTTGAAACTAGATGATGATTATGGTCTTTTTCAACCCGCACCATTCTATGATTATATGATTCAATTAGCTTCCAGAGGCTGAGATATTTCTTAGGACTTTTTGTAGAAATAGTCATGTGTGTGATGATGCCAAAGCAGAATTCTCAAGTACTGAAGTTTCTATGCAGAATCTTGTCTATCATCAAATAATGATTGCCTTCACATTCTCACCTTTCTTATTAATCCTCTGTCTTTTTAGTAATCACAGACTGTCCCCTTATTCATTATAGGATTATTTTTCAACAGAAAATTTGTTTCTTTATTATCACAGACGTAAGAAGAAAGGAGAGTAATTTGATTTTGTGATAAAGGAAGCAAATTTCTTCAGCTTTGTTTTGAGGACATAAAATGTGCTTTAAATATTTTGACAAAGTGAGAAAGAGAAGTGAAGGAAGGAAGAAAGGAAGGAAGGAAGGAAGGAAGGAAGGAAGGAAGGAAGGAAGGAAG
>JAPSGF010000121.1:940379-959928 GCA_035772895.1 Perdix hodgsoniae | reverse complement strand
TTCCTTCTTTCCTTCTTTCCTTCTTTCATTTTTATTATTTGCATAGAGAAAATCTTCATTTTTATTTGCTCTGTGGGATGATTTTGCTTCCACCACCATCTGACTCATTTTTAAGACCGACTGAATGAATTCTTTCTCTAATTACTTGCAAATGTGAAAATTCACAGGTAGGTCTTGGATAACAATATCTTCTGCTCAGGGTTGCTTATATGTGTTTATTTTTGCAGTTCTTTATTTAACTTTGTCATGGTTTTATGTTTTTTGGTTTTCAGTATTCCACATCAACACATCATGTAGTGCACTGGAACTAAAATGTTAATACTCCAGCTCCATGTACCTATCCCTGTACATGATGGAAGTCATGGGATCTGACCCTTCCGTGGGGAGGGGGGGGGGGGGGGGGGGGAAGGGTTCCGGCGCGTTTGGGTGGGGGGGGCGCCGGGAGAATGCTCACTTACTGCTTTGCGGTGGGCCCATGGAGGTCACGTTTTCCTAGCCATCCCAAGCCTTTCAGGTTTGACTTGGTCTCGGGAACTCTCCCTCCTATCTTATTTGATTTATTAGTCTCAATTTCAATTAGATCTTATTATATTGTGTTATTTTGCATTTCCAATATCTTAGTTATTAAAATAAGTTTTCTTCCATAGATTGTTGCTGCTGTTGTTTTTCTTCCCCTCCTTCCTTCCCATTTTGTGTGGGGCCGGTATGGGGGGAAGAGGGGCAGGGGCGTATTGCCCCCTGTCACGGGCATACATTGATCTAGTTAACGCCGTGACAAACTTAGAATAACAACTGAGAGATGGAGAAAAAATGCAGGAGAAACTTGGAAAAAACAATAGGCTAGGTGAAAAACTCTTGTGGGAGGTGTCTCTGCCTATAGCAGGGGGGTTGGAACAAAATGATCTTAATGGTCCGTTCCAAAACAAATCAGTGAATGATTCTATGATTCTATGAATCTGGGGTTGATGGATCTTTCCTCATCTGAATCTGAGATATTTCCCTTTCACTTTAGAGAAAGGAAGATTTTATTCTGATTAAGAATCATCTACAAAAGAAAACAGAAGAAGAAAATATATTTTTTAGAAAGTTGGGTGTATGTTGCAGTAATCAAACCCATGCTTCTAAAATAAAGCCTTGCCATTCTTCAGAACCAAAATACCATTAAAGAAGAACAACTCCTTTGGCATTATTTGTCTGTCGTTTCCTAGTAAATCAGTGTCATTAGCATTGATTTTTTTAGAGGGGAGATTAAAAGAGGTTTAGTGTGATTTAAAAGAGGTTTAGTGTGGAGAGTAAGGTAGGAGTATATATTATCCAAGCCTGTAGCTCTGGGTCTCAAAGATGACATTTCCCTCTCTGCTTCATTAACTTGCATAGCTTATTGAGCGTTAGCTGTTTCTAATTAATTCTTTTACTGACTTTTTTGAATGTGTATCATCGCTGGCAAACCATATAAAATGAAGAAATCTCTCCAAGGTTTTACCCTTTTAATTATTATTTCTATTGCTTAAATGAGGCTCCAGAATTGCAAATGTTGACATTTTAGTTGATTCTAGTCATTATAGTTTTTAAAGGAAAAAAAAGGGGGGAAAAGTCTAAGGAGAGGAAGGGGCAGCACAGATAAAATAATAAATAAATAAATAAATAAAACAGAAACTGAGCAGGATTCTGACTGTGAATGCAAATGATTAGGAAAATGGAAAATAAATAGGTTTGTCAAAAATGACCTCCATGATGGTTTTGCCCTTTTAAATCATAACAAGGAAGGAGGCATCATTAAAAGCAGTTCCCTTCTGTCTTGTACACAAGCTGACATGCAAATGAATGGAGTTTTGAACTCTCACTTTTCATGTTTTATTTGGATAGAGCTTAGTTAGCAAGTATGCTGAGTACTCAAACATATTCACAAACTCATACATGTCTTCACATAAAGTGAACACACCTGCCATTTAAATTCTGTTCATGAAAACACACAGTAAATAGTGTTTTTTTTCCCGCGGCGGGGGGGGGGGGGAGGAGGACAAAACACATAATAATAATAATAATAATAAAAGTTTAATATTAATTATTAATATTAAGTATGCATCAGAAAAATCATAATTGAATCACTAAATTATACCTGAGCACACTGAATGAATAGAGAGATCTGAGCTACTACACAGCAAGCTAAGCTAGGATGTGAACTTGGGATTTTTCAACTACCATTTGGTAACTGTTTATCTTATTGCTTATGTAAGGTAGATTGTTTCTCTTCACTCTCTCATAATTAATGAAACAAACAAAAAAAATCCTTCTTAAAAGGAACTGTTAATTTACAGCGGTTTTATGATTCACTCAGACTCTTTCATTACTGCTGTACTGATGACAATTAAGTTGTGGAAAAGTCTCTCAGTGACCCCATCTACCAAAAGGACAGGAAAGAAAAGCAACAGGCTTTTCCCAAGCGGCAGGTTTGCTGGCAGTGAAGTGAGAAGCTAAACAATTAGGACAAGGATTGCCTTATCTTCAGCAGAACTGAAAAAGGACACTTGTTTCTGTACTATTTTATAAAAGATTTCCACAGATTATAAAAGCATGATAAGATGATGGTCAAGAGACCACAACAGTATAATTGGGGTAAAATTCCACTTATACCATTTCTTAACTCTGATTTGGCCAAAGTTTATACCATAGAAGTTATGAAAAAGTGTAAGAGAAAGACCAAGTATTAAATTGTTTTTTTCTTTAGAACTGTGGTAGAATAATAGAATCATAGTATTGCTCAGGTTAGAAAGGACCCTCAAGATCATCAGGTCCAACTGCAGTCTAACCACACTACCCTAACTCTAACATCTACATCTAACATCTCTAACCCTAAAGCTAAATCATGTCCCTGAGCACCACATCCAAATGGATTTAAAACACATTCAGGGATGGTGACTCAGCAGCCTCCTGGGGAGACTTTTCCAGTGCTTAAAAACCCTTTCTGTAAAGAAGTGTTTTCCTGATATCCAACCTCCCCTGGCACAACTTGAGGCTATTTCCCCTTGTCCTGTCACCTGTCACCAGAGAGAAGAGATCAATCCCACTCTCACTGCAATCACCTTTTAAGTATTTGAAGAGAGCAATAAGGTCTCCCCTATAGTGAAAGAAATATGTGGACATTCTCTGTCAGAAACAGAATCTGATAATGAAGTTTAACAGCCATGTGAAAAACTGAACAACCAATGCTACATGAGTCAGTGATGAGATTTGAAACAGATAGTCTTTGGGTTAAATTCCACTTCTATCTAAATCAATATGAATCTTCATATTCCAGTTTGAATGAAGCTAAACATATTCTTGAACTTACGAATAGAGGAAACAGGAAAGAATTTTAATAGAAGAAAACAAAATGAATAGATCTGAGTTCAGAAGTAACTTTTTTTTTATTGCTTCTCTACCTTAAAAATAATAATAAAAAAAATAGTTAAGCCAACATACTTTCAAAGCATACTTCCTAATGCTAACTTTTATTATAGTGTTTTTTGTTGTTTTTTATTTTTTTTTCTCCTGATCATTTAGCTGACTTTGTACAATTGAGCTATAATGTGTGCAGTTGACCTTTCTTCATTTAAATGCTAATAGAGATCTAGGAAAGGTGCTACCATGCAAAAGGCCAACTAATTGTAATAGAGTTGAGACCTTTTGTTTGTTGAGCTGGTCAAACAAAGAATGGGTTAATTAAAACTTATACTAAATGTTTACAATCCTGAAGAAAAGGTCAGTGTGTTACATACCAGGTTACTAAGAAAAGTTCTCATACTAAGATATCAGCTTGCAATGTGCTTCCAGCAATAAAAGTTACCTATCTGAATTAATTTTTATTGAAAATATTTAAGGATCGGGTACAAGAATGGCTTAACCAGGGCATTTTATCCTTGCTGGTATTTATAATGGCCAAAAAGTACTTTACCCCTGCAAAGTTGCATATGGAAGAATACTTGAAATAATTTAAGCATCAAAAATATCTTTTCACTTCCTAGGTTTCCTTTCGATAGCAGAAAGAATGGCCTCTGTGAGAAGAGATCAAGACTGCCCTGTACCAGATGTGGAGTCTTTGAGACAACTCCAGACTGGAGGACATACCTGAGCCATATTAAAGGACAGAAAATTGTTGAAAGGGCAGAACATGCCACAAAGACTGAAGAGGAAAGCTAGAAGAGTAAGAAGCAGAAGAAGAAACAAGAGCAGAACAAAAGGACTAGTTATACCCAGCAACTCGTGGAGAACCCACACCAGGTGGGAGAAAACATAGAGGAAAGGACCATTACAGAGAAACAGCTGTGTCATGACGATAACCACCCATACTGCATCTCTTGCCCCTCTGAATGGACCAAATGTAACCTTCCATGACAATAAGACAGGAGAGGAAAGGAGTCTGAGAAACTAAGTGAAGTTGAGCCTGGTAAAGAGGTCAGAAAGGCATTTTTCCCTGGTGATCTAATGTGTGTTTCTTTTTCTTTTTTTTTTTGTTTCCCATTATCCAAATCAATATTTAAATATTATTTGTCAACAAATTATGCCAAATCCATCAAGCTGACTTTGTTTATCCTGCAAAAATAATTAGTAAGTGATCTACCAGGCTTTGCCTCAAAACCCATGAGTTTTCTCACTAACAATTCTCCCTATTTTCTCCCCCATGAGGGGTGGGGGAACAGCTGTATAGGTATTTTAGATGCCAGCTTCAGCCAAATCATCAGAGTAACTTTGCAAATTACAGATAGAAAAAGGCAATTCCGTTTTATCAATCAATCAATCAATCAATCAATAAAATAATAAATATAATTGATCCTAAAAAAGTATTTTAAATCAGACTAATCATCCTCTATAAGAAGCTCAGGGTTTAGAGTCCTCTAGGCAAGACAGACAAACCAATCCACGGATTTTGGCTAGTATTTCTGTGTCAGTCCATAGTTCTGTGGACAACATTAGCATTATGTCTATTATTTCCTATGTTTTATGCCATCTATTTTAGTTAAGAAGTTCAACAGGTCTCTATGCAAGACCGCCATTTTTCTCTATGCTGTTGTGTAGGTACTTACAGTTTTATTTTAGCTTCACAGTAATTTATTGCATTGTGATTCAAAATATTGCTATTTTCATTGTCAAGGAAAGTGATGACGAGGAGAGGTGGGATTACCAAACGGAATTTATCAGGTTTACTGGCTGGCCTCTCACAAGGTTTGCCTATTTTTGTTCATATGTTAGAGATGTATGTAAACATAACTAGATATATCACCTAGTCTAACAACAATAAAAGACTGATGAGTTCGTTAGTTCAGTCTTCATAAATAATTACTTTTTCTGCAGAATCTAGCCTTTCTTTGACATTCTCTGATATGTCTATCCTGAATCACAGCAATGAAATTCTTGAAAATCATTACCCTGTAGCCACACTTGATAATGTTATATCTTAGGATGATCCAAGAGAGAAGCTCTATGGCTGTGTTCAAGGCAGGGATTTGCAGTGCAAGAGAAATCCATCCTGGTGTTTGAAGAGAATTTTTTAGTCTCTGAGACACTGTAGAACTCTGAAAACAGGTCTTAATGAGACTATAAATTCTCAATTAAAAATATGTCAGAAATGAAAGGTATGGAGTATCACAACACTGACTTGATATTTCAGAGACTTGAGTTGTGAACACAGAAAATTTCATGACCTGGTTTTTGGAAGCAGATGATTCATGTACACTTTGAGGCTCAAACAGTTCAAGTCATTTGCAATTCACAAATGTAGTTTAAAATTAGCATGGGTTTTGGAGAGTCTTTAATATTCATAATCTGACCCAATATTGAAATGTTCTTCAGAAAGATAGAGATTTAAGGGGAAATAATAGGAAGAGATATCAGGAGAATTTGCAAAGCAGCTTTAATAGACTAATTCCAAGTGCAGTATCTGCATTTCTGATCATAAAATATTGAAATATATCTAGCTTACCTTGAAATTCTAGACTATTTATTCTATTTCTATAATTACCAGCAGTGATTCAATGTGTATTTCAAACACCTGAATTTGTGGATAGATTTACTCCATCAAAATGGAGTAAATTTCTTTAGAAAGAAAAAAACTTTCAAAATCCTATAGACAAAAGGCAAAAGAATGGCAAGTGAAAAATGAGATTGTTTATTTCCAGTGAAAAGTGGGTGTTTAAAGAAACACAGATATCTTATAACCAAGTATAATAAAATATTAGGGGCTTCATTAACAGGAATACTAAAGTATTACATCAAATCTCATTTCTAAGTTCTTCCAGAAAGGGGGGGCAAACTGTCCAGGAAGGCAGCTGTGGGCTGGGACACATCCTCCTGACTATTGAGATGTAGACTGAAATAATCATATAATTTTTCCTCTAGATTCTGTAAATTTAGTAACAACCTTAATACACTTTTTGTTTTGTTTTGTTTTGTTTTTAGCTTGAAATCAGCTTATTTCAGAGAGTGCAGGAGATTTCTCTGCATCTAGAGAGTCATCAGAGGTCCCTTTTTTCAGTCAGGCCTCAGTAAATGCACTCTTGCATTGAAGATGGGCAGAGAGTTTGGATGAAAGATGTCACTCAAATACCTACTTACTATGTGCTTTCCTCAGAGCAAGTGTTCAGAATATAAAAGCAGTGAGAAGTGGCCTTCGTGACTGTTTAGTGAAGCAAAGATTACAGGCATTGAGTTCTCCAGCACAAATGGTGGAGTGACTTCATGATTCACTGATGCTTTCCACTTTCTTAGGAAGCCATATTCTTGATTAGGTAATCTGCTGGTTTATGCTTTCACTAGATGGAAAGAGACTACAGTAAGAGTCTATGAGTCAGAATAAATCATCTTTGGACTGCTGTAGAAGCATAAGATTCATTAGGAAACTAGCAACTTGCTAATATGCTGTGTTTGACTCTCATATCCTAGCCTTCATTTCAGCTGGCGCTTGAAGTTCCTTTGTGTGGTTAGGGTCAGAAAAACACTCGACAAACTCTACCTATCCCTGTCATATGTTCATTCATATTCATAAATATATGACCTGTGCCTCACAGCAACTTCCATTTGAATATCTCTCTTCACTTTCTGCAATTGATAGAAACTTCTGGAGAAACAAATGTAATCTGTTCGCTTGTTCTGTAAACAAGATGCAGTTAACGCAGTCAGATACTTTCTTTTTAAGACAGACAGTGTCAGGGAAGGTCAAACTAAATGATCATAGCAGTCTCGAACATAAACACTATGTCTCTTGCAGCCCAGTTTTTATTGTGAGAGATAAGGAGAAAGCTTTGAGAAACACAAATAAAAATAGACTGTTGTGCATGTTAAACCAATATCTGTGATAACAGAACTGAAAGTGCTGAAATATTACTGCTTTAGGAGCCAGACCAACAGTAATATACCTTTATAATCTGTAGGTATATTTAAGCAATTAGAAGCTTCTGTTAACTAGTTTTAATTTTATTTGTTATTGTTTCAGCTTTTAATTTGGAATTGTAACATTTTTCTATTTAGTAGTTCTATGAAATCAAATTAAGCATTCTCATTCCTTCAGCGGGAATAAATCCTTATGCCTTTATCTGAGAAGACAGATGTTTTTCCATTGAAATGAAAAACAATGCTAGGTTTCAGGATGTCACTAGGTTACCTTTGAATCTCTGTCCTCCAAAATGTCAGGCCCTTCATTGGGGTCATAAGAGAACTTTAGAGGCAATTTAGAGATATTCAGGGCATACAATTGTGTGCTGCAGGAGAACTCAGTAGCAGTTAGTTAGCTACCAGGAACTTCCTTGACTTGTGTTTCTTTATGATATTTGACCACATAGAGATTAAAGAATCAAAAGACCTGTAGTCTGTAACAAGTATTTTTATAATTGCTTGCTTTTCAGTTTTTGTTTGTTTGTTTGTTTGTTTGTTTGTTTTGTTTTGTTTTCTCCTACAAGAGCCATGAGTAAATCAGAATATTTTAACAGACAATTTCCTTCTAATTATGTGATCAATTCTTATATTTTACATGAAAATACTTTATCTTCTAACAATAAACAGCAATCATTCCTGTAAGAAAATGCAATTGGACTAGACAGTAATATTGACTCAAGTTATGCTTAAAAAGACATTAACACACTACCCACCTAAAATATACCTGATAATTGACATTATCAGTCTGTATTCATATTCATTTATATCAGAAGAGTGTCTGATCCATCACTCTTCTGAGTAAAACCTGTGAATATTTTATTTGATCATTTCTATCCTTGTAGTGTTTTGGACGGTGATATGTATAGAAACTTAATTGCAATAGTTTGCTATTGCAATTGTTTGCTAATTCATATCGTTGTCCACTTTCATTTGAGAAGCTGATGTTTGAATCACGCAAACAACCAGAGCTCATAGAAAGTTTAGAAAAGATAAGAATGATGGTGAGGTTTTCATTTTAATTGAAAGAAAACCAGGACTCCAAACAATGGCAGAAGACTCTGAATGAATAAAAGAATGAGCAAACAAATGAAATCCATTTTTGACAATGAAAAATAGTTTTACAAGCCTAGTTTTTAACTTTGATTACAGGGAGTAAGTCAGTGGTGAACACTCGTATCTTTCTGAGTTATAAAAGCATAATCTTGAAATGTCTTCAGAAGCTACAGAATAGGTGAAATTCTAGGGAATACAGAATTACTGCATGTAAGGAAAACTCCACGGTGAGATTTCCAAGTAAATTATATGCAAGACTGCTACGAAAAAAAAAAAAAAGTCTTCCATTTTATTGTGTTGGCCCACAACATCAGAGGTGAATCCTGCAGGTATGACATCAAAGTTGAATCTTCCCACCAATATTCTTTTACAGTTTGTTGCCATACAACAGATGATATCTAACATAGAAGTGTGTATGAAGCAGGAGTTCCTCCATGTAGAAAAAAACTGCACAAAATTGCACCCACTGACATGCATTGATGCTTGCTGAAACATTTATGGAGATCATAAAGTGGATGTCAGCACAGTGAGGTGGTGGATGGTGCATTTCAGCAGTGATAACAGTATTGTGAAAGACAGGTCACATAACATGGCATCACATTGCTAACAAAAAAAATGAATAGCTAATAATGGCAACTATCTTAAAAAATAGTTTGTGGGGGTTTTGTTGTTGTTGTTTGTTTGGTTGTTGTTTTGTAGTAGTTGTTGTTTTTAACTGAGATTTTGCTTTACCTACTAGTGTTATTATACTCTTTATATCTATTGTATTTTCCATATAAATAAATAGGACACATTACTGTTACAGAATTAACTAGATCAATCTATGCTCATGACAGGGGGGCAGTAGGCCCCTGCCCCTCCCCCCAGCCCCACAAATAGGGAAGAAAAAAGGAAAAGAGATAGGGAGATGGGAGCTCCAGGAAGGGGAAAACAAGCAAACAAACAAACAAAAAAAATGAATAACAACAAAAAACAGCGGCACTGATCTATCTGATCTATGGAGGAAAATATTTTACTAACTATGATATCGGAATGCAAGATAACAAATATCATATAATCTAATTGAAATTGAGACTAATAAATCAAATAAAATAGGAGAGAGAGAGTTCCTGAGGCCGAGTCAAACCTGAAAATCTTGGTACAGCTAGGAAAGCACTCTCCAGCACCCACTGCAGGCAGTAAGAGATCACCCAACAAGGAAGGATGACATCCCATGACTTCCACGATGTACATGGACAGGCTGGAATTGGAGCATTAATGCTTTAACTCCCAATGCACTACATGATGTTATGATGTGGAATACTGAAAACCAAAAGTTTCAAAACCTATGAGAAAAGGCTGAAGAGTTGGGCTTGTTCAGTCAGGAGAATAGAGGACTTCTAAAACACCTCATTGTGGCCTTACAGTAATTAAAAGGAGCTGATAAACGGGAGGCAGACCTGATTTTTGATGTGGTCTGATTGTGAAGCCTCATCTGGAGTACTGTGTCCAGGCCTGCAGCTCCCGGTACAAGAAGCTCTCGGAACGAGTTCACAGGAGGATCACTAAGATGTTCAGAGGGCTGGAGCACCTCTCCTATAAAGAAAACTTGAGAGAAATGGGCTTGTTTAGCTTGGAGATGATAAGGTACTGGGGAGATACCACTGTGGACTTCCAGTATTTGAAAGGAGCATATAAAAAGGAGGGGGAATGGTGATATGGTCATTTGAGGATAAATAGTGATAGGACAGGGGGGAATGATTTTAAACTAAGACAGGGGAGGTTTAGGTTAGATAATAGCCTTTCACACAGAGGATGGTGATGCACTGGAACAGACTGTCCAAGGAGGTTGTGGATGTCCCATCTCTGGAGGCATTCAAGGCCAGGCTGGATGTGGCTCTGGACAGCCTGATCTAGTGGTTGGCAAATCTGACCATGGTAGGAAGGTTGCAACTAGATGATGATTGTTGTCCTTTTCAACCCACACCATTCTATGATTCTGTAATTTTATGATAAAAAAGGGGAGATTCAAATTGGATGTTAGGAAGAAATTATTTTCTTCCTAACTGGTGAAGCACTGGAGCATACCACCCAGAGAAGCTGTGCATAGAATCAAAGAATCACAGAATCACTCAGGTTGGAAAAGATCCTCAAGATCATCAAGTCCAACAGCAACCTAACCAAACTACCCTAACAACCATCCACTAAATCATGTTCCAGAGCACCCCACATCCAAATGGATTTTAAACACATTCTGGGATGGTGACTCAACTACTTCCCTGGGGAGCCTATTCCAGTGCTTAACAACCCTAAAGTTGTTAAGCAAAGAAGTGTTTCCTGATATCCAACCTAAACTTACCCTGGTGCAACTTGAGGCCATTTCCCCTCATCCTATCACCTGTCAACAGTGAGAATATACCAGCCTTGCTCTCGCTGTAAGCACCTTTCAGATATTGGAAGAGAGCAATAACGTCTCCCCTCAGTCTCTTCTTCCCCAAACTGAACAGCCCCAGTTCCTTCAGTCTTCCTCCTAGGGCATATTCTCCAAGCCTCTCACAAGCCTTGCTGCTCTTTTTTGGACCTGCTCCAGCACCTCAGTGCCCCTTCTGTATGGAGGTGCCCAAAACTGAACACTGTACTCGAGGTGAGGCCTCACCAGCACAGAGTACGGGGGCGGGATTACTTCTGTAGTCCTGCTCACCACTCCATTCCTGATTCAAGCCAGGATGCCTTTGGCCTTCTTGGCCACCTGGGCACACATCTGCCTCATATTCAGACAACTGTTCATCAGTACAGCAAGGTCTCTTTCCATCAGGCAGCTTTCCAGCCACTCCTCCCCAAGCCTGTGGTGTTGCCTGGGGGTGTTGTGACCAAAATGCAGGATCCAACACTTGGCCCTGTTGAAACTCTTGCACTTTGCCTTGGTCCATTGTTCTATCCATGTTCTATCCTGGAGGCATTCAAGACCTGGTTGAAGGGGACCTGGGACAGCCCAATCTTGTGGGTGGCAACTCATATCAAAGGAGCTGGAACTAGATGATATTTAATGTGCCCTTCAACCAAAGCCATTCTATGATTTTGTAACTGTCTTTGGTGATATCATTGACATAAGTTGATTGTGCATAGGTCACTTTTAAAAATATTGCTTTTCTCATAGTAAGTTGTGTTCTTTGCTACCTAAAAATAACTGATATATTTAGAACAAGAGAATAAACAGTTCCTGGAGGACTTTATTTCACAGATGAGGGGCATTTGTGCCTGCCCTTGGTTTTATGATTTTTTACTGCTATGATCTTTTCCATGGATAATATACAATAACAAATTTAAATATCTCAAGATGCATTGCTGTAATTCAACTAATTATACTTTGAAATTGTCACAGTGGTCTACATCAAGATCTTGATCTCAAACTATTAGTACTTTCTCAAATCAACTCTTGGTACCATCCAAGGATTATTTCCAAAAGGTTGTCCTGCCATTTTTATCATTTTTTAATGATAGCAGCAAGGATATGTCACACAGTGAAGGTTATCTCCACTGTCAGACACATTCCTAAATACATGTAGTATTCATGCAGACAGAATATACACAGAACAAATAAAACTGCAGCAAGACATTTCAGTTGCATATGAGATAAAAACCTCTTTATCATAACAATGATAAAGCACATGTAAATGTGATCTAGCTTTCAGTCTGACAACAAATTTAGAACTGGAGCTTTCTTCAAATCTAAATGATCCTACTTTTAATTTTCAAGGATAGACGTAGGCTCAGACTGCTTCATGTAAAGAAAGTCCTCTTTAAAAGATCTCTTCCTGCTTTCCGTGAAAGAAAGAAAAGGCTGCTCCAGCTTCTTTTTCTAGTAAACTCTTCTGGAATTCACAATTCATAGGGCTGTTCAGAGGATCTGGGAAAAGGAATCTATATAGAGTTGAGAAGATCTACACAGGTGTTCTGCTTATTTGTTGACAATTTTGAGTTTGGTTTTTTTTTTGTTGTTGTTGTTTTTGTTTGCTTCCTTTTTTTTTTCCTCACCTGTTATTGCTGTTTGAATGTTGCTTCTGGGCAGAATGTGTCACATGGATATTTCTTATAAGGATTTGCTTATAGCTAGAATTTGCAGAGAACAAAGTTGCTATTAGTTTTCTTGGGCAACTATCTTTCTCAACCATTCCTTAATAACCAGTTTTGTTTGAAGAATCTTACCAAAACTTCTGGCTACTGGAAATGAAGACAGTAAAAATAAAGTAAGTGTTCCCTTGTGAGATTTGGTAAGGAAACAAGAAAGTCTTTCATACCACACTGTCTTACCACAACAAATCCTGAGAGCTAGAGAAAAAAAATGAAAAACATAATTTTTGTTTCATTTTTCCATTAGAAACACCCAAATATGCAAGTGACTGTAGACTTGAAACTGCAGTAATGTACATAAAAATATGCAAAAATTTAGCATCATCAATCGTAACACTTTCAGTTCTGTATTTCAGTGTTTTTTTTTATCTTGCCCAGCCAGCTATTTTTTTCTAAGCACAGCAATTAATTTATAACCTATTTAAAGAAACAGCAACATCTGAATATAAACACACTGCTTGTTTTGAAATAAACTTCACTCTTTCTGGGAAAATAATGTCTGCTAATGTTTTGTGTAACAATGAAAATTCTTACATATTTTATATGATCTTCCAACTACAGATGTTAAAGTAAGCTACACGAAGTAATAAAGTCTATACTTCAGTGTTCAGAAGAGAAAACTAAGGCACAGGTCTATGAAATTATTTTAAAAGTCATGAAATGACCATGTACCTGAGCACAGAAAGATAACACATACTCGAGATCCCTGGCCTATGACACTGTAGGTATTTAATCATCAGCATTGTACAGTTCTTCATTATTGCTGTTCTTTGGCATATGCTCATTTTTCCCATTGATTCATGGATCTAGAAAATGTTTTTAGACTAAGATGTCTTGATTGGCATTAATCCTAATGATCCCCTTCATGGATGCAGTTTTTAACTACTGTGAATGTACAAATCAAGATATAGAGAAGTGATTAACCAGGAATGTAATAAGGATTATGATTAACAATAAGGATTGCAAGTGCTACCCTGAGATCTGCAATCTATTTATTTATTTGTTTGTTTGTTTGTTTGTTTGTTTATTATTTTATTTTAGTATTTTTATTATTTGGAATAATCAGAAATCTTTCCATGAAAATATATGCCCAACTATGACCACAAGTAAAATTATTTTAAGCTTGACATGTACCTATTTCCTTTCATGGAATTATAAAATAATTCAAGTTTGATGGGACCTCTGAAAGTCACATTTTTCAAACCCTTACTCAAAGCGGATCAAATTTCAAAAGTGTATTAGATTGCTCAGGGTTTGATTCTTTTTTGTTTGTTTGTTTTTCCATTTGAGTTCTTAATTTCTTCTGCCTTCCACCCCATTTTTTTTTTCAAATCTTTATATTTATTTTCTCCAATCTCTCATTTTTTTTTGTTTGTTGTTTGTTTTTTATCTTTCTCTCTATAGTATCTTTTCTTTTTCTGTTTGTATTTTTTTAAATATATTTCAACTGCAAATTTGTTCGCCTCATTCCTCCACCAATAGTTCCTTTCTCTTGTCTTTCTTGATTTCTTGTTTAATCTTTCTATCCCTTATCCCTTCCTTTAAGTTATTTATTCTTCTCTTTAGCAGTCTTTCTCTCCTTTCTTCAGTTGTATTTCTTCCACTGTCTGGTCTTGTAATCTTCTTCAAATAATCTAAAGGCCACAATTATTTTTAATGACAGTGTCTATTAGCATTTGATAAAGTAATATTTCATGTTAATTCACTATAAATATTTCACTGTTCTTCCTTTATGTTTATCCCATTGAATTCTCCACATTCCTTTGCTGCTTCCATAAAATAAAAATGTTCAGAATGTATTAGATTATACAGGCACAGGCACAGTCTCAAAAATCAATAAAAGTCTTTTGAATACTGCCATCAGTCTGTCCATTCAGGGATTAGTGAAGTGCTTGTATGTACATAAGGAATATGCACAACATGAACTTAAGTCACCTCCATGAATAACCTCCAATATTCAGAAAGTGACTAGTCTTCCAGAGCTGAAAATTATATTTAAGTGAACACACTAAAGAGCCATGCTTAGATGCATTCTTATGTCAACATGTTTTTGAATCAAGTTATTTCATTTATTTAATTCACTTATTTACTTCAAAATATAGCAGCAATCTCTTTCCCATTGCCCTGTGTGAAAAAAAAAAAAAAGTTCTTTTTCTTTCAGTTTTTGCCTTACTTTTTTTCTTGTTCTTGTATTCTGAGAATGATCATTCTGTATTCATTTTTCTACATTCATTAAGTCGTGGAAATTCATGCTGCAAGATGTGTCAATTTTGAACATCTGTATGGTTTTGAGGGTAGAGTGGACAAGGTCATTAAGGATAATTACTTCTGTAGAACCTATCTCCATCTCAAGAACACCCTGAGCCGCAATTATTGCAGTCTTGGGCAGTAGTGAGAGAAAAATCATGCATACTAACCCTAATCTTATACTCATTACTGGACCTCTATGATCATTTTCAAACATAGGATATAATTTTAGATGAACCTTTGCTATGACACATTGTAATTAATGTTGTACTCCTATCCAAGATCTCATCTTTCCCTTATCACTCTTTAGATAGTACTCAAATTTTTAGCTAAGCTTCTGACAGGGAATAATTTCAGCATCTCCTTCTGTATCAGAGAAGGCTTCTTCATGAGAAGAATCTTGTAAAAGCTTCAGGGAAGGGGACAGTGTGCTAATTATCAAATGGCAGTCTATGGGATCACTTGGCCTAATTGAGATATACAGTTCTTTGTTAAATGGGTCGGCCACGGGTCAAGAGAACAGGTGGTTGAGCACAATTTCATAACTGCCTGTTTAATATTTGGCTCTGAAATTTCCCTGAAGTTGTGGGAAGGAGGGACAGGATCATTATCAAAAGATTGCTTGGAGAGGCAGAATTTATACTGGTGGGGAAACTGCTAATTACTGTCTAATCTTTCCAATTTGGGCAGCAATAAAATTTAAATAAGATTGGCAAGTAGCAGGATGGCTTTCTGAGGCCACCCCCTATACTGTTTCCATCCCATGGCAAGGCTTCAGTCCGGATCTTCATCTACTGTTTCATAAATTGCAACTGTTTAGTGTTGCATAATTACAAGGCACTGGATTGAAAAGATTAAAACTGCAATTATCAGTTTTCTAAATACCTGAACTATCTTGGTATTGGGATCAAAATGAGTAGATATTTGTTTGATTGTTTATTTGTTTAATTTGCAATCAGTTCTGTACATTCCCAAAGTGTTTGCATTAGCATATTATACTTTCTAACTGATGTAAGATTTATGAAAATTCCCTGAGTTGGCTAGTGAAAACTCTTGGCAGGATGAATTATAAATTGCAACATGCAATATGGAAAGTCTGGGTTTTTCAATTAGCTGCTCCTTTGTTTTGCAGCCATTTTAAATTTCTGCAATGCTCTGTACCACTGTACTCAAGCTCAGCTATGCTGTTAGATGCTGTGCATGTGCAAATGAATGATGCTAATAGTCTGTGCAAGATTTGTTAAAGATATGATGATCCATATTGATATGTTAATTGAATAACTTTATTTTTATATGCAATAAAAACAAATCTACTGCAATTATAGTGTCAAGTCAGTTTCTGTAGTGTAGTGAAAAAAGAATATGCCATAGGATTGACAGAAAAGTAGTCATGTGTACCTGAACCATGTTCAAAGTTAATCTATCTTTTCATTCTAGCAACACTGAAAAACTGATCACATATATATTTATTTTTCTTGGATGAGAAATAAGTTGCATTTTACTTGTTTTTCTAAATGAATTTTGAGAAAGATAATGAAATACTTGAACACAAAGATTTTTCCATATTTCATTCCAATATAGTCTGTGAAAATAATAATGTTATTATTTAATATTTGAGAGGCTTGGTTAAGAAGTTTAATTTGTCTAAAAGAACAGTCCTGCCAAGTGCCAATCTGTGATTTTTTCCAGCCCTGCTCCGCTTACAATGTAAAATGATACTAGCTTTGTCAGTACAACAGACTCCACCAAAAGCCACCTCGCTTTGGTTATAGTTAATAGTCTTTCTGTCTTAAATTGTACTTGGAGTCTCTATAATCTCCAATAACTTCTTCACCTGACTTGGGCCAAGAAGTTTATCTATTCTTTGTCTTCACTAAGATGGACACTTAGATGGAAATAACCATTTAATTGTTATAGTTAAGCAGAAGAGTTCTTTCTTTTCCCCCTTACCTTTTTTATTGTTCTTGATATTGCTGAGCTTAGAAGTGGACACTGAGATGCAAAAACCCTGTTCAAATGATTAAACTAACCTTTGGCTTTCCATTTGAGTAATTTGCCTTGGACAGTTTTTTTGTCATTATTGTTCTTTTCTTTTTGCTTTTCTTACACTAGCTAGTTACAGCATAGACCACTGGGTCTGATGATCTTAAAGATTTCCAACTTCAATAATTCTATGATTCTATTTGTGCAAATTTGGTTTATGAAAGCACAATGAATTTTCAAAGCATATTTGTATAAAGAATCTTATAGAATCTAATTTTTATAATCTTGATAAATCATGTTTTCTTTCAGGGATTCAAAAATGTAAAAATTTTGAATAAAAGATCCTTATGAATGACTCCATTTTCTATTCCACTGAGAAGAAGCTTCATTCCTAAACTGATTGCATGGAATGAGTTTGCCAAATATTCCTCACTCAGTGGTAACAGCAGGGGGGGGGAAAAAAAAAAAAAAAAAAAAAAAGGAGATACTCTTTGTATTCCATTAGAGAGAGGCCTCCAGCTATGAGTCAGCAAGTGAAAGAGCTAGGACATTCATTAATGGAGTTGTCACATTAAAGGATGATTATCTGCCAACTTTCTGGCAAGGCCAAGAAGGTCCTTTAAAAGGAAGTCACAGGACAGGTAACCATTTATTTTCTTTGTGGTTCTTATTTACTACATGGTTGGCTTCATCACTTTTTGTTTTATCTTGTGAAAAAATAACTGTGATTGGTGTTCTTCATTGTAGGAGGAAAAAAATAGTATAACAATAAAAATAAATAAATAAATAAAAATTGCTATCACTGGAAACCACATGACAACAGCTACATCTATCTTGAGTTTAACACCTCATGGAGATTAATCTTTTATGGCATATAATGACGAAAAAATCAATGGTTTACTATGAAAAAAAAAAAAATCCAGCTTCCTTAGGGAAGTTTTGTTTTTTTTTTTTATAAATCTGCGAGACAAGATTTTAAAACATGACCAATGTTTTCAGTTGCTCATATTTCTCAAGTTGCCTACATTGTCCAAGAGCAATACATATAGTTCATTCTTAAAATATGCAAAAAGATATCAGAAAATTTAATTCAGATATGAACTGCAAGATGGATTTAAAATGATCACAACAAACTTCCAAAAATATTGGTCATATGCCATTTCCATTATGTTACTATAATACCAACACCACTTTTTCCTCTTAAAAAAAAATGTTTTTCTTATTATTAATCTACTAATATTTGTGGGTATTATATCTGTAGACATGTATGCAAAAAATAAAAGGTAAGAGGAAAAAAAACCACAAAAAACAGAGTTATCTCAAACATCTCTTACTAAACATGATATAATGAAAACAAATGGACATTTTGATTAAATAGATATCATTAATGCTCATGTTATGATCTGAACTCAGAGTTTAATTATCTAATTAAGAGGAAAAGAAAATCATTAAGGTCTATGGAATCAAATAATTCATTTTATGGGAGAAACAGAGGAAAAAAAGATGTCCTGTTAATTGCAAAATATGGACAGCTTGTAGCACCTAGGAATAAATCTTGCTGCAAGATGTTACATCTCGCTATACAATACAGCAGGTGGTGGATGAGTCATACCAGATTCATGAAGAATTACTGAGGAAAGGACTGTCACTAATGGGTAGAGAATCAGGTCTCCTGAGTTACATAAACAGTTCTCTGTCTGGAGTTTGGCAAATCACTCAGTCTCTGTTTGCTTATCTGTAGAAGAATCATATTATGGTATTCAAGCCCTTAAAGAATTTAACTAGGTTTTCTGGTCTGTTGCTGCATATTACCAGATGAGAGCAAGGAAGTTTCCCAAAGTTATCTCAGACAGGATGAAAGCAAAGCAGAGGCCCCATGTACTATCATTCTCCCAGCATAATGTAGTCTGAGATTTCATTATGTGCACGTGTAACATAGCAAGTATTCATAAGGTTCATATTCAGTTCATAGTGTTTTCAGAGGAGGAATACCAAGTCTTCAAAACATTTCTCATAAAGTGGAATGACTGTATGATAAGGTAAGATTGGATTAACTTATCTCCTGGGAATTAGTATTATTTTTAGGAAAGAAGTCTATGTATAATGATGGCCTTAGTGAGAAGCATTGGAAGCATTTGTTTATCTGAGGGGTCCTACAAGACAGAAGGTTTTTGTTGGTGGTGGTGGTGGTTGCTTTTTTTCTTTTTTGTGTGTGTTTTAGTAGTAGTTCACTAGAATCACAGAATCACAGAATCATCAAGGTTGGAAAAGACCTAAAAGATCATCCAGTCCAACCATCACCAATACTCCCCAGCTAAATCCTATCCCTCAACACAACATCCAAATGTCTCTTGAACACATCCATGTTCGGTGACTCCACCACCTCCTTGGGCAGTGCATTCCAATGCCTGACCACCCTTTCTGAGAAGTAATATTTCCTAATGTCCAGCCTGAATCTCCCCTGGCACAGTTTGAAACCATTGCCTCTAGTTCTATCACTGTCTACACGAGAGAAAAGGCTGACCCCTAGCTCACCACAACCTCCCTTCAGGAAGTTATAGAGTGCTATAAGGTCTCCCCTGAGCCTCCTCTTCTCCAGGCTGAACAATCCCAGCTCCTTCAGCTGTTCCTCATAAGGCCTGTGCTCCAGGCCCCTCACCAGCTTCGTAGCCCTCCTCTGAACACGTTCCAGGGCCTCAATGTCTTTCTTGCAATGAGGGGCCCAAAACTGAACACAATACTCGAGGTG